>VZSE01011904.1:948787-1063591 GCA_013398275.1 Promerops cafer
GGCGCCTCCCGCCGCCGCTGCGCTGCTCCCGCCGCCCGCTGGGGGCGCTCGGGAGCGGCGGGGCCGCGGGGGGTCCCGGGTCCGGGTCCGGGTCCCGGTCCCGACCCTCGGAACGGGATCTCCGCTTCCTGCGGCCAGAGAGCGCCCCAGGGAACGGCTGCAGCTGTGTCAGCGGAGGGTAGCCTGGATGTCGGACAAGGCTCTGCCCCCAGAGGGTGGTCGGACACTGAACGGCCTTCCCGGGGACCACCTGAAAGTCACGAAGTACCACAGGACATAAGAAAACCAGTGTCTTACTGGAAAAGCTGAAACAGAGTTTCACATTGTGATGTTACAAGTTTACCAAAGGGCCTTTTTTTTCCCCCAAATAAATAAAGAATAGGATAAGGAAAATTACCATTTACTGTCTCTGAACCAGACAGAATTCTCTTATTAATCATCAAGGAAAAGCAAAAAGAACAAATGTGCTACCCAGACATTTGGGAAAGGTTTTCTTTTTCTTCGGGCACTGACCAGGCTGCCCAGGCAATGGGCACGGCCCCAAGGCTGCAGGAGCTCCAGGTGCACTTGGACTACGCTGTCAGGAACGCACAGGGTGGGACGGTTGCAGTGGCCCTGGCAGGGCCAGGAGCTGGACTGGATGATCCTGGTGGGTCCCTTCCACTTCGGGATATTCTGTGGCATGGGGACCGTGTCCCACCCGTGGAGGGGAAGTCGCACAGGGTGCCAGTCACAGGGCAGTCATGGTCCCGGCCATTCCGCAGCTCACCGGAGGGTTTCCCCAGCACCTGAGAGTGCTCAAAGCAATTTTTAAAATGCCTCAAAACTCGTTCAAGGCCACTGCCGCATCAGGGCATGCCGAGCTCCCTTTCATAGCCGAGTTTAATCCCACGTTCTGCACAGCCCTGAAGACACCCTGCGCTCGCCTGAAACAGCTTCAAAAATATTGGGTGCTTTTTATAAAGGGAGCTCGAAAACACCTGAGTTAGATAAACAAATGAAATTCATTCCCAAAATAATCATGGTCTGGAGAAGAGGCACAGATTATCCTGAGTTGCAAGGGGCCCACAAGGATCATGGAGTCCAACTCTTAAGCCAGCACCATACAAGAAGAAGAGACATAGTTTAAAACAGATAATTTATCACAAATAATGTTTTTACTGTTTGTAATGACCCGTTGATTTGAACCAGTGGGAGCAGATTTAGGCTCACCTGCCTGAGTTTCTCCCTGACTGGAGAGTTCCACGGGTGGTAGAAAGCAAATATTGTGCTTAACAGGTGAAGATACTGAGCATTTCAGCTTAAGCTTTAATAGAGAAATGCAGCACATTTTCAATGATGTGATTCAGTGGAAAATGTTCTCACTCTGTGCTCAATGGCAGCTTTCCTTATCATGATTTTAATCTCATTTAAGCATCTTTTTTTGCAGTTTACTTTTCTTGGCAATAAATTAAGATTAGCATCTCTTGCAATGGCTGACTGGAGTTTGTTTGGATTTACCTCATGGTAACAAATTTCTCCCACAAACAGGCATCATATTTACCTGAAATACGTACACAGAGTGAGAGACAGAACTTAAGCCAAAAGAAAATTTCCACCCAGCTCAGAGTTCTTACTGTGAGTGCGTTTCCTCTGACAAATCCATCATCCATCCAATCTGTTCCCTGCCACACTGAGCAGGAATTCTGTCTTGCAAAGACTGGGCCTATACTGCAAGGAAAGATGTTTTCAAATACAAATTATTCACATTCAGTTACAATTGCAATTTATTCAGTCCAAGTGTCACAGCCTTGAAACTGCTTGTTACATCCTGGCACCCGCAATCAGGGAAGTACTTTGGCCCATGTTACTCCCCTTCCTTTTGGCACAAGTCTTATAAACAGAGAACACAATCTGACACTTGTAAATATGTCAAGCAATGTGTATTAACCAACCCCAAACCACATCCTTCCGCATTAAAATAGTACAGCTTTTGTAACTCCACTGCAGCACCACGCACCCATCCTATCGCTACAGGAGGCCCAGGGACAACAAACCATTTGAGTAAGTATTCATCCTATTTCTGGAATAAAAGAACATCCATTACCATGAAGAAAAAGAGATTATTTTCTTGTTATAGAAAATATTTTTGAATTGGGAATCATGTTATTACTTATCTAGATAAATACTGCACAGGATTGGACACTGCAGAATTCCTGTTCCTTCCATATGCTGCTTAGCCTCCAAATGGTGTTTCCAGTCAGCACCATTCCTCTTATCTGGATCTTTCAAGTAGTGATGACTTATTATGCTTTATTTTGTCAGGAAAATGTGGGGTCTAACAGATGATTCAGGTCCATTTTCATGAGGAGAAATGTTAACATACTCATACTGAGCTGCTTTGGCCACCTTCCAGTAGTCTTATGAATGTTAAATACTTCATAAATTAAAAATTGTGAAATCATAGGATGGCCTGGGTTGGGAGGGGCCTTAAAGCCCATCCAGTGCCACCCCCTGCAATGGGCAGGGACACCTTTCACTATCCCAGGTTGCTCCCAGCCCCATCCAACCTGGCCTTGGACACTTCCAGGGATCCAGGGGCAGCCACAGCTTCTCCGGGCAACCTCTGCCAGGGCCTCACCACCCTCACCGTAAGCAAATTCCTCCTACCATCTAATCTAAATCTCCCCTCTTTTAGTTTTACTAAAAATCATGTAATGTAATTCAATTACCTGTTTTGTGGAAATGTTCTTCTTGCATTTTGGAAATGGTGCCGGTCACACATTTTGACCACGGCCTTGTGCTGCCAAGTCCATTTTGGCTTTAAACTGAAAAAAAGGATAACATTTCTTTTCAAGTACCCTTTGCCAGGTACTTGAATTTATATTGCATTTAGTTATCACAGAGAAGGGAAATCATTACAGTCTAATCCTTCCCAGTACCAAACTAGGGAAGTTCCCTTGCTGTCTCTGACGGCAGCGCTACTTCAAACAGAAACTGTTCCACTTACGGATATCACACACAAGTGACACTTCCTTGTGCATGATTTTCTGAGATGGTATGTGGTCCAAGGTGCTCCCCAAATCAGGGCATTCCAGTTTTATTCCCTGTTTTCTTTTACCTCTTTTCAAAAATCAATGAACATGAACAGTAACATTGGGGTTTCTACTATACAAAATAGCCATTTTTCCATAGTGGGAAGATAGTCTTAAAGAATTCCATCAATGGATTAATTTGCAATTCCAAAGTTTAGCTGCTGAAAGTTCCCAGGCTTGTGGAGATCGGCTGGGTCACACTCAGCCTTCAGCACACAGAGCTCGGAATGAGCCAGTCCTCACCTTGACAAAATTACTCCAAACAGTGATAGCCCAGCTTATTTCATTCTAGAACAACTTCCCCAGAGCTCAGAGTAATGGTGAAACCTGTTCTTCCAGGAGGATGGCTCAGCACTTCCATAGCCTTTGTTTTCACCAGCAGGTGCTGCTTAAGCTTCAAACTAGACATAGGGGAAGACACAAAGCTGTCACAGGAGGCTCCAGCAAAGATGGAACGGTGAATAGGGGCTTGGCTTTGTTTTGTCCCAGAGTCTGGCCCCTTTGCTGTACATCCAATCCAATCCAATCCATGGGAAGAGTGTTTCGTTTTCACTTGTTTTTTTTAAGAAAGAATGACTGGCTGGAGCAGCAGGCTCAGACAGGGCTCTCCTGGCTCTGCGTGTAGAATTTGGCCCTTCTCACATCAGGAGCAGATCAGGAGTTCAGCCAAGCTTTGTCCGTGTCAAAAATCAGCAGCATTGAACATTCCATAACAAAGACAGGTGAACCATATTTTTCCATGTATTTTAGCTGGACATTATGGTTACTCACTAGAACAAAGTCCAGTGGCTGCAGTACCACCAAGGATTTTCTCATGTCTTATTTAATCAAGTGTTATTTTTACCTTTTCCTGTGTTTTCCTCCCCAGTAATGGAAAGAATAGGGAGGGGAGGATGATATGATATCCAAATTATGAATACCACACATGCAAGTGATCTCCAACTGTTCTATATAGCAAAAAGCTAAAAATAAAATAATTGTTTACCCCCTGCTCTTGGCTTGCCTTTAAATAAATTGTACTCAAGTGAGCAAGTTCATTGGCAAGGATTAAAAGTCACAGAATTTTAGATTTTGACCATGATTTATGTAGTTTCTTTTTGTATGTTCTCGTGATACAGCATAGCTGAGCAGCCTCACTCCAGGTATGTTCTCAATGGTCTCATTGTCCACTTTTTATGAGATTGCATAAATTTCTTAAGTGTTTTTCAATTCATTCGATACTTACATATTTTTTTCAAGTGTTCATAAACAACAACTCAAAATTACGTTGTTCTTACACCAAAAAAATTTACTTCCACGACTGGAGACTTAAAAAAAAAAAAAAACAAAACCAAATCAGCCAAAATAGTTCACTGGCTTAATTAACAGCAACTAATTTTAACATAAAAACAATTTTAAAATTCACTAAACAAACCAATACCCAGTAGTTCTTTTTTTAAACACTGGTACAGATTGCCTGTAAACTCACATATTCATTTTAATTTTATTAAGATACAGGAATAGCTGCATTGGCAGGTTTATTTACTTCTGGTAAAAATAAAAAAAGTTATCTGAGTTTTAAAACAAGATATTGATTTTCTGAAGGGGTGGGTACTTCTAGAAGGAAATTAAAAACACCAGTAAAAGGTTTGTTTGTGGAGCAGTTGTCCATAGACCCATAGTTTAAGTCCTGCCAGTGATCAGACCATGGTCTTTGAATCAGCCAACTTTGTCAAGGGTTCCGCATCCCCCTGAGAGTCATACACGTGAAAATTCCCTGAAAATGATTTTATTTGCTTGTCTCAATACTATACTAACAATGCCTATTACAGAGCAGTTTGAGGAAAGATTAATGACCTGGAAAGCCAATTTGGGGAAGTTTTTCCACCTCCAAGATAATGTTGAAAGAAATCTGCAAACAGTTGTAGAGGACTTCTATTAAACGAAGGTCACATCATTAGGGAAGTGAGAAGAGAAAAAGTTCAAATTAATACTAGAGTTCTAATGAGAAGAATGAGATGTCTAAGCTGACTCAGGAGCAGATGTGCTCCCGTATTTTTAACAAAAAACAGACAAATTATCTTAGAAGCTGCTTGTTCTCTGGGTTGTAAAAGATAGAAGAGAGGCAGGAAAGGAAGCAGTGGCAGGCAAGGGGAGATAGACAATCTTGTGCTGTCTAGAAAGAGAAAAGATCATCTCTGACTGCTATGGATGGAGGAGCAGCAGGAGCTCAGTGAGAGCAGGGGGGAGTGGGACGGACAGAGAAGGAACAGTTAAAGAAAGGAAGGCACCAAAGCTGCCCAGTTCATTCTAAAAAGCAGTGCTTGTAGCTGGGTGCCTTTAGTGGTGATGGAAGTGTGAGGCAGCCAGGAAAAAAGGATGGCTAAATTTGTCTGTGTGAAGTTTAAACTGCCAGCAAGGAATCTGAGAAAATCTCTAGAAATGTGGCTGTGGATGAAAGGATAAAAAAAGTTCAGGAGCAGAGTAGATTGATTCCTTCTCTACATCACAGTGATATTTAGATGACATTTCAGGTATAACTGGTAGGGATGAAGCAAGTAGTAAATGCAAACTGTTACTTTCAAGCAAGTATAATGCTAAAAAATAGAAGTTGTTGGAAATAGAGATAAGATTTAAAAATCAGGCTTCAGGCAGTCCCATATATGTTGACCCATTTGACAGTCAAAATGTGTCAAAACCTGTGAACAGGTTTTCACTAGGGTTTTTTTTAAGAAAGTATGAGAATGGTCTGTGTTTCACAGAGGCTTTGAGAGCTTTTCAGGTGCAAGTGGGACAGAGAACTGGCCAGAAGACCTTGCAAGGAAAGCAGAGGAAGGCGTTTATTTTCAAGTGGTAGTGAGGAACAGTTTTGTGCTCCAGCTTGTTCTGTTGGTTTCTGTGAGACACCATTGCAACTTCACATTTAAATATTCTGTAGAACCAAAGCAAATGAGCTGCTTGGAAAAACAGGGAGAAGCAAATGACAACTGAAACTACTCAGGAATAAAAGGGGAGTGTGATTTAAGCAGAGCAAAATGGCAAATACTTTTAAATTGTAAATTATTTTTGCACTCAAAAGAGGAAAGAATGGTGATTTGGCGAGATACCTTGCATTAGGAATAAACATACCTAAGTTTCTGAAGGATTTAATAATCTAACATGAAGCTCCCAGTAGCCCTGCAGGCAGAGGATGGGCCTGTTGGGTCATGGTTTCATACCATCAAAGAGAGAGATTTCATCTTTCAGATGTTGTTGTGCTCGCTTGGTAAGAATTCAGCTTATTAAAAGGTGTTAAATAAGATACAGGATAAAAATACTACAAGAGAAAAAAATAAAATATTTAAGTCTAAAAGGCAAAGTAAATATGGAAATAACACTTGGCAAACACATTCTGAGAACAAAACTCCAAGTTTATTTGTTGGAATAGGTTGTGGGGTAACTATAGATGGGTGATGTAGCCTGGTGTTGCCATGACCCTGGAATCAGCCAGGCAGGCAACACCCTGTGCTGCACATGTGGAATGTGCAGCTTTTGGCATGGGAGCCCAAATATTAAAATTGGCCCATAAATCTGAGTACAGTTTTCAGGGTTTAAGAATCTTATTTTATCTGGATTAAAGTCCTCTTCCCCTCTGGCATTAGAAGGTGTTTATAGCTGTAAAAACAAGAATTGCAAAGTATTGCACTGAAATATCTAAGGGCTTCTCCTGCCAAACTTTCAAGGTTTACTTTGCAGTTTAAAATTAAAACAAACAAAAAAATAATCTGCCAGTATGGCCTTTGTCGACAAAGTGCAGGAAAAAAATGGGCAAATGAAATTCATCACTTCAAATATTTTTTGGAATTCTAAAAATAATTTTCCTTTCCTGTGGTGGGAAAAGAGAAGGTGAAGTTTTTCTTTTAAGTCTTAAGAAATCTCTGGGGTTTTTGAAAGTCATACTCAAGTAATGTTACAAAAAAAAAGGTGAATAAAAATTGTGGCTCCTGTCTATGATCAGTGACCACATCAGAGCCTAGATTAATGCAGCTCTTTGCCTTCTGTTGTCTTCCAACAATTCTCCTTCGAATATCCATAGGCGGAAACAGTTACCACAATCTGGAAAGGTATAAAAAACACTTTCTAGGCAACAGCTCTGAAGCTTCAGGCCATTATCAACCACCGCACAGATTCTTTCGTTCTAATTCAGATCCTTACAGGCACTATTTAATAGGAATTGCCAATTTCTCCTATTCTCTTCCCTCTAGATTTATTTTTCTTGTCATTACAGCATATTTTATTGTTGCACTCTCAAATTTTGTACATCTTGATTTCTGAGGGTACAAAGTTATGTTGTAAACTGAAAAGAGAACAAACCATTCCGCAGTTTTGGGATCTGAAGAGGGAAGAGCAGCTGTGCAGTCAGTGAGCATTTATGGGATGGAGAGCAAAGGGTTTGGAGTAGATGTCACTGCCATGGGCTTTACAGTTTAAAGAGAGATTGAGGTTCAGGTCATACCCCTGAAAAAAACTCATCCACAGACTTACCAGCTGCTCAGGGTCAGGTGTACTGACCAAAATGTAAAGGCAATGTCCCTGCATTTCACTCAGGCGCACACATTGCAATATTTGTAATAATTTCTGTATTATTCTCATTTAGGCCTGTTCTTCCTTCTGTCTTTGTTTCCTCTCAACCCATTTGAAACTGGAGCCTGAACAACCCAGTGGAGGCTCATCAGTAATAATGAGATTGAATAAGAAATGTTCTGTTTTACATTCTGTTACCACTGTGACCTCATTAAGGCCCTTTTGTTCCGGAACCTTGGTATCAGGACTTCCCTTCGGCCATGGAGCTGTCAAGTTCATTCACAGCTCACTTACAAGAAATGGAAATCAAAGCAAATAGTCAGCTCTGGCTAAATTCTGCCTTCAGAACATATATGAACTGTATTTTTATGGGAAACAAAACATGCAAAAGGCAAAGCTCGCTCTGGTAAAGATCCAACCATTAAAATAATTTACTGGATATCTTTGATGTTTATTTTCTACAGCTGTAAGCATTCAGTGATCCATCAGCTGCAGATAAATGTTGTGCTGAAAGCTTTCACTGAAATTATGAGAAGGAATAAAAGAATTAGAGCCATAAGATGTCCAGAGATGCCCTGTGTTGACATCCCTGTTTCCAAGCCCTATTAAATGAAACAATGCATTTCTCTGAGATTTTAAGGTTTCACATGCCCTAATTTACGATGGAATTACAAAGCAAATCCTATTTTTCTACCACTCCTACTATCAAAAATTTAAAATATTCACCTTAAAAGATAATCTACTTGTATACAATAAAATATTTCAACTGCTTTTAATTTAATCAACTGCTTTCTTGATTACTCAAGAAACTATCCATGCCTTAAAATGTTTGTGTAAAGGGAACCTATCTTTCAGCTCAGAGATATCTGTTCAGCCTTCTGTATTCCTGCAGCCCTATGAATATTGCTTTTTTGGATTTTTCTTGTTTCAGGAAGAAACTGTTTGTCTTTCCTTGACATATGAAGAAAGGAATTATACAGGGATATTTATTATTTTCCTGTGTGGAGCCTGCAGCCTCTTGGCCTCGTTTAAGTCACACAACAGAACTAATACCTGCATTCCCACTCAGCCAATCATTTTGGCTGAAAAATCCTTTGACTGAGAGTTTATGCAGAAGAAAAATTAAAATTTGAGTGGGCTTGCAAAGGAGATGGAAAGAGTAACACTGGCCCAGTCCTGGCAGGAAAGTGTTCCCTGGTCCAAACCAAGGAGCTGTCCCTGCCTCCCCAAGGTTCACCTCCTGATCCAACAGGGAACAGTTCACACGAGACCCTGTATTTTCTGAAATCGCAGAGGATCCTGGTGCCGTCTAATCAGAGGTGACCTTCAGTTTTCTGGCACATGGACCTAAAATGGACAAAGACTAGCTCTGCTGATTTAAACAAACCCTTCTCCTCATATTCAGGAGCAAGTGCTGATGTGTGGCTTGATGGATACAAACTTATTCTGAAATGTGCTTGGTTTTGCTAACAGAGATTTTTTTAAAATGATTGACAAAGCTACAAGTCACAGAGCTCTGCAGAACCTAAATTCTATCCTACACCTTCAAGCTAATACAGTATTTTGACAAAACACAGTTGGTGTTCCAAATCTGTATTTGGAAGAAATGTGTTTGTGTAAAATCTAAACTCACATCAGAGCTGTAGAGTTTGAATAAAAGGAGAAACTTAGGAGTAGTAATTCTACTGAATCTCTAGGTCTCAATATTAAGCCACTAGCATGGACTGGATGAAGGCACACAAATCATTGTTTTGTTGTTGTTTATATTGTAAATACACAAAACCTTTGCTAAGATTCACCTGGGTGCATACCCCTGAGTTGCAAGAGGAGCACATTCCCAGTCTACACGCAGGCATTGGAATTATTTGCAGCAGAAGGTCAGACACACCCCTTGCACCCCTGTGGTACCTGCCAGGGAGGAGCTCCCCATCCTATCCCTCAGTGTGAACTATTCCAATCACTTATCAGAATACTGAAAACTCGGATGACATCAAAATGGAAGGAAGGATTTGGGAGCATGAGAGCTGGGTAACAATTCTAGCACAACCCTCAGCTCACTTTGTGGTTTCAGGCAAGGCTCCTGGCTGCCTGTCTATGATACAGGTCAAATATTTTAGGTGCTACTCACAGATGTTAAATGAAGGATTACATTATTAATGTAACAAGTTACTCTAGAATACTATTTTTGAGGTAACTACACCATTTATGAGCCAAAAACCAATTTGTACCCTTGGAGCCAATTTGTACCTTTGGAGCCAACTGACATCAGTTTTCAGCCCCTGTGTCACAGTGTCACGCTTCTGTCCCAAGTCGCTTCTTGAGGTCAAATTCTCCCATCATGGGTGCTGCCTGCTCACTGTGTGTGCTCTGGCTCCAGCCTGGGATTAACCAGCTCTTTCCATCCAGGACAGTCTGGGAATCACTACTCCAGTCCTGCCTCTCAGGCAAGGAGGGTACAAACCATGGGAGTTTCTGGCCTGTGAGCCCTCAGTGTTCCTTCAGGAGGTACCACACCCAATGGTGCCCCTGTGAATCCACTTTTCAAATATGATATAAGCTGTGGTGCTTTGGCCTGCACACAAAATTTACATTGTAGCATTTGAAAAATCCCTTCGGTCCATATGCCCCTTATAATGAAATCTCCAGAAAACTGAGACACATTCCATAGGCTGGAATAAGTGAGTTGATATTCTACGTCACCTAAAGAGACCCCACTTTTAATGAAACAAAGTTTTCACATTTGATCCAAACAAAGCGGCGCAGCCCAAGTCAAAAGTGTGTCTGTGTATCACACCCAGTGCTTGGTGAGCTGCACTCCCTCTCTGGGAGCAGTGGGCAGGGAGATGGGCAGTGCAGAAACAACTCCCAAACTCTGCTCTCTGGACTGCTCCTGTCTCTTGTAATTACTTCTACTTGGAGATGTCTGCCAAATTCTTCCCAGTGGACATATGGCCTCAGCAGGTAGGAACAGGCCGAAAGTGCTTTTCTTGCACTGACGTCAGTGGGGGAAGCGTGACTGAATGCAGCTCCCATGAAAATTAAATATTACCTGACTCCTGCCCTTTTATCGAGAGAACAGCATCATGGCCTAGTTATTCCTTCTTGAGAAATCTTCAGGCTTTTGCTTTCATATAGAAAGTGTCTTTACACTTAATTAGACGATAATGCCAGTCAGCTTCTGCTAATTATTTGTATTTTTGCTTAACGCTTATAAATCTACTTGTTCAGGTATTATTACAAGCTAATATTTGTCTTGTAATACACATTAGTCATTACAATTAGCAAGTAGAAATAGATTAGTCATGCGTAAACAATCTCATAAATGAAGTATTTATGCCCCCTTTGGGGATGGAAAGGAAGGTAATATGAGCCTTTTATGATTATCAAGGGAAACCTGACTTGTGTCTTCTACTCACACGGTTGTTTCAGGATTTCTTTTGGGGCAAACTCACTGGCTGGGGGCTTCCTTTAAAGTCCAGTAGCACTACGACAAGTGTTATGGATTTAATGAAAACCATCAGGTGTTACCTTATTCTAAACTGCTGGTCTGCATTGTTCAAAAGTCATTACTTTTTTCTTTCAAGAATCTGTTTAGTTAATATTTCAGCTTTTCCTGTGGCTGCAGGAAAGCTCCCCTTCCCACCTCTGAATTTAGATGTTTTGTTTGAGCAGTGAACAAGAACATTTATCCTCAGATTTAGGGCTTCTGTCACCTCTCTCTGAGAAAGACAGATTGGAGATTACAAAACTGTCACCCTAATCTGTGTCAGTGTTACCCGTGGCATGGAGAGCTCCCTGCTCAAAGCCAAGCCATTATCATGAACTTCAAGAGGTACCTTCCAAGAAAAAGGTTATGCAATGAGTTGATCAATAATGTGAGTTACCAAGTTTGCTTCCAGCAATTATAAAAGGAAAGAGTCTACAGAATTCCATACTTTTTATTCCATTTCCCAATGGCTTTTCTGTGTCTCTTTTACATAAAATTTCATCCTGTTTCTTTCTAATTTGATGAGCCACTCAAAAACCATCACTCATCGTGTTTGTATATAAAATCTCCTAAAATGTCACTTTTAAAATAATTGGGCTAAGCCAATCCATAAAGCCATTTTAAAATTAAAACTCCGAGTCATTTCAAGTAAGTGAATTTAACAGCTGTGGATTGTTTCCCCACTGGTTCCCTGCACTGCCCACAGGTGAGGGCACTGTCTCTGATTGTAACAAACCATCCTATTCACACCCAGACCTTCCTTTTTCCCTTTACTATCTATAATTTCATCTAATATTTCAATGAAAAATCAGGCAGCTCACAGCTCTTCCTCAAGGAAACATTTTCTCCAACTAAAGAAGTTGTCAAGCTTCCCGAAGGAAGGTGGGAAGAAGGGAATATTTGTTGCTATGTTTAGCACAATTACAGAAATAGGTCACATACTGTTTCTGAAGGAAATGGATCACCAGCATAGAGGCCCCCACAACTCATCCTGGTCTCCCTCCCTCCACCCCCGTACACAGTGCTTGAAGCATTCCAACATCCTTGCCAAATTCCCTCACAAATACTTTAATTCTTTACGTGCATGTCTCATTCCATCTGTTCCACATGCTCTTTATGCCATTTACATTCACTGGCAGGGGCTGTGAGATGACACCACAGAGTGTAAATTTGCCGGGGTTTGAAGCAGTTTTGGGATTGCATGAGGGAAAAACGGAGCAGCTCCAGGTCTGGGGTTTACTCCCTGATCCCAGGGTTCATCCAGCTCAGGGCAGAGTTGTGGGAGTGTCACCAGCAGGTTCTCATAGCAGTGCCTCCAGGATCAGGGGTAAAAAACACTCTCCTGCAGAGGATTTGTGATGGGACTGCTGGTGTAGGAGACTTTGTGCCCAAATAAACAATAACGATAAGGCAAGTGTGATGTAAAGGAGGAATAAAGGAATGCAGCACTCAATGGGAAAGGTGGAATCACTCCTGAACAAATGCTCTCCCTGTGCTCCTCCACCACAGGAGCAAGCCACAGCCTAGGAGCCTTCGGGCTCTGTCTTTGGGAAGTATCTATTGGCTTTGGGGTTTGGCAGTGTGGTCACCCCAGCCCACAGCCAGCTGTAAAATCTGGAATGCATAGAGAGGCCATTGCAAATGTCTGTGGGACACAGATTTAAGGGTATTTTCCAGGATAAGAATAGGGAAAAAACCCCACCTCTTCAGGTTTCACTACAGGGACATTCACACCACCAACCCACAGATCAGCTGGCCACAGGCCTTCAACTTCTTGAACAAATTATATGACAGCCTCAAGCCCTGAAATTTTAATTATGCCATGAGTGCTGGACACCAAACCTTTTCTTTCACCTCCGTAAGAGAACCTCAGATGAAAGAAACATGCACTTAAAGGACACATAGGAGTCCAACAGGGATTCCAGGAAAAAACACCAAAACTGTGAGGCTTGGGTGCAGCCTGCCCTGTGGAAGGCACCTGCACCAGCCCCCCAGGACCAGTGTATCCAGTACCAGGAGTTTGGTGTCCTGGCAGTGACAGCACAGCTGGAGCGCTGGAACGTGTTACAAGTATCCATGTCTCAGACCATTATGCAATACAGCTACTTTACTGCTCTTATTAAGAGGTTGTGAAAGTACATGCGAGATTTCATCAGAGGTCAGTCAACAGTTCTAACCTTCCCTTTTCCCAAAGTGAGACAGCTCAGCTTGCTTACCTGGCAAAACAGATTTCTCAATCTTTACCTCTCCGTTTTTCCACATTCCTTTCCTCATCTAAATTTTCCTGCTTAGCTTGTGTGCTCTACCCCATACCCTGTTATCTTCTACCACATCTCTCTCTTTGCTCCCTGCCTGTTATTGCTACATTGTCTTTAATGTTTCCCTGCTCCTCTTTTCTGCCAAGCTCCAGTTTTCAACCACTGTGAAAACGTTTGTTTCACACAGTTCATTGTTTCTTCTTCAAAGGAATCATCCTCTAAAATAACCTGCATGTGCTGGAGCAAAGGCAGGGAAGGGAAGCCTGGCATCCCCTGCTCACTTTCAGTGGGAAGCCTTGTAGGTAACTGCCCTGAAAATGAGGAAAATAAGGAAAATAACAGCCACTGTCCTGGAGGGGAAGGGAATTGAGTCTTCGCAGCACAGCATCGGATTGTCGATCCAGACTTTCTCAGGCAAAGAAAAAGAAAGAACAACTAGATTCTGCATTGTCCAAACTCCTCGTCCTTTACACATGTCCCAAATCAACCTGGAATAATACATCTTGGATTCCTGATTACTTCATACCTGCCTGATAAATTGTGGCAAAGGATCAAGAGTTTGACGTGATTGCATGAACCTGACAGTTGGTTTGGTCTGAGGCTGAGAGCTCCCAGAGCTCTGTCTGGGAAAGAACTGAGGGAGAGCTTGCAATGGGGTCAGGCTTGTGCATCATCCTGCCCAAGGGAAGGCACGGCTCTCTCAGGGTGGCCCTGGCACACACGTTCATGGGCAAAGTTCAGTCCCTCAGCAGATGGACACAAAGTGTCAGTGGAAACCCTGAAGGGAGGGGGTGTTTGAAGTGTCTTCCTCCAGCAAGGTTTAAACCTCATGGTCCTCAGGTACAAAGTGCCAACGTCCGTGGCCACCTCTGCTCACCTCCCACAGAACTGGAGCTCCATCCAAGATCACTCCCCTTGAGTTTAGGTACCTGAGGTGATCCTTTTCGAAAACATGCTCTGCAGACACTGGGGCAATGTCCCCGTCACTCCAGTAGCAGGGAAATGGGAGACATCTCCCTAAGGAGGTTCAAGCCCACATCTCCCATGGAAATGACCTCAGTACTAAATTATAGGGTGTTTGTTCCAGGTGGAGCATTCCCCACCCTTGCTTTGATGATGGCCCAGTGTGCAGCACTGTGAGAGATACATTGGGCAAAAGAGAATTATTAAAGCCTAATGAGTAAAGCACAGATTTATTTTGCCTTCTTTTGCCACCGACTGCTTTACTTAATGACAGGTAGGGCCCTCTGCAAGCAGAGCTCTTTGATCCACAGAACCACTGAAACCATGGGGAATGGGCTCATCCCATGAATTCTGCTCACCTGCAAGGAAATTTTCCTTCTAAGGTTGTTATTGCACCTTTTAGATTTTTCTTCTCTTTTTAGGTGTCTACTGTCTTTGCTAATTACTGGATTATCTTTACCTTCAGACATTTCATCCTTAGCATGTGCTGCTTGCAGAATTGTGGAGAGAAAGAAATCCCATTGTCAGCTCATTTAGTGTCCTTTTGGGGGAAAGAAAACCAGGAGGGTGGGATTCAATAAATGTTCAGTAAAACCATCCAGGTGAGTGTGTCCCACTGGCTCCATTTCACCAAATTTAAGCAATTCTACATTACAAGTGATTTCCCTATTTTACCTTTTGTCTTCTTTCCAGACAGATTTGAAATTTTCACTTCTTGTCATCATAAAGTATCACAGAACCATGTGTTATACACAGTACATATAATTTATGGTTTCTTATACTATATTTGTGTTTTGGAAGCCAGCACCACTTGAGAATGACAACTATGAGAAATATTTCCTATTCTCCACCTAGGTTGCCAAGCACAAAAGCAGAAAGATAGGTGAGAAAAGTCCCTAATACAAATTTGTCCACAAAATTGTGTCCTTGGCAAAATAATAAAATAAATAGCATATATATAAAATAATAAAAAAATAGCATACTTATTTCTCATTAAGAAATAAGTATGGAACAAAATCACCTCCCAGATAATTTACAAGTGAAATATCAGGAGCAAGGACACTGGGAACAGCAAGGCCACTTACTGTTTAGGGTAGACTTCAGTGTTTCCTGTGGTTTAGGTACAAAATGTCTTCTGAGTGGAGGGGCAGGACTGTTCATGTGCAGAATAAGTAGAGGAGAAACAAGAGTATCCAGTTAAGACATGAAGAGTAGCTCCGGCCTTTGGAAAACACAGTGTGTATTCACACCAAGCACCAGGCATAGAGCGAATTGAATAAAATAATTCTGAGTAGTAATCCCAGTGGGACTTGGGCCAAGGGGTGAAAGGAAGGGAACACATTGGAGCTGTGATTCAAGATGTCCTGGAATCCTTCCTGACCCGCTGGGTCGGAATTTCTGACTCGACACCCTGCCTTGACTCAGAATAGGAAACTGGATCCTAACTGCAGGTTTCTTTTTATAGAGCAAACTTTATTGCCAACTTCCTTTGGAGCACAAGTTTATCCCTCCTGGTCTTTAGGCACTACACCACTCATGAGACCCAAGTGCAAGAGAACGTGAGCTCTGTTCCCCAAACATGACCCAGCCGTTCTCCAGAAAGCAAATAAGAGGCCCAGAGCTTGTCTTTATTCCCTGTGCAAGGGAATACAGAATGCACTGAAGGGTTTAAAACCAGCTGGCTCATCTTTGGCCTCCTCCTTCTCCCCCTCTAAACTTGGCCAACATGAAAGGACAGCGACGTGGGCCAAGAAATGCTTGCCAGGATTAGAGGCTAAATTGGAGATTTCTTGTGTAATGCAGTAACAGGCAGGGGATGGGAAATCATGCTCTGGGAGAGACCTTGATCACCAGGATTTTCACTAAATTTCTCCCACAGGACAGAGTCTGTCCTGGGGGATCAGACAAGACCCCTCCGAGTTGGTTTGGGGCACTGCAGCTGATAAGTTTGCACACCACAGTCTGGGGTGTGTTCTAGCTCTGGTGTTGATTACACCTTAGAAAGGGGAAAACTTTGAAATAATTGTGGTCCCTTTTGTATTATTCTACAATTGAAAAGGAGAATTTTATCCCTTCATTTCCACTGAATGGCAAAGATCAATACTGCATTTTAAATATATGAATCATGTAAGCAAGGCAAAACCTCTCAGAACCCTTTTTGATGTTGAGACGGCATCTCCTCTTTCAAAACCATCCACGTACTTAAATCAATATTGATCATTTAATCCTATTGTATCTTACATGAAATTTTTGGAGTGAATTAATCCCAGAACACATGATATTAATTAATCTTGCAATTTCCTTTTTACTGAGACAACTCCTCAAGTCTGTGAAGAAGGCAGAGTTAGCAGGCAGGTTCCAGCTCTTGGCACCCGGTTTGGGTTTGAAATGAAATGCAGGTATTAAGTGACTTGCCCAAGGTTATGAAAAAAATTATAGAGGAGCAACCTAACACAGAAACCACAGAACCAATTGAGGCACTTAAACTGAAAGGCCTCTTGTCTCATCTAAGAAATTTTAAAATAACATCTCTATAAAGAACCAAATTCCAGACAAAGGTGTATGTGATACCACATTTAACATTTGCTGTCCTATAAAGGAAATTCATTTTAAGAAGTCAGGCAGAAATTTAAGTAGTAAGCCAGTAATAAGATGTAAAGAAAGTCTTCCTATTCTTCCCATAGAACCCAAACTCTATGTATTTATGTTATGTTTTCCAGAGGTAAGATCTTGGTTTTGGAAACCTGGAAAGAACTGCACCAGAACCATTTTCAGCGCCTGTTCCCTCCATGGCTTTAGCCCCTTCTTCTGTTCGCAGCATAGGAAGAGTTTGAATGTCAGGGATCTGTTTCATGAGCTCCTCTGGACCAACTTCAGTCCTTGCACCAGGAGAAATAACATTTCAACACTACTAAAATAACAGTTTCTAAAACTACTAATGTGTCCAGGTCCTACTCATTTTTAGCAGGATGGCTCAGATCTCATTTTAACAAAAACTATTTTTCAAAATTTCCCCCTGTACCTTCAATTATTTGCCAAATCTGGCACAGAAACCTGGACTAGGTGACTTTCTTCTCCCTCTTTTTCACAAATACAGTGATTTAGGGAGAAGAAGGAAATTGGTTCCAACATGGCCGAACAAATATTTCTGCTGGAAATTTCTACCAAAATAAATTTCCACTAGTGTGTGTGATTTTTTTTTGTTTTTCACACTTTCCCAGACATAGATGTTCATATACAAATTTATTTGTATGACTTTATAGCCAAAAAAACAACTGAAAAATTCAAACTACATCTAGGTGAGATTGGGGGGTTATTTCAATTAATATTCACTGTTGCTATTTCATTAGCTTTATTAATTCTAATTAGCAGTGATTTAAAGAGAAAATCCTGCTTTCATTGCCTCGAGGCACACAGAACCAGCAACTGGGGCTGGCTTTAACACATTCTCCCTCCACAGGGGAAGGGACCTTCCCCAGTACAAATACCAGATCCATTTCATCCCAAGGGTCTGCTCCCTGTAGGATCTTCCATGTATCCCCAGATGGGATAGGTTGGGGAGACAGTGGCAGGATGGAAGAAATGGAAGGACACAAGGAACTTTAGGGCAGCACTGTGGGGAAATTAATTCTTCCTGCACACAACACAGACTGCCAGGATTTGGGTTTGATCGCAAATTTTCACTCGTAGGTTTGCAGAGCTGTCACCTCAATTCAGGAAGGGAAACCACTCACAGACTTGTGCAAAGCCTCGCCAAAATCCCAGCTTCTCCACCAGATCGTGCTCAGTTATTCCAAGAAAATCTGATTGCAGAAGAACCAGCTTAAAATGGCTCCTCCCAGCATGAATTCAGTGTTTGTCCTGATTTGGTTTTGGACATGTGAGGTACATCAGGGGAATATTCTCCACTGTGGCCCATTCCGTGGAGCTCCCATGGAGGTCAGGGAAGTTTTCTGCATGAGCTGAATGCAGGAAGGCGCTGGGAATCTGCTCTGCGGTGACGGCATCTGCATTGCAGATTGGAGAGGGGAATTTTGCCCTAAGTGCCAAATCTCATCTTTTAGAGCAAAACTATTTTTGTTTTACGTAAGTGCAGAAAATGATCATCTGTGTAATACAGAACTGAGGAGTTTAGAAGTGAAAAAACCCAGTAACTGCCCTGCCATTTTGCAAACTAATTCAAAAACACTTTCTTCTAAGTTATTTTAAAAAATATTTTTGTTCCCACACATGTTTCTAAGACTAGCAGTAGTGACACAGGGAATATATATTTATTTTGTTGCTAATTTTCAAAACTACTTGAAAGCTTGACCTAACGTGTAGAGATAACTCTTCACTATTGATGTGGTAATAGCCAGCACCATTCAGGAGCAAATTATAATCAACAAAGTTAGCAAAGATTTTATTCTGGTAGGAACAGTGTGCAGTCATATCAGTACAACATTTCCTGTCAGTTTAGAACAAGAAGAGAATGCAACATAAAATTTAAACGCTGAAATTACAGCAAGAATTAAGTTGTGGATAAACGCATTCTCCTTACTCAAATTTTGGGATAAATTTCAGATTTAACACATTTGGTCAAGACTAGCATAAAGACCATGGAACATTTCATTCCACCTTTACAGCAACAACCAGTGTTTGAAAAATAAAACCCTTCCTTTTTCTTTATTCCCACTCCAGACAGTGCTTTGTCCTTCTCTCCCCCCCCACCCCCCTAATGATAAACCCAACATATAATTTTCTGCCATTTCAAAGCCCAGTTTAAGTATAGGTTTAACAAACACTGACAAGGAGTAGGTGCATTTACTGATACACCTGATAATCTGAAAAATAGCTACTTCTGCTTCCTCAGTAAGTGTGGTGGAAGCTTTGTGTTGTGTTTCAGCTGGAAATGGGTTTCTTCAGTACAAATGTGTTTTGTAGCAATGGTTTGGAGTGAGGAGTGTGGTGGTGGAGCAGTAAGGAAGGCAGCTTTGGCAGTGTCAATGACCACAGAACTCAAAAAGAATTTGCTTTGGCATATAAACTGCCTTTGAAAATTGAGTACAGTGAGTCCATGCAAGAAGCTTCAGCCTCAAGTGCACTATCAAACAATCTGTGGGGAGAGTGGCAAAAGACAGCCTGGACAACACTTGGAGCAGTCCTGCTCCTCCTTTTCCATTGGTTTAAAGATGGTGATTCCTTTGACCTACACCAGTGATAATTGATATTGTTCATATATTTGTAAAACCCTGTGTGTGAGCAGCTAGCTCTGAACACCACCGCCCTCCCTGACCTCAAGAAATCTCAACAGATTTTTATGTGGGCACTTGAGTCTGTGAATTGCAACTTATCCTGGCATCCACTGAGCAAACCAGTGTACCAGCAAAGAGGTGAACGAGACCACAGACCCAGATAATTTTGCTCCATATCAGTGCTCAAAGATGTGTTTCGCCACTGGGTTTTTCTTTCTCTGTTGGTGTACATGCCCTTTAGGCTGACATTCCTCCCAAAAACCCCTGTATTAATCCAGACTCTCTGTGGCTTGGATGAAGTAGATAATGACTTAATCTGAGATTTGATGTAACAGCAAATGAAATTTAGCCCTGATACCAAAAGCATTTGAGGGAAGGGACACAGTCTTAATAATTGCCTGTAAACAATCCATCAGTTCCCCTGAAAAAAGGCTTTTACCACATCTTCAGTGTCCAATTTCACAAGACGGCATTCTGTGATGTTTTCTGTATGAGATGGCTCTTCCTCATTCCTGTTATACAGATCCTGAACTGTCAATTAATGAGCAAAGGAGTAAAACCCACCTATACACCAGGCACTGCCTGCACTTTTCTATTAGAGAAACAATTACCTCACTCTGCCTCAGAAAATGAAAAGAGGGGAAGAAGGAACTCTTCCTGACATACTTGTTTTGAACACGGTGTGCATTTCTCCCCTCCTGTATCAATACAGTTAGATCATGTTCTGTTTTCATCAGGTTACAGAACATTTCACTCTGTCAGCATGAGATAATTTGCAAGTGAGGTGATAGATCTCCCTTGCTGAAATAAAGGCTCTTCTCATGCTACTTAACAAAGCTCTGATTCTAATCACGTCCATCACTATTTGGTTCTGAAATTTGCTGGAGTATTTACATTAACTAAAACAAAGTGATTTGCACAGACAATCTGAAAGGGAAAAAGAGGCTTTCAAGATTAAAAAAATGAGCTACAGATAAACCCTTCAGAAGAGAACCTGGTAGGACTTTGAAAGTTGCCATTTAAACTCTTGTAGTAATCTCTCTTTCTAAGATTTAGTGAGGAAAAAAGGGTTTTGAAAGAGACAAATCAAAATTTAATTATGCTAAAATTACTTAAGAAATACTACACACTTCTCCTCTCATTTCGTCCTGGAATGATGGATGTCTTGCAAGAGCAGTGAGTCACGAGGCAGGCGATGAATAAGATGTGGGAGACTCTTCTTTCAGTTAATACTGATTAGTTCTGAATGGGCTCACTCTACACCTTCCTTACATGCAAATACTCATATTTCAGAGCCAAGATAATTTAGGGTGCGCATCCTGGGAACGATGCATATGACCATATTTGCAAAAGACAATACCTCTAATTGATATCTGTATTTTGTAAGAAAATCCATTTGTGAATGAGAATGACCAAACTACGCTCAAGTCACCTGTATTCATCCCTGTGAATTAATTTAAAAGCAGCCTTTGGAATGCTACAATTAACCTTTTTCTGTGTAATAGTCCTTAAATTCTTTACAAGCACCAAGTTATGGTGTGGGGAGTGTTGTCCTCATTTCACATGTACACAAAAGGAAGAGCAAAGCCAGGCAAGGACTCTGTATCAGTTACAAAATCTGGACTAACTCATTATCTTCAGCACAGAGAAGAGAAAATGAAGACAGAGATGTAAACCCCAAGTGCCATGGATAAAAAGGATGAAATATTATTATTTGCTGTTTCTCACATTACAATGATTAAGGAGCCATGGTGAAGAAATCTGATAAATTCGTTTTAAACCAGACAAAACAAGGGTTTTTCTTCATAATTGAAACCGTGGGATTCACTGATGCAGGATGTTGTGGAGGCACTAGAATCTGAAAGGACTTAAGCTATTTCATGGAGGAGTGATCCACTGACAGTTATTAAACATGATGGTTTATGTGCATCCCTCCTGTAGGGACACACATAAACCACCACCTGCCAGGAGCCAGGAGGATTCAGAAGTAGGATCTTATCCTACGCAGAGCCCTTCCACAGCTCGAGTCTTCCCAGTCACTGGGTTTATGTCATTTGTGTGCCATAGACACCAAGGTCAGAGGGGAGTCCTGGTGTTCCCAGGGAGTTTTCAAAGAGTTTCTGCTTTGACCAGGAGTAGAGAAGACATGGAGCTGTTGGAGTGAGTCCAGATGGAGGATCTCTCCTACAAGGAAAGGCTGAGACAATTTGAATTGCTCAACTTGGGAAAGAGAAGCTTTGGGGTGACCTGATTGTGGCCTTTTAGTGCCTGAAGGAGTCAACAAGAAACATGGAGAGAGACCATTTACAAGGGCTTGGAGGGGCAGGACAAAGGGGAATGGCTTCCCACTGCCAGAGGGCAGGGTTATATGGGATATTGGGAAGAAATCCTTCCCTGTGAAGGCGGTAAGGCCCTGGCGCAGGGTGCCCAGAGAAGCTGTGGCTGCCCCGTCCCTGGAAGTGTCCAAGGCCAGATAGGACAGGGCTTGGAGCAACCTGGGGTAGTGAGAGGTGTCCCATGGCAGGGAGTTTGGAAATGGATGATCTTTAAAGGTCCTTCTAACTCAACCATTCCATGATTCTGTGATTCTATAATCATGGGTACAAATGCCTGTATAAAAACATCAGAAAGACATCTGGGTTCTGAATCAAGTCCACAGTATGGATTTGGGTTCTATGTCCAGGCCCTGGGGAATGAGCAGCCAAAATATCACAGGAATACCCCACCTGAAATTCAAAGACAATTTAACCTGTAAGTAAAAAAAAAAGAGATAAAAACATTTACACTCACAGCGTCTAACCCAAAATTCATCTTAAACTTGACTTTCATCCAATTTTCTCCTTTTCTCCCTCATTCTGTGCATAAATTCTTTAAGTGGGAATGAGCAAACCATCACCAAGCTGTCCAGAAACCTGTACATATTTCCAGTATGTAGGACTTGCACATCTGAATATAGAGACCTTACAAGTTTTCTCTGCCCACTCTGCTCCAGAGAACTTCAGAGAGGAAAGAAGATACCAAATTCCAGGGAAGAAATGGTTCTGCAAGTTTTGCATTTTTTATCGAACCCAGCTGATGGCTACGTCCCACTCAGGAGAAATCATCCTTCCACAGCCCCTCAGAGAGAGCACCTTGTGTCCAGCATTCAGGCAGAAGAAACTCTCTGCATCCCCCAGCTCCCTCTGAACTTTTGACCCCATTGTATACTGGAACCAGCAGGATTGTTTCCATGACCTACTTTCTAATGTTTTCCTGCTGCAGAGTGACATGGCCCAAGTGCTACTCAATGCTGGGGTTTTAACGTGGCAGGAGCTGCTCAAGTGCCACTGACCAGGCTCCCCAGGGAATGGGCATGGCCCCAAGACTGCCAGAGCTCTGGGAGCATTTGGACAATGCTCCCAGGCACAGGGTAGGATTGTTAGGGTGTCTGTGCAGGGCCAGGGGTTGGACTCAATGATCGTTAGGGTCCCTTCAAGCTCAGCATATTCTGTGATTCTTTTAAACCTGTATGGAATGGCACGGTGCTCGTGAACTCTGTACAGATGCACAACTATTATTTCCTACAAAAGAGCCATTAAAAAGCATGTTCTCTGCTGCTGGAAGGTCCCAAGACATTGCAGCAAACAGTTTCTGTGTAGTCCTCTGTTCCTCAGCCTCATCAACCCTGAAGTCAGAAAAGCAAGAAAAAGCCAGACAGAATTTTCCTCATGGCTTTATTAATTAAGCAGCTGTTCCTGTGGGATTAGCATGTGCACGTCCTCCTCCAGAGGCAAATGTATGCTCTGCCCTTGAAGCACAGCAAGGCATTGGCTGTACCACATGCAGCTGCCAGAAGAATGACTATGGTAAAGAATCTTCTGTCCTACCTGGTTCAGGGATGAACTGTGATCCTTCCCATTATCTATGGATACACTTTTTCAATGTAGGCTGTCCTCAAATTGCCCTGGGCTCTGATGTTCATCATTCCAGACACCCCAAACACTCTAAGGAGTGGTACCATTCCCTGTGGCCCTGCCTTTGGCCATGCAGAGGAATGGCATAAGTGTGTTGGCTCCTTGGGAGGCTGAATATTCCCAGGAAGCTACACTATAGGAAAGGTGGGAGTTTCACCCTTCTGCAGTGCTTTACTTCTGCCAGCCTCACTCTTGAATCCCTTTCACACACCAGGCTGTAGGTAATAGATTGTATCAAAATTGCTAGAGAGAGATTAGAGAAGCCTCTTGTGATTCAGACAAGGACTAGAAACACCTCACAGCAGATCCCTTTGCCACACATGATGCAGGCAGAGAACAGAGGACCTGTGCTCCTGTACAAGTTTGGTGCTCGAGCCAAGAGCATTCCCACCAAAATCAGTGAATTAGTGGTGGAATGGAAAGATCAGCCACACACTTTTATCTGAGGGCTGGCTTTGGTTACCTTATGCAATGAGTAGATTCTCCTGGTCACAGCCATGTCTTTACTGCACATTTTAATAGGTCTGTAAGTCAGGCAGGAGCTAACCCAGCATTGCTGTTTGACTGACATGTCTGAACTGACATATCTTCTATTTCAAGTTCCTTTTTGAGATCATAATAGCTGAGTTTTTCCTTGTAATTGTCAGTACAGCTTTAATTACTGTCTGAACAGCTCCTACCAAGCAGCTTCTCTACATTACTGCTGCTTGACAGGACTGTAAAAGCAGAGATATACCCAAGAGCAGGAGGTCGCTGCCTTGGTGGCCATTGGCCTCAACATTTAACAGGAGGGAAAAGAGAAACAAATCCCAAGAATCCAGCCAGGATGAAGCCTTCCCTGTGCAGTCATTCAGTTTTCATCTTGTTTCATGTGATGCCTCTTTGTTCCCCAGAAATTTCTACAGTCTCTAATATTACACAGTCCCTGGATTTCCTGATGGAGTCCTGAATCCTCTGGAGTCCCCTGATCCCAGCCTGAACCCAGCCATTGTCCTTTAGCCCATGGTCTTCCCCTGTGCTTTCTTCTGCCACAGCTCCCATAGGCAACACCACTGACATTCAGTCCCTGCAATTCCCATCCCTCCACTGCCACCACTGCTCTCCATCTCTCTGTCTTCTCAGCACCAAAAAAAGGCTGCACTGCTCTTCATGTGAGAAAAGAGTCATCCTAGCATC
The DNA here is from genome assembly GCA_013398275.1 of Promerops cafer. Taxonomy (NCBI): domain Eukaryota; kingdom Metazoa; phylum Chordata; class Aves; order Passeriformes; family Nectariniidae; genus Promerops; species Promerops cafer. The sequence continues at coordinate 973,475 of VZSE01011904.1, forward strand.
TGTAAAAATGGCAAATGTCATGTAGGGATGCCCCCAAAAATAATAATCAGATGTACATTTAAAAAAACATTATAAATTATTAAAATACTTGGTTTGTCCACGACCAGTAACTTCTTTTGTTCCTTTGTGGTATATGATGAATAAATGCTCAAGAAACTCAGAGTTATGTAAACCTTAAGGAATAATCTACACAACTTTTTTCAAGAGAAGCCAAAAGGCAATGACAAGCCATAGGAGAAATTAATGCATAAGGCAAATGTCTTGGGGTTATAATAAAATCAAGAATTGCCATCAAGTGAAATTCATCCCCAAGTTTACACTGAGTTTTTTGCATCATTTAAGCACAAGTCCAGGAGATTCATTCCACCCCTGGAATGTACAGCAAGACCCCAACACTCCTACTCCAAAGAACAGGTAGGGAATTTGTCAGGATCAGAGAATTGTTAAGGTTGGAAAACACCTCCAAGGTCATCACATCCAATATTTGACCCCCACGCTCACTAAAACATACCATGAAGTGCCCACAAGTCTCCACTTACTTTTTGAACACTTCCAGAGATGGTGATGTCACCTCTGCCCTGTAGAGTCTCTTCCAATGTTTAACCACTCTTCCAGTGAAGAAGTTTTTCCTGATATCCAGCCTGAACAACCCCTGGTGCAACTTGAGACCATTTCCCAATGATGGGGATTTGAGGGTGGATGTGTCCTGAAGAAACATTTCCCAGTCTTTGTCTGGACCAGAGAATGAAATTGCTGGAATTACTCTGAAGCTTAACACTGGTTTACATTCAAAGACTTGTGTGTTTGTGGAGGCTAAAGCACTTCCAAGCCTGGCTCATCTCCACAGTCATGCCTTTTTGGAGCGAGTTAGGAGCCTTCTGTGCACCTCTGCTGGACCCCCTGGCCGAGGCTGAGGAAGAGCCCCCCTGGGAAAACATGGGAATCCAGGGGGGAATGGGTGAGTTGTTTCAGCTACTTCACATCCCTGCAAATCGAGCAGGATAAAACAACACCTAGAAAGTGGAACTACTCTGAAAAATCTGGGGCAACACTGTAAACAGTTCAGAGCACTTCTCTAGAGCACAAGGAAACCAGGTAGCAGGATTGTTCTTCCCTGGTAAATTTCTTTCCTGTGGAAATCCATAACAAACACAGTTTAAAGAGTTATAGCCCTGAGTAATCTCAATGGCACCCAGCCAGTATCACTGATTCTGTAGGAGGCCTCGTTGGAGACATATTTGGAACTAGTCTTGACTGACACTTATCCTTCTCCCTCCTGCTATAAAAAGAGTGCATTTGCCTGTGTTGTTTTTAAATGAACTATTCTTGTTCATGTTATGGAGGAAAACCTAACGTACACATCATAAACAAGCCACTGAAAATAAGAGAGTGGGACTGGAGTATCTACATGTCGAGTTTTTCATAACCCAAAGGGAAACACTAAAGTGGTTGGTTTATTGACACGTAGAAAACACCAGACTTCATCACCAACTTTTGACTTGTGTTGTTCTTTCCCAAATAGATGAGAAAAAAGAATTCACACAGATGTTTTCTAGAGGCAGAGCACAGACTGAGCACAGACCCCAAACTACAGGAGAAGCTGCCTGGGCAGGGTGAAATGTCTGAGGGAAATCTGTGCCTCAGGATTAGGCAGTGAATTGCCCTTCTTCATAGTCTTACCTCTCTAACCCCGCTTTTCCAACCCTTCCATCACAAAATATCCACACAAGGTTGCTCCCTTGTTTGTGAAGCAGAAAAGTCAAAAATTTCTTGTAGTATCAGCTTTGTGATTCTTTTTGTTCTCTGTAACAGGAGCATTTTCAGCACCCAGAGACCAGAAAACCTGCCATGGATTAAATGTGTTTAGGATTAAATGATTTTAAAACATTCCCGATAAAACTATTGTAGTAGTACAATTTTATGGTATATACAATTAACTTGCACTGTAAGTTCATTGAATGCTTTAATAAAAATTGCATTTTGCTGGGCTTTCTCCTTGTGCCCCAGCTCCAGCCCAACACCAGAGTAGCCATTCCTGTACAAAGGGATGTGAAATGTTCAGAGTTTGGGGGGTGCAGGCGCATCAGAGAATACTGTGGGAATCACAGTGCAGAGAAATTGCTGTTTTGTTCAGAAATCTGTCATGGCTCCAAACCCAGTGCTCGGAGGAAGAACTGCCAAGCAGGAGTGGGTAGAGGAGAATGGTGAGTAGGAACTCTGAGCTGGAGTAGAAATCCTGGAGTGACATAACCAGGGATGTTAGTCCTAACAGTTTCAGTAAAACAGACACAAAATTTGTCTTCTTGAAACTCACTTTGTATTGCTGGGCTGTAAATAAATTCTTCTTTCCACAACATGATTTTGCTTGCAGTGACAGGGGATTCCCTCTGCTCCCCACTACACTGGGGCTTTCTCAGCATTACCTCTACTGGAGAGCCATTACCAGTGCTGAAGAACTCAAGAGCAGGAGATTCAAAACAACGATGGCAGGGGATAGAGAGCCACATGCATCTTTCTTGGAGGAGAACTCACTGATAAACCAACAGTCTCAAGAGAATTTGCTTTTCCATCTATGTTGCTACTTTTAGGCCTGAAAATCATAACTTTATAAGGAAACTGGCCTGCAAAGACTGAGACATTTAGGAACACCTGAGCCAAATTCTTACTCAGAATTCAAACAACAAAAGAAAAGTAATAAAACCCCTAAACAAATACGGTTTTACTCCACTTTCTTCCATTCCCCTGCGAATAGGAAATCCATCCCTAAGTTCCTCTTTCTAAGCTGCTGATGCCGGGTTTTACTCCTCTTACTTGATCCTACTGGCATTTCCATCATTCAAGAGCAGTTAATTTATGGCCCTTGAGTTTCCTTTCTTTCAGAGCCAATCATTTCAGCAGGGAAGGTTCAGCACCAGGTACTGCTGCCATCACTGCCATTGGTCTGTGCTGACCTTTGGCAAGTTGTTTAACCTCCTGATGTCTCCATTTGCCAGCCTGATGAATGGTGATGAAAACGACCTCACAATAGTGTACTTTTAAAAAAAGTTATTAAATACTTGGCAATTGCTGGATAAAGATGATTGTTAGCCCTTCAACACAGCTCCATCTCTTAGCAGATATTCAAAGTAGCTTTTGTCCATGCTTGGTGCCCAGCCACTTTTGAAGTGACAAGTTAATTTTCACAGGAGAACAACACCTTGTGAGCATCTCAGCTGCCTGTCCTCCTTTCCCAGACACACAGCCTCTGCTGCACTTATTTCTCAAGCACAGTGAAATACACACAGTCCTTGTTTCTAGGTCAGCTAACCATGACAGCTTATTTGAAATGTGGATAAAACAAAAGATGGGTGGATTTAATTTTTTAATGTATCAGTGTTCTATTCATTCCTCTTTTTACTTATCATTCACCTCCAAGAATCATCTTTGACTTCACTTGCTCTTGTGTAATGCTCAAATTACCAACAGCTGGTCAAATAGCAGTTTCTAAGCAGTGACCCCAAATTCCTGGAGAACCACAGAAGACACAGAAATGTGACCTGACCTGCTTAACCCTGTCTGACCTCCCTGGCCATGCAGCCTGACCTGACCTCACTTCTTTTATTCCTCACAACATGCTTTAATAGATTCCACCAGAGGAAAGCAGTGGGGGGAGAAGGAGTCAGTCTGCCTTAATGTCTTATTTCAGAGAAGTGTTTCCTTAACTAAACATCATAACTCTGAACAGTGATTTCCAAATTGCTGGAACATTACCTCCCACCTTGCTGCTGCAATCACTTCTTTGCCTGGGATATTCAGGAGTATTCTGGAGCCACTGTGCCTTTGCCAGCAGCACCTCAGAGCAAACACAACACATTCCTCAGCAAGGATTTCTTGCTATCGCAGAAAACTTCTTGTTCTGCTGAAAAGAGTGTTTGGGAATTTTATCCATCAGTCTGATAGACACTGTCACTTCTGCTTGGATTTGTTGGGAGAGGACAGGGAGGTGTCAGTTTGCTGCCATATAATCCCCATCATAACATAATAATAAATAATCCCAGAGAGTTGCAAGAGCAAACTATCCCTCATAAGACAGAGCCAGGGTTAGCACTGACCACACCTCTAGATTTCAGCCAGTGGCTCCTCATCACTTTCTCCATTTCCAGAGCATGGAGATCCTCCTGTCTTTCCAGGAGACCTGTATTTGCAGGCAGGCTTGGAAACTCAGAGACATAACAGATGTCTCCCTCCCCTTTAAATTTCTGCTTTTCTCTCCACTTACATAATGCTAATTAATTTGGGCTGAAATCTCTCCAATTCCTTGCTTGCACAGCACACATTCCAGACTTGCTGCTCTCATAGGCAGTCTGAGCAGCATTATACTGAACGTCCCTGCCAAATTCACTGTGCTCTTGTAACTAAACCCCAGGTCTCCTCTCGTCCCCAGAATATGAAATATCCTTGTTTTTCAACGGAAGTAGTGTAGCATAATAATTTCCACTGAGAGGTAAATGCTGTTTTCCAGAATAATCATTCAAAAGCATTTCTTAATTACTATAAAGAAAGTATTCTGTCATCCCAAGGAGAAAGATCTTTAAAATTAGGTGCATACACAAGGGAAATAAAGCCACTGAAATGGAAGGGAATCCATGCCAAGGAGATCCTATGTATGGAAATTCAGTCACCCAATGAAGTTCTACTGAAGGGTGGAGAGGAATTCATGGGAATATCAAACATTTAATCTAAGAAAATGGGTTATCCCATGTCACTCTGCTGATTAGGATGATTCTATAATTTTGGCACCACAAGATGTGTGGGAAGAGCTGGCAACATGAAGGTCTACTGCTCTTCAGGCTCAGCTGGCAGCAGCCAGGCCATGTCTGATGGGCAAAATGGATGCTGGAAAATCCCAGTAAATGATGACCAGAGATTTCAGCACATCCAGAGAGACAGAGCTGGACTGAGGGAATCCAGCACCCAATGCTACCATCAGCACTGTGGAAACTCATGTTAATTTTTAAGTGGGCCCCCATGGGAGGTTTGGAAAACAATGCAGCCCTTGCAGCAATTAGAAGCAGACTCCTTTAAAAGAATACGAGAAAGCAAACCAGCTAACCAAAAGATGACTTCCAATGCCCAAGACTTTTACAAAATTTGTCCCAGTAGTCCAGTAATAGAAGTGAAAAAAGTCATGGCATTGGGCTGGATATCTGATTTTGAAATTCCCGATGCCCACATTATTGTGTTTGTCTTGCAACAGTTCTGAGACCAAGGTAATGAACAAATCCCTATGATCAGCAAGAGTCTGAACATCTGTTTGACTGCTGAACCTGTGCACTGGGCTTCCCTTTATTTTGTCCACCCATTTGCTTCATATTGGAAATCTTCCAAGACAGCTCAGTTTCTTGTTTAGAAAGCACAGGGAACAGAAATAGTGTCTTACCCCCATCAAGCCTTCTTTTCTGTGAAGAAAATCAATTTTAGCCCAGTCAAAACACATATCCAGTCCTAAGGAACAAATTCCCACAGCCTCTCTTTTCCTGAAGTGCCTGTTCTTACTGATCCCTGGGCTGTTGTTCACTCAGAGCCTCCAGACCTTTAGAATCTCCTCACAAGTGCCTGGCTCTTTACATTAAATAGACATAGGCTGAAATTAAAGTTATACTTCCTGAATCATTTAATAATTTGACCTCAAAACTGTGAAGACAACCTCCCTCCTTATGAATCCTTCCAAAGCTGGAAGCAGGGCACAAATGCACCTTCCTAATCACTCAATGAGTTGGGAGAAAATAATTTCTCATTTGGAACTGATATGATCCTTGCTTCAAAAGGGCAGGCTTTCCCTCAGATTCCAGGCAGAGCTACTGTGGGAGAAGAGGAGATGTTTTCCTTCTCCACCACCCATTGTTTATACGTGTGGACACTCAGAGAGGGCTTTACTGCTGCAGCCCTATTTGAATGGGTTAAACAGTTGCTGTATCTCTGTTAACAACTGTATTGGGATATCCCAAAAGATCATCAGTCCAGCTCCTGGCCCTGCACAGACACCCCAACAATCCCACCCTGTCTCTGAGAGCGTTGTCCAAATGCTCCTGGAGCTCTGGCAGCCTTGGGGCTTTGCCTATTCCCTGGGGAGCCTGGGCAGTGCCCAGCACCCTCTGGGGGAAGAACCATTTACTGATATCCAACCTAAACCTCCCTGACACAGCTCCAACCTCTCCCTGGATCCTGTCCCTGAGCAGAGATCGGAGCTGCCCTTGGGAAGAAGTTACAGACTGATTTGAGGCCTCCCCTCAGTTTCCCTTCTCCAGGATAATGAGAGTCAGGCACTCTGTGTCCCTAAACTGCAGAGGGAATCTCAGCAGGCAAAATATAAGAACTTACTGCGGGCTGGAATCTGGCCAGCTACCAAATTTCTCATCCCTTGCAGAAAGTGCTAACACACAATGGGAGGTCAGAGCTCCAGTCTTAAGTCTCATTAGAAAAAAATGGCCCTGTCAGCAGCACGGGACCCTGTAACTCAGCAGTGACCTGTCTGGAAACATCCATCTGATGTTTCTCTTTGCTGTGGCTTTGCCACTGTAACTCCCACACTGAACAGCACAGGCTGCTGGCACCAGCTGAGTTCAGATCTCCCCTTCCTGGGCTCCTGCGGCTTTTCCAGTGCAGAGGCAAAGGCTTAAAGAGCACTGCTGAAGCAGTCAGGCTCAGTTTGTTGGGAGGAATAGGCTGTGCCCAATCCACCCTGCACAAATCAGATGAATAATTACAGCAAAGGGCTTCAGGCAGTTCACAAAGAACCTGGTGTGTAAGGCTTTGTTCAGAGATGAAATTTCCTCCTTACCAAAGCTCATAAATATCTTTCAAACCTTAAGCAAATAAATTTGCCATTTTTCTCATCATACAGAACCAGTTTTTCTCACAGTGAAGCAATGGTGGCTCAGTTCATACAGAAACGTGGGGTTTGTACTGTTCCAACTCAGAGGTTATCAATGGGGAGAGAGGAGGAGAACACACAGCATTCCACGTTGGCATATCTGGTTCACTTGCTTTGTGCCTGTGGTCATTCTGGCACTGCAGAACGGTTTAGATCTCTGGGACTGCTCCCTGAACACATTGAAGGGCAGTGTCCTCATCAGGCCTGTAAGAGAATCATGGAATGGTTTGCATGGGATTAGTCCCTAAAGTCCATTTTGTTCCCCACCCTGCCATGGGCAGGGACACTTCCCACTAGCCCAGGTTGCTCCAAGCCCCATCTAACCTGGCCTCAGAGACACTTCCAGGGATGAGGCAACCACAGCTTCTCTGGGAAACCTGTGCCAGGGCTTCTCCACCCTCACAGGGAAGAATTTTTTCCTAATAGCCAACCTAACCCCACTCTCTGTCAGGAGAAAGCCATTCCCCTTTGTCCTGGCACTCCAGGCCCTTGTCCCAAGTTCTCTCCATGTTTCTTCTTGGCTCCTTCAGGCACCAGAGGGCCACAGTTAGGTCACCCCAAAGCTTATCTTCTCTAGCTGAACAATCCCAATTGTCCTAGCCTTTCCTCCCAGCAGAGCTGCTCCACCCCTCTGACCATCCTGGTGGCTCCTCTGGATTTGCTCCAGCAGCTCCAGATCCTTCCTGTGCTGGGCCCCAGGGCTGGGGCAGCTCTGCAGGTGGGGTCTCACCTGAGCAGGGCCGAGGGGCAGAAGGGGAGGTACCAAAGCCACTCAGCAAGAACCCCACAGCTGCTTTCACACAGGCATTGAGCAGAAAATCAGGATATTTCTAGGCACTGCCAGCCATCCAGGAAGATTATTGGAGCTGGAACTGTTCCTGGCTCACACTGCAGTCTCCAGCAGCAGCCAGACCATCCTTCTCCCAGTTTCCCACAAAACATTTACTGTATACTCACAAAATAAATTTAAAAATATGAATAATTAAAAAGCAAAATATGTCTTAGAGTTTAACAGCTATGAGGGAGAATGTTCAGCCACAAAAGGTATGGTTTTAATAATTAATTGCTGCTTTATTTAGCACAGAAGCAAACATCTTAGATCAGAATTAAAGCCTTGTGAGTTCCTTGAAAATGGCCATGCAAAGTGGGATAAAAACTTAGTCACGAAAAGCAAAAGAAGAAGGAGAAAAGAGTGCTATAAAAGCCTAAACTGAATAAAATCAGAAAAAGGCTTATTTAGAAAAAAAGCACATGAAAATTTTCTTCTCAGTTCCGAAGAATGGATGCAACCCTCATGGATTTATCCCGCTTGCCATGCTCCTGTTTCCATCATCCTCCTGGAATGCTCTTGCCTGGACAGACAGCACTGCAGGAACACAAAGCTTTGCCTGCCAGGACCCCCTGAGGTGAGCACAGAGCACAGGCTGTGCCCACCCTGCTCCTTCCCAGCCCTTTTTCTCCCTCATCCAGCCATGCCTCCACCATCACCAAGTTTTACTGGGAAAAAGCAGCTTTTGGGGCTGGAAGGAGACAAGGCAGCAGAACATCCCTCACCGCAGGAAGCTGCAGGGAGGAGAATGGGGCAGAGCACACAATAAATAGCATAGAAAGAGGAAGAAAACTTATTTTTCTTGATTATTTTCCAGTACATTAATAAAACCTGCTTGCTTCATGTACCCCTGAGAACAGTAACATCTCAGATATGTTTGCAACCCAGTTACCACAACACTGTGTCAGTGCATGGGACTGAGAAAGAGAAAGCATGCTTAAAAACCCTAATCCTGCTTTCTAGCTCCCTTAACCACAAACATCAATAGCTATCAGTTTGTAACAAAAATTTATTCTGTATAACAATTTGCAGCATGGCTACAAATTTTCACTGTTTATTTCTGTGTTTTTAGTTTCCAAGACTGAGCATGGAAGCACAATAACCTTTTTGTTTCAAGGATTCCTGCAAACTAATGGAGGAGATGCCTTTTCCACTGCAGTCTATCCAAAGCTAAAATGTAAAATATATTCTGCAAGCCCCCAAAAAGTCCAGCCTAAGGACATCCTTTTCAAACTGCAGTTTCACGTAAGCAATCGTGGAAATAGTTCTATGGTATTTTTGAGTAATTTTATTTGCTTAACCAATCTTCTTCTGTCTTTTCTCCTACATTTTCAATTATCATGTAGCCATCACAGCACATCTTTTGCTGCACTCTCAAAACCAATTCACGGGTCAATATAGATGGTAATCAAGTGGAAAAAAGTACTGGAAAAACAAAGATATCCCTTAATAGAGGAGAACTGAAGGCCTATAACTATGTTTCTGCCTTAATGTTATGAAAACATAGAATTGGCTGCTTCCTCCCTGTTTTGCTGCTTCTCAGGAGAAGCTTTGTGGCTGATGCAAAAAGCAAGTTGCAAATCCAGCTCTAGGTGCACATGACAGAGGTGGGACTGGAATAACAGGGATATCCCAGTCTCAGGCTCAGAGAGAAAAGCAGGAGCTGTATGAGAACCACAAGATGGGATTATAAGGGATGAAATCTCTCTGCAGAGTTGCAGGCAGCATTACATGCAGGATTAGGGTTTGGAAAGAGAGAATTCCAGAGCTCCAGACCAGCAAGGAGAATGAGTTGAGGAGTGTGAATGTGCTGTCTTCCAGAAGTTCACAGTTAGCAGGAGATCCCCAAGCTTTTTCTTTGACTGGTCACCTCGTTTGTGGCAGCCGGAAAAGAAGAGACAGGGACTGGTTGCAAAGGGGAGGAGTTTTCCTTATGAGATAATTCTGCTCATGAGAAATAAATTAGAAACATTTGGAAAATAGGGTGTGTAAGTTATTACTGCCTGAGGGCAGCAGGAAATTATGAGAATAATAGTGTATGCACGTCTTTGGCTATTATTTACCTTGGCATTCAATAAGCCATGGGGAGTTGCCAGAGCAACTTCTACACCAATGGTGCAAAAGCTCCATGAACATTGTTTCTCCATCACAGAGACACCCACACCCACACACCTCCAAAAATTGAGATGACAGGGTGATTTTGAGAAGGAATCCTGGAAGTAGCAGCCTCAGGAAGATCTCCTTCTTTTGCTGGAGTAAATAAATGACTTCAAGGAATTCCTTTGGCTGAAAAAATGTCCACTTCTAACCCAATTCTGAACGCTGCAAGTGCCTTTAGCTGGAGCCTGAGAATGACCACAGTGCCACAGAATATCTGCATTATCACACACTGTTAACAAACCTTTATCAGCAGTAACTTATCACAAGTGAATCCTATACTGGATACCGAATCCTCAGTAAATCATATTTCAATCAGACATCCCCCCTATCCTCTGCTTTTATCCAATGATGACCTAAATTTTTCAAAGTCCAAACCAGAAAAGATATTGAAAATCGTGAAAAGGGGAAAGCACAGCAGCCAAGGATAGGGGCAGAACTGAACTGAGCAGCCCCTGATTTACACTCCACTGCAGGCACTAAAGGGCCTGGCACCTCCACCTTAAAGGTCACACATGGTTGTTAACTTGATTTAGGAACCAAAGGGCTGAAGGGAGACTTGGAACTTGATTCACTTTTAATTAATTTATTTTGAAAATTTATGGACAAGTAAAACATAATGATTTAGACAGGACACCCTTCCCAAACTTAGATCCTTGAATATGCTTTACATAGTTGGAGATTTTGAGGGTGTTCCTGCAAACTGCTTTTGCAGGACAAAGCCAGTCTGCAGAGGAACTTTGGATAAAAAGACAAAAGCAGGGAAAGATATTAAAAATGAATTGGGACGCAAAAGAAGGCCAAAACGAAAGAGAGACAACAAAAGTAGTTGCTGGAGATGGAACAGTTTTACGTCTAATAATTCAGTAGGGCTTGAGGTGGTGTTAGGAAAAGCAAATGCCTTAAGCTGTGGATGAGTTTATGACTGTGGATTGAATGTCCAGCAATCCCCAGCGGGCGTTTCCTGCAGTGCCAAAGGATGCTCTGCAGTGCTGCAGCCACTCCAGCATTCCCCGAGCTGTGGGTGAGCACAAAGGACAAACATGCAGAGCAAAGGCTTGGGACAAAGAGCCCAGGCTCAGACTCCAAATCTGGAATGCCATTTCATTTCCAAGCCTCACTGCACAGGGCTGGATAAGAAGTGTGTGGTGGGGAGGGACACCAGGGCAGTCCAGCAAAGAGGAACAGAAGAACAAATCCCAAATCCCACGTCTGCAGTGGCTGTGTGGTGCCAGCACCTCCCAGGAAACCTGCACCAGCTGGATAAACCTGGGATGGAACTGAAACATTGCAAGTTTACAACCAACAGACAAAATCACCTTCCTTTTCATTTGTAAATGATACCACACAGCAAAGTTATCTTCAGAGTTACATTATTGATTCTAAGAAAAACATTTAGATTCTGGACAGAAAAAGGGACGCAATGTAAAGATGAGCAAGAGTCCAGTGAAAGAGATAAATCAGTTATTGCCAAATTTTTTCTTAATTATTCTCATACAGAGCGAAGTTCACTTTTCCTAGACTCCCTGAACTTTATTTCTCATTTTGTGTTTGACCTTAGGATCTCAATCTAGTTTAGAAAAAATACCAGTCAGAAAGCAGATGGAGGACATTAATACAAATAAATAACTTGGGGTTTTTTTCATTTGGGTTTTATTTTTGTTTGCTGCGCTGTGAGGTTTTTTGTGAATTTTCTCCCAAGCACTCACCATGTGTGGTATTTGTGTTTTTTGTTTTCCTTGGTGCCTACCACAAGAGTTGTTCCATGGGGGTGAGTGCTTTGTCCACTCTCAAGGTCTTGTAATGAATCTCTGTTTTATAATGTTTTCTTTAAGCTCTAGTTTCTTTGGCCAACTGGAACTTCCATTTTAGAAAAATTTAAAGTAAATTTCTTAGATTTTATTTTTTTTTTCTGTTCTGGATAGTGGAGAGAAAAGGGAAAAAAAACCCACCAAAGATTCACAGTTTCAATAACCCAATGGGGGGTCTTAATTCATTTTTTGAACATCCTTGCCATAATCCAGTTTAAAAAGTAGCACTCAGTGGGCAGATGTTTATGAAAGGCCAGCACAAAATCAGAGCTCCAAACCTGAACTGATGGTGAGGTGAATGTAGGTGGCCAAATTTCAAATGAAATTTGAAAACAAATGAATATTTCACAAAATATGTCAATGAATGGAGAGAGATGCAATAGGAGGAATTAATTTTCTAGGGAGAGACAAAGCTCCAGGAAACAAGTCCATGAGCTAAGGAGGTTCATCTAAGAAATACTGAGCACAAAGGACTGTCACTGACTGCAGCTCAGTGTAACCGAGCACTCAAAAAAGACTCAAAACTCTTCCCTTGGTTTGTGAGCGTGGAAATTCAGCACCACAAAGGTGACCTCAAACATCCTTGAAGCCTTACCTTCCCTGTAAAAGAGGGAGGGTGTCTTTCCTGGTGGACTGGGCTCTTTAGATATGTAACAGTTGTCAGATGGAAGAACAGAAATGAGATAGCACAGGCACCTTTCTCCCTCACCTGCACACAGGTGAACAGCCCCCTGGGCTGTACCACAGTCTGTTTGCTACAGATAAACCAATCTGTGACTTTGTTTCTTCCCTTGTGAAGATGGTAAATATTGATTTCACAGAATTCCCAGCATATTCCTACAGTAGTCCTGAGATCTTCTCTGTCCCAAGACTTCAGCTTCACTCTCTTACTTTCCAGAATAGACATTTTATCCCAGAGTGGGGCACATTGAGCCTTGTTCTGAGCCCCTCATGACAAGGAGGACCTTGAGGGGCTGGAGCATGTCCAGGGAAGGGAACAGATCTGGGGAAGGGGCTGGAGCCCCAGGAGCGGCTGAGGGAGCTGGGAAAGGGGCTCAGCCTGGAGCAAAGGAGACTCAGGGGGGACCTTCTGGCTCTGCACAACTCCCTGACAGGAGGGGACAGCTGGGGGGGGTCGGGCTCTGCTCCCAGGGAACAGGGACAGGAGGAGAGGAAACGGCCTCAGGCTGCGCTGGGGTGGGGGGTGGAATGGGGGGTGGGTTAGGTCGGATAGTCTAAGAATTTCTTCATGGAAAGGGTGGTCAGTGTGGCACAGCTGCCCAGGGCAGTCCTGCAGTCCCCATCTCTGGAGGGATTTACCAGCCCTGTGGATGTGGCACTTGGGCACATGGGTCAGTGGTGGCCTTGGCAGTGCTGGGGAATGGTTGCAGTCGATGATCTCAGAGGGCTTTTCCAACCTTTATGATTCCATGACTCTGACATGCTGCTGGCTCTTCCCAGTCTGGAGGAACCCAGTGTGACTCCTGTGCTCTCCAAGATACAAATTACCCTCTTTGCACTGTGCAAAATCAATGAAAATGCTGCAGGGAACCGTGGCCACCAGCTGGGAAGCACTCAGGAGTGCTATTTACTGACAGAAAAGGGACATTTTCTTGCCTCTATCCTGCAGCTAAGGAGACATGCAGGGCTGCTGGCTCAGCCATGCCTGCCTGGAGGAGTGGCAGCACAAGGGGAGGGAGCCTAAAATCAATTGCGGAGCCCTTGGAATCTCCTTGGAACACAGGAGGTATGAGTTCACCTGCACAACTCCTGCTAAAAGCAGGATGTTTGGTTTAGGAGGATCTGCAAAACCAGTCCTTGGTCTGGGTCTTTACATCCCGGCTGGAGGTTATGCTACTCCTAAAGCATGTTTTGTGTTTAAGTGCCTCCAAAACAAACTGATTCAATGCATTCTAAACCCACTCCAATGCAGAGAAAGCAGAACTGATGAGGGGACTCCCTTCAAAAGTGCACTCTTGCTCCAAATCAAAACACTAATTCAGGTAAAGCTCCTTTCAGCTGAATAGTAATCACAGAGGCAGGGGCTTAGCAAGCGGTGTTTGATAGGCGTTCATTATCAAAGCCACAGCCATTCCAGGGAATCCCAGCAGCTCTGTACCTTCTCACATGTTACCGTTCTTAATTTCCTTAAGTCCCCTGCAAATCTTTCCCCAAACACAGGAAAGCCTCAGATTACACACAATGGAAAGAGGGATGGTTTGTGGTAAGCTGATGTCTGAACACACCATATCCCTTCCCTGAACAACAGAAAGGACTATTTAAGAAAATATTTGGATATGTTCCCCTTGCTATGCATAGGATTTGAGAACTCCAAAACATTACAGTCTAGGCTGTGGATGAGAACCATCATATTTAGGAATCTCCATCACATCAAGTGTGGATGCAACACCCTAAACTGGCACAAAAGCAGGGATTACCCATTGAAAAGGTGACAAGATATGGAGGTAGAGCAGATCTGTAGCTCTTCCTCCATGAATTCTGGTGGATCAAGGAGTTTTCTCTGCTTCTACAGTATAAATGAACAAAATTTTCCATGGGTTTCCAATGTAGCAGTGGCCACAGAAGTCCTATACAGTCAGTTCCTTTAGTCCTGAATCTGATATGTAACTGCCCCAGGGCAATATAAGCAGCTGACCCTCCCCCGACAGAGGCCCCAACACCCAAACCCCAGCTCAGAACCCACTCAGCAAAGGTGCCAAGTGCATGGCAAGGCTGGTACAACTGAGTCTTCACTAGCTTTTCTTCCTCAGCAACTCATTTGCTGTTTTTTGGACAAGTTTGCATATTTGTATTGTACATGACACCACTGGGGGAGCACAAGATGAAACCTTTCCTTGGCAAAACCTCCTTTTGAGCTTCTAAAAAATTGCCTATGTGAAGGGCAGATTTAGCATTAGCATTTTGCACCATAAGAAGACAAAGGCTCACATATTAAAATTAAAAATTATTTATCTACAATATGACACCTGCCCCTAAAAGCACCCACCACCAGCTGGACAGCAAACCCTACACAGTTCAGGCTGTCTTAGTGATCCTTGAGGATTCTGTTCTGCTGAACATTCTCCCTCCCGCAGCAGCTCGAAAACCACTGAAGGGCAATGCTCCGATTTAACACTGGCCTTGCTTAAGTGTCTGCACTTGTCAGCCATCCCCCACTTGGATGGAAAGAGATAAGACCCCAGATAAGAGCCTTTCAGGACAACTCCCTTCCCCTCACCCTCCTTCCCTGCCTACAGACCTGCCCTCAGCAAAGGACTTCTCAGTATTTCTCCTGTCCAACCCAATCAGACACTCCGAGTTCAACACTCTCTTTTTATCCTTCCACATGACAGGGAAATGGGGAAAAGAGCTGAGGGGGTAAAGGAATGAGAATCCTTGCTGATTTTGTGTACAGCTAAAATGAAAGGGAAGAGGGGATGTTCTGCTACTCTATGTTGTTTATATTAAACCCCTTCATAAACCTCAGCATGTTTTCATAACTAAGAGCCTCTTTTTCACCTACCAGAAACTCCCAAATACTGTAACCTTTTATTTCTGGTGCATCCTAGTATTCCACACAAAATGCTCCTCAGGTCTGAACTCAATTTCTTCACTGACACTACCCACTGGTGCACCAAAAAAAGATCCCTTTCCTTCAGGGCAGACATTCACCTTTTTTTTTTTTTTTTTCCTCTCCCTAAGATGATCCCAAACGCGTTTCTTTCATGCATCCTTCAATTGCTGATTAACAGCTAACTACTTCCACTCTAGAGTATCAGCCTATGCATTTCTTGCATGTTGTACATCAGGCTGAGACTGTAAATTCCTCCAGGCAGGCATCTGCTTAACCTATGTGTTTGGAAAAAAGGGAGATTGGGTCAGACTGATTTTTCTCAGCTGACAAGGATGAGCCAGGCAGAAATAAAGAAAGAAAATAACCATGAGGGCAAAAAGGGAAAACAAAGAATGGGGAATGAAGGTAAGGAAGGGAAAATGAAAATAAAAGGATTGCTGGAGAGATGGAATAGAGAGCAAGCTAATATATTTGATGAAAATGCAACATTAGCAAGCACAGTGTGATTTGACAAGTGTGAACAAGCCTCCACCAATGTTAAAAAGCACTACATCTGGCAATGTGTCAATGTTTAAGCAGCACTTTCCTTCTCCTTCCCATGCTGGGATTCTGCATCCTTGATATTCCCTCAGATCCACTTCTAAGCTGCTTAGGTCTACAGGAATACGTTTGTAGAGTTGGATTGGACAGAGACCAGATATAAATTTGGAGTAATTACAGTCACTATCATTCTCTCTCTCCCCAGGTTACCTCATTTCAAAGGAAAAGATCAGCAAAATATTGTGAAATGCTGATATCCATTCAAACATGGGGAATAATTTAAAACAGGAACGTTGGGGTTAACCATATGGCATTTAACCTACCTATCCCCTTGTGCATATTCCTTTTACTCCAGCAAATATATGGCAATGAGATCACTTGTCTTTCAAAATACAGCAACAGTTCTGGAGCACTGAATGCAGCAGCTGCAGAATCATAACCAGGGCAGGATACATATGTGAAAGGAATTTTAAAATTTCCTCAACAACTTTCTCTCAGAACCCGTGTTGATATTTTCCTTAAGGAAAACTGGGCTGTGTGTAGATACACATTCAGATTGGATTGTAGGACTTGGCAGTGTGTGTTCTCAGTGAGCTCATGCACCACACACTTGCTATTTTTATAAATCTAAAACTCCCAGATTTGTTCCATGTTAACTGTTAGTTTCTAGCAGGTTGATCCCATATCATTCTCAGCAGGGTTTGAACATTATTCATTTTACCCATGCTTAATGACAACATTTCTTTCTTTTTTACCTATGGGTCCACTGGATCCATCATTCTTGCAGGTCTCAGTATAAACTAGAGAGCTCTACATTTAATAACATAAACTACGAAACCTGTCATGAAATTAGATTTTGGAGGTATTATGGAAGCAAAATATAAATCCTCAATACTTCATTCTGCTCATTATACTTAATCAATTTAAAGCAACCAAGCTCACAGCAACACAAACTTTCTGTTACTTGCTCCTGCAAACCTTATATGAGCAGATTGTTGTTTCTCCTCATATGCTAAAGCATTTGGAAGCTATCAGTCCTTTGAAGGGGGAGACAAGAAAGGAAATTCCCAAGATTTTGCATGTAGGGACAAATTCAGTCCCTGATTAACAGGTGCAAGAATTGGGTTTTTTGCCAGATTTATTTTTGCTTCTAGCAGGACAGAGCTGAAAAATCATGGGTCTAATAAGGCAGATTTATCATCTACCTAAAAATAGTTTCTTTATCCTCTGCACTCTGTGTCCCATGCTGCTAAGGAACTCTTCAAAATTCTTTTGTTTTTGACAATAAAATGGTTCCCATGGCAACACCATCTGATGTCACAGAAACAACACACGTGAAGTCATAAATCCTTCAGAAGAAAAAATAAAATCACAAAGGAGGCTCAAAATTTTACATATCTGTGATTTGAGGTTGATATTGCCTTCTTTGTTCTGTATGGCTTGGTTTCACTCTCTTGCCCTTCTTTTTTTTTCCCCTAAATATTTTATTAAAGAAAAAAAAAGTGGAAAGATTTGTCCCAGGAATTTCCTGTTGGCTGTTGTTCAGAAAGCAGAGAATACCAGCAATAATGTGAACAATGCAAATTTCTCCTAGGCCTGCCTGGAGCACGATTCCAAACCCTTCTCGAAGTTGGCTGAGATTTGACAGTGCTTTGGAGAGGTTACTGGGCTCTGTAGCCAGAGGTTTGTACAGCAACATTTCAATCTCTCTCCTGCTCTTCCCCCTTCTCCAGGTTTCAAGCTACAGGAATCCAACAATTCACGTTATGGAAATAAACATCCTACTACTGCACGGTAAGAAATCCTTTAAGCAAATGGATTCACAAGGGAAAAACACAAGCTTGGATGTGGGATAAGATGAAACTCAGGCCATGGCCAGTGCAGGGGAGGGGAGTGGATGAGGTGAGATCATCAGCCAAGTACTGTGTCAGCGGTCAGTTCCAGGAGTTTAAATCGAAAAAAACCTGCAGAAATTCAGTAGTTGGGAAATAATTTACTCACCATTTTTCCCTGCTCAGTGCTTGCCGTGCTTCCTGAAAGCTCTGTGCTGGAACCACAGGCACACACAGACTTTTCCTCCCTTCCCCTGCCATTTTTCTCTCTCAACTATTCCCTGTTCCTCCCCGCTCCTAAGAACCAGGCAGCTCTGAAGGGGCTTGTGGAGTTAAAAGTAAGGAATTAGGCAGCTCCTCAAGAATCTGCCTTCAAGAGTCAAAAGAAACATCAGCAGATTTTCAGGTCACATGATGAAGATTTTAAGAGCTGAATTTTTAACGTGCTTTATACATTAATGCATATTTAAGAGGACAGATGTGTTTTTCACAGCTTCCATCCAAAGATCTCAAAACATTTTTAAATAGATTTCTAGTTAATCTTCACACTTTTATGAGGTAATGCAAAGGATGTTCTACCAGTGAGGGAGGGATATCCAAGCTCCCAAGTAGAGCATGGCAGCAAAAATAAACAAACAATACCTTTTTATCAAGTGCAAACATCCAAAACTTATCAGTCCTGCTTAAGTTAGAGACTTCATTTAAAAATATATACCTTTAAATTACATTTTCCCCCCAGTCTTACAGTGCACTGAGTTGCTAGTTCAGACTTTTCCCCAGCTGAGAAAACCAGAAGTGTGCCCTTTATGTAATGAAATAGAGTTCACATATTTGCATTGCTTCAGGAGCTGGGACTTTTTGAAAATACAGCTATCCTGAGACTCCATAAAATCATAAGAGCTGGCAGCCCTGAGTTTTGGACAGGAAGTAATGAATGGTAATGCTTTCACTCAGAACTCCAGGGATAGGTAGAACACAATGACTAAAGTATGAATTTACACCAGGCTGTGCTTAAATATGCTTCCTGAAAAAGAAAAAATTCTCTTATTACCAGAAGAGGCCAAAGTTACCAGGTGTGTAATACATCATTATCAACAAATAGCTTGTACTTCAGTGTCTCCTGGAGCTATGCAGGAGCTACAGGTCAGAACTGGCTTCAGGAATACTTTCTGCTCTGCCTTTGCTTCCTGCAATGTTTGGCATTCACCTGTGAAAACACTGACTCAGAGCAGGGCAGCTTAAGAGATAACAGGATCACAGCCCAAACTCTGTGGCTGTTATACTGGAGGGATGGGAGTACAGTCACAGAATACAGACATGGAATATAGGCATGGAATATATCCCTGTTGTAGTGACCAGTGCAGATACAACCCTGTGGCAGCCTCTGGTTGAACTGTTGAAGTTAAATCCGGTGTAACACAGAGTTGTGCCTACAGGTGTAATTTTCCATAACACTTTTCCATAACAATCAAACTTCCTCAGGAGCTGACAGTGGATGGTGCTGAAGTGCTTGGCTGTGGATGTCAGAGAGCTTTGTCTGAGGTGTAGAATTCCAGTTGCCATCTTTTGGATGTCAGCAGCAGAGGGTAATTACCAGTGATGACCTAAGAGTGCTATATATACTTATACCACATATGTGGCTATGGAAACCACCACAAAACTGCTGTATTTTCAAACCCATGATATAAATTTCCAACTATTATATAAAGTGGCTTTCTATTTCACTGCTAGGGTGCACTAGCCTCTTTCTATACCATTTCCAGCATAGTTACTATAGTAACTAATGCATTGCAAAAGAGAGGAAGAAGCTTAAAAAAAAAAGGGAAACTTTAAAAATTATGAAAACCAAAGACAAGGATTGTCTTTACAAAACCTAAAAACACACTTTGAAATTGCAGGCACAGTTGTGTGGCCATTTGTTTGGAGCTGCAAGCTCCATTTCCCTCAGGATCTTGTCACTTGATTCACATAAAATGTTCAGCCCAGCAGTTCTGTGGCCCTGAGCATTGCAGTCAGTCCTGACTGCACGAAACAAAGATTTTATTCCCTTCATCAACGTGCAGAACTGCAAAAAGAATTTCCTCTGTACTCCAATTAATACTGCAAAGCTTTCAGATCCAGGAACACTTCTAGAGCTTGCATCAAATGATCATCTTTAGGAGAGAGAAGTGTCTGAAATCGATGAAGAGTTTAAAATATCACATTTTCAAGTTTCATGTGCAAAACAACTGTCTTTGGCTTTAGCAGAGCAGTGTGGGAGTGACAGATCGACACACAAAGTAACAGAAACTGTTACATAATAGAACATACTACCCAGAAGAAACCTCAGCAGAACATAGGGCTTTCTAAAGTCAGGCATTAAAGAACTTTTAAGCATCACTTTACCTGTGTGCATGTGTATATTCATACAGTGCAGTCTGGTTTTCAACTACCACATGCAAATCTTCATGTAAAATACCATTATCTCAGCCCCAGATTCACCCTGTTGCCATTCCACAGCTACAAAAAGCAAACCAGCCATGGGACAGTAAAACCAAATACAAGAATAGAAATTCAAGAGCTTCAACCTCATCAACATTCCCTTGCCTAAGGATATTCCTGATAAAGCCTATAGCTCACTTTCTCTGTCAGTAGGTCTCTTTCCTCAACCTTCTCTGATATAGTCTTCTTAATAGCAAAGCCATCATCTGGTTGTTTTGTTTTGGTTTGGGTTTCTCATTTGGTTTGTTGTTGTTGTTTGTTTGTTTATTTGTTGGTTTGATTTTTGTTTTGCTTTTGGGGTTTTTTTTGGTCTAAATATCTTGTTCTCTGGAGTCTCCATGATACCATCAGGAAAAGCCACTCTCCCCATCTTGTCCTGGAGAGTCATTTCAGGGATGCTTTCTGCAACTGACATTTCCCAAACACTTTTGAGAGAATGTGAAAAGCAGTAAAAATGGTTTCCACTAAATCTCTTGGGGCTGGAGAGGTTGAGCCATCAGCTATTCAAAGGCTCTGGCAGCTGCTCCGAAGTCGCATGTCAGCCACACAAGTGAACCCGTTTGGCTCCAAAGCAGACAAAGAACACATGGAAAACTGCCAGCACAATCAATTCAAGAATAAAAACATAGCAAACCAGTTGGAAATTTTTTTAAGACCTTCTTTCATTTTGCAAATATTTTGCAAACCTCAAAAAAACAAGGGAAGCTCAAAAATAAAGGGTTTGCCACTGGTTATTTGGGTTGGCTGCAGGAAATGTGGCAATAAAGCTCAGCTTCAGCCTGCTCTAGGTATAAAACCTCATAGAGAAGAGAAGAGAAGAGAATCTCACTGAACTAATGGCTATACAAATAAACCTGGAACAGCTGGGGAGTGAAGAAAGAACTACACAGAAACTTGACTCCTATCCCCTTGTCTAGAAACTCACAGGAAGATCTCAGAATTTTAGAATGCAAAAACAAAGAAATTGCATTTCCTAATCAGCCAAATTACAGCACATAAAGAGCATCTAACAAAGAGTTCTAAGCTTTTCCCAGTGAACCTGAATTGACAAGTTCACCTGTATTTCTCATTCCTTTTGATTTTCCTCTTTCCCTCAACACACAGAAAAGATAGCACATACTCTTCAGACAGTCTAATATTTTTTTAATCAAAAGGAAATTAAAGAAGAGGCAATGATGTACATTCCTTCTGGGGAAAGTAGAAGCCTCATTCCTATCCTGTCTTAAAATAGCCTGATTGAACTACAATATTTGCATTACAATTCTGGGTCAGCTGCACCATGGGATTAGGCTGCAGATCAGAGGGTTGTTTAGTTTTTATTTTCAGCCTTGTAGATTTTTCACATTATACCCATTCTCCTGCACATTCCTCCTGATATTGTATATTGATGGAGTTTGGAACAATTGGAGAGATTTACTCCCTGGATATTTGGAGGAAGAAACAACCCTAGGGCAGTTTTATTCATTGGAAGTGGAAATCTTTGCTGCAGAGTATCAGGTGTCAAAGTAGACAAAAGAGCCTTTTATTCTTTTCAAACATTGATTCAGATTCTGATATTCTCTTCTTCTGGGTCAAAATGCAGCATTCTTCACTCCAGTACTCTGGATTTTACCCGGACTATATGAAATGAGGACCAAATAATGCTTATGAGGTGCCATCTGGGATAAAATTATTTCTGTCAAGAACAATTGAACGAATGTCTACCACAGCTCAGCACAAGTTGCCAAATAATTTCACTTTCTTCACATCTTGTATGTCAAATTTTTGAACATATTTTTATCAGAACAATCTAAAAAGTTATTCAGTGGCAGGTCTTCGTGGCCAGTTCACATGTACAGTTGAGGCTGAGATGTTTGGTTGCCCAGACCAGGTGTTTTCCTGTTTCTCTTTAGGCAGCACTGACTCAGCAGTGCCCAGACCTTGGAAAAGCCCATCCCTACAGAGCTGCACCTCACCCTCCTCTCCCATCACGTGCACGAGCAAGGAGCATAGCATTTGTTCATCACAAAGGGAATTTGAAGCATTAATTAAAGCTCTTTAAAATAATTTGCTGAAAGGAGCTGCAAGAATATGAAATATTATCTGCTATAGTGAAGTAGTGAACAAATCTCTGAGATTGAAGAGAGTCTCTAGTCCCTAATCCTGAGCAGTGCAGCAATTGAAGTATTCTAGGAATGATACTTAGTCCTAGTCAGTGACTGTACTTCTATCATATTTCTTAGAAATGTGCTCCTTTGTGCGCTTAGTCAAGAACAAATTTCATCATCTCTTTTTACCTCAAGAAATTACATTCCTTTGTATCATCTTGAATGGTTTTTCCCCAGAGTTTTTTCCTTTGGGTTTTATGCTCCATGTTCTAGGTTTTCTTTTGCAACCTCACAGCATTTGTGACTTTATGAAACATTTACATTATCAGACCATTTCTCTCTTACATTTTTCTACCAAGCTGTAGATAAAAAACTCTTTTGATTTGCCTTCATGAGTCAAACCTCCAGATATTTCCTGCTTTGAGGTGATGCTGATTTTCCCCTGCTTTGTAAAAATCTTTTCTCAGACTAGAATTTAAACATAGATTATAATGCATACATTTTTAGGGAGAAAATCACTGGACGGGATCTGACTGGAGTAAAGAACAATCTTTCCAAAGAAAAGTTAATGTTCCTGACTGTACCACAGAAAAAGATGTTTTATTTTCATCAGATAGTTTATCCTTATCACACCACTGTAATTTCAAAGTGACCTGATGGTGAATCTTCCTGTTCTGAGCAGTGAAAACACTTGGATTTATTTTGATAGCAAAAATATTTTCCTTTATTAGCATAAGAAATGGCTTAGACAAGGCCAAGAGTTTGATGAGCTGTAATTACTTTCACGATTGATTAATAATCCAAGTGTATGTACTGTTATTTTTTTTATTCCTTTGCTATAATTTCAGATATACTGATACACAGGAACCTTACTCTGATTTCTGTACCAGTGTGATCTGTCATGCAAACAGGAGTGGAAGGGGGCCATCCAGTTTTAATTCTGTAGAAGACATTTGATTTTCTGTGATAGGAAATTCTGATGAAGAAGCCAGAACATGACACACACTTTAACGTGACACACACCAAATTGATAAAAAGGTGGCCAACAAGCCTGAAAATGTAACAATTTGGGAAAAAGCTCCCCTTCTCACCCTGCTTGACACGAGTCTCTGCTTTGAGTGTCTCCTCTATATGTAACACATATTCTACAAGAACAGAAAATATTGGGGTTTTAAAACTACCTACACATGGACACAAAACTACTCTCTCTCCCACTTCCCCTTCCCTTGCTCTTTGTCTCTCCCACTTTCACGCACACAGCTCAGACCTGAGATGGAAAAGCCCCAGTTACCTCCTCAACAGAAAACAGGAACAGCATTTCATGTATATTAATGAAGATGCATTAAACATCTTTCACTGTGACTGAGCAAAACAGTGCTTGAAACCCAGAAGTTATTGAGAGGGAGAGAGAAAGACGGCAATATAGAAACAAACACAACAGTCTGAACATGCCAAGGGCAAAGCACAGATTTTCACCTCCTTCCTGGGAGCATCTGTAATGGAGAGAGCACATCCCAAGTCTCATCAGGTTCTAGTGCTCGCTCGGAATACGACACTCCTGAGTACTTTTTTATGGCTTAATTTTGTTTAATGTTATTGTTGCTAACATCCACTTAGAAGCACGGAATTAAAATGGGTTTTGTTACTACTACCACCATATTTTTCTGTTTGGTGGGCTGATTATTTAGCCTTCCTTCCTAATGGGACCTGAAAGGAATATGATGTTCAGTGCTTTTGTGCCCCAGGTTTTTCCCTGGGTGTCTCCGTCTCACATTGCCCAGGGATGTTCAGTGTTACCTCACACTCCCTCTGCTGGCTCTCAGGCACTGGAGCAAAGAGACTGTTTTGGTTAGGTTCTACAAGCCCCAAATGTGTTTATTATTAATTTTATATAAAAACAATAGTAGAATTTAAAGGAAATTCCTGCTAGAACCATTCAGTCTTCCTTCCAAGGGACCCTTCAGGGGGTCCCACCAGCTGCGGAGACAACCCAAGTCCAGCAGCCAAACAGACAACACCTCAACTGCCAGTCTCAAATTAGATGTCTCAGAATCCTATACGACCAGATTTTCCCAAAAAAGTACATTTGACACAGCTATCAGTCACAGCTATGAAAAACTTCTGAAGAAAATCAGCAAGCCATCGTTTTAAAGAGATAAATATGAAAGATGGATGATAAGCAAACCCATGGTGTGCAGGAGAAGCCAAATTTATCCCCTGGATAGCAAGGGGAGCTCAAATTGAAAGATTCAGCCCTGCATGCCTACAAAAATATGTTGCCAACACCAAACATGATTCCTGGTGATAATACAACCCTCTTAGCCCATCACTCATGGGTCTTTTCTGTAATAATTGTGGAATTAGCACAGAAGAACCAAGGATACTCTCAACCATTTTGCAGCATTATGCAAGAACCACCTCACTATCTGCATCTCAAACACAAAGATCTTTTTCAACCTTCCAGCTGGCCCTTCTGCTCTTCCATCAGCACAGTTGACACAGCTGACAAGTTTATCTATCTCAACTGGGCTCTCCCTAGCTCAGCAATAATTGCTGACAAGTAT
The DNA here is from genome assembly GCA_013398275.1 of Promerops cafer. Taxonomy (NCBI): domain Eukaryota; kingdom Metazoa; phylum Chordata; class Aves; order Passeriformes; family Nectariniidae; genus Promerops; species Promerops cafer. The sequence goes on from VZSE01011904.1 coordinate 998,263, forward strand.
CTCTGCTTTCAAAACAAGCTGAATGCTGGGTTTGCTGCAAAATCACGTCTGGAGCGATGAAAGGATCTTGTACTCACCTGGAATCTCTTTTCCAAGAGTCTAGGTTGATCTCAGCTATTCTTCATGATCCTCCCCAGAACTGCTGTCTCCAACAGCGAGACCAATTCTTCCCAGGCTGAGGAGGATTCCCCCCAGTTCCTCCTCCCTGCACAGGAGCCTGGGAATCTGCTGACAGGACTATGCAAGAAGCACCAACATTCCATCTCACCTTCTATTGGGGCTCTCCTAATATTCTGAAGAGACCAACAACTCACTTCTGAGTTTGTCAGATCAGTATCTCAACACTGAAACAAAAGACTCTGGACCAAGAGATCTGAGCAGAAATCTGCTACGATATTCTCTCAGTATCTACAGCAAAATGTACAGAGAGCCTGGTGGATAAAAGAGGGAAGAGAAAGTTCAAACAGAAATACAATCAATTAACACCTTCTCATCACTTAGAACTCACACCTGTTCCTCCTAGGTGGTCTGTTTCCCAACAGCAAGGTGCAGAGATGGGAAGAGTAGAAATGGCTCAGTCCCACTGGAAGAGCAGCCACTGCCGGCCCAGGGATTGGTGAGAAGGGAAAAGCTCCCAGGAGCTGCAGAACCTGAGTGCCACAAAGAGGTGTCCAGAGACAAAGGTCATGGGAATGACAAACAGACCTAATGCATCCTGCTCAGGGCACAGCAAAATCCAGGCCTGGCACAGACCTATTTTGAAGGATGCCACAAGGGCATTGCTGAAAAACTGCAGAGATATGCAATGAAAATAAAGTATTTTAGACTCTGTCTTTCAGAATTGATTTTTTTTTCAGCTCCTTATAACAGATCCCTTATAACAGATCAGAAATTTTCCTCAGGATTTTTGATGTTTTTCTGGGAAAATCTTGAAATATTTTGGACTTGAAGGAAACAAACATAAGTAGAATATAGGTCTCTCCATGTCAATCTGAAACATCCGTGTTCAGGAACATCTCCATACACCTGGGAACTTTCTGAACATGGTCCCTATTGCTGATCCCTGGTGGGAGTGTCTTTATGAAAGTTCTGCATGCAGTGAGAGTATGGTTTAGGATAACTAAATGTTACTATTAACATCATCAGGCAGGTTAATGCCCACTGCCTGCAGTGGCTGCTCCTACAAGGTGACTTTCTGCTCTTGTGAAGTGGAAGTAACAGAATCCCTGGCAAAGTGCACAGAATGGCTGAGAAAAATATTAGAGACAAACAACCACAACTCCCAAAACTGAGGACCTTTTCCTTTAATACAATAAATGAAGCTGCCTTGAGGGAAAAAAATATCAAATCACCCCAGATGAACCTAATGTCACATGGTGTGTAAATAGGTAGAAGGAGTATAATTTTTATGGGCCAAACACAAATCCATAGATCATATATTGTTCAAAACCTACTTAAGGTCAGTGACACTGACAACCATGCATTAATAAATCAGTTTGTCCTAAAAGGAAGCACAGTTTTATGTCTTGACTTCCCTCGACAAGTGGTGTGTAGAGTGCAGCTGGAACCACCTGGCACGTGCTGGCCCTGAAACACATCTGGATGGACAGTGCCTTACTGGAGGCTGCTGCCAGTGCTGCCAGACTCCCAAATGCTGGCACAAAGGCTGAGAAAGACTTGCTCAGCATTTACCTTGGCCTCACAGGATTCAGGTGGATTGTGTGCCAATGTGAGAACAGGCCAAGCAGAGTAACTGCAGAGTTTAGAAACAGTTCTTTCTAAATTTCTCAGTCATCTTGAACTCATTGACTTGGGCTTTGGATTCCAGGCTGAGGCAAGAACACTCTGTTTGTGTCTAAATGGAGATATGCACAAGAATAAGAAAGATGCACAAGAATAAACTTTCCTGGCCTTGTCCCACTCTGTCTATGACAGATGAATAGAATTGGGGCAAAACAAATTCTGCGGCACAAGCCCAGGACTTTGCCCCAATTATAACAAAACTATAAAATTGTGGAATCATAGCTTGGAAGAGCCTTGCAATTTAGTCCTTCTCCCTGCTCTGCAGCGAGATCTATTTGTCCTTATACAAATTGTTCTAACAAGTCTTTCAACTTCCATAAGAAATGTATTTCAGTACTTTATTGCCATTATAATTTGAAAAGGTTTCCTAAACTCTTGTCTGAGGCTCCTTGCTTAAGTGCAGACTGTTTTCACTTAGTTTAACCACCATAAAGAAAAATGGATCCCTTCTCTCTTTACATCAGCCTTTTATATACTCTAAGACTAGTATCAGGTCCCTTTTATAGTTGGGTAAAGGATTATATTTCTGCTTTTACTTCAGAAAAAGGGCCAATGGTGTTTGCAGTCTCTCCCAAGCTACTGAGCTATAAATCTGAATATTCAGGTACCTTCTCTTGCACTCCAAACACATTACACCAGTTGAAGACCATGAAGATCTCTCAAAATCTTACTTGTCAAATTGAAACCCAGGCAGGAGGCCTTACTGGGAAAGAAGAAGAAATTGTCACCTCTCAAGCCTGAGAAGCAAATTTACCATTATACTTTGCCAAGTTTGATTTCAGTGAAGCCAAAGATGTTTCTGGTACTGTAACTTCCATCCCTGCTGTTCCAGCTGTTCCCTCAGCTGGTGCCAAAGTGTAAGGTAGCTGAAGACTTTGTGGTGTCTGGGATGGAGACTTTATATTTTCCAAAATTCTGTAGTTTGCTGCAAATAAATTGGACATGTGTGAACTGACAGATCCTCCATCTTCTCTGAGGTGGAAAAGGTCAGACACCACAGTTGTAAAGATCCTGAAGGTCAGCTCAGGTCTGTGTTACTGTACAGTGCAAAGCCCACAGGGAAATAAAACATGGACAGTTGGGAAATATCTCCTCAGTTCCAAGCTCCATTTTATTCAGTTATTCCAATCAGTGCATGTTGCATCTTTGTTCCAGCAGAAATAACTCTAATGAAGAAACTATTTCAGTTAATAATTCTGCTTTTTCAATACTGTATTTATGCTGAAGACTCAAAAATACCACACAAACGAGAAATGAGAAACGGGACAGCAGTGACTGATAGCAGGTCTGGCACTTCAGCAGAAAAGACAGGAAAACATGTAAGGACCAAAGCAGTATCTCAAGGAAAGTCCAAATGCACATTTTCAGGCTGGCCACTATGTTCTAGTACTTAAGTCATGTGAACCAACACTCTTCATGTGAATTCTTCTAAATTCCAGAATTGTTGAACTAGACACCTAATCTTTTTAGAACCACACAGAGAAATGAAGGGTTAACATTTAAAGGTTTAAGGTTTAACTAAGTTATCAGGATGACACTGGTATTCCCAGTATGACAGAAAATTGAAGGCAGGAATAATGTCCCGCAATCTGTCCAAAATGAAACAAAAATAAGAGTAATGCTGATGAACTAAGCCCGGCGTTGTTTGCCTGCAGTGATCCGTGAGCACGGAGCACGTGAGTGCGGGGAGGGCTGGCGCTGTCCATGTAGTGCATTAGTGCTCCATCACCTCTGCCAAAGTGAGCCATTACTCACTCAAAGTGCTCTCCTGACGGGCCCCTTCTGGGACAGCCGACCCAGCGCTTTCAGAAGGGGAGTTTGGAGGATTCTTCCATTTTTGTTGGGCAGACCCCTGGGTTTCCAAACCTCATGCATTATGGATAGGATCTTAATGGAGCCTGGCTGCCTAAGCACTGCTTGCTGAGCCTTTCAGATCAAGACAGTCACTGCAGCTCTGCGTTTTCTGCTTCTCCTTCAATCTTATGCAAACACAGATTTTATTTCTGTTCTATCTCTGTGAACCCCATTAAAACCCAATTCTGCTTATTACCGACAGCTTTCTTTAAGCTCCTTTTCCTCTAAGGATTTTCCTGGGTTCAGGACAAATCAATCTGCCATGACCTGGCCTGTTGCCATCTCTGGCTGCTTGGACTGGTCCCCCAGTTTGGAATGGGAGAGCACCTCCAGCTCACTGTCATCTTCATGGCACTGTGCAACCTGCCACCATGTTGCCCCTCTGTGCCCAGCCTCATCAAAAATGACAGTTCTTGGACATAAATGACCTCAAATTACATCTCTCTCCTGTAACACACCACCATAATATTCTCTGTAGCACTTGCCCACAGGCCGTAGCTCTATTAGTGGTCTCTCATTGGCAAATGTACCAGTGATCTGACTTCAGGCAGAAAACAACTTACTTATGAAATATTTGTCAGTGTCAATAGTCAATTAATATCCAATAACCTCTTAATGAAGAGTCTCTGATTATAATGAAGCTTTGTAGCTACCCTAATCTTCTTTAGCTAAGAAACTTGGCATGTTTTACGAAGACTATGAAACCTCACCATTGTTAGATATAGAGGAATTTGAATGTGTTCATGTCTTCTCTAACAGAAAAGAAAGGGGAAAAGAGAAATATTTTTCTTCCACACTAAAAATCACAGTTTTCTATGAAAAGAAAAAGCTTCAAGAAGGTGCAGGGGGGTCCTCTTCTCATCTTTTCCTAGTGAAGATTACAGCTGTTAAAAGCAGAAAGCTGTTGTTTTGAAAACTATGTCAGAGTAGCTCGATAATAGACAATAAAATTGTCCCCCTCCACAAGCAGAGCATCTGCTGCCTTATCCTTGATGGTTACCTGTGCCTGGGCTTTCCCACAAGTGCATATGAACACTCTTTTACTGCAGGCAGCCCAGTCTTACAAATAATTGAAGACAGGAGGTACTCCAGATCTGGAGGAGACTCTACAATAAAAATCTTGGAAATCTGGCAGTTTGAGTAATTCTTGAACTCCTGTCCATCGATGCCAAGGCTGTTTCCAGAGACAATGAGGACTGATGCAGACATGAGCACTCCTCTGCCCAAAGAGCTCTGTTGAGAAAAGGCTGATTCCATGTTGGAGCTGGAGGAACCAGGGGCTTTGTGCAATGATCTCAGCTGGAAGTGGGTTTGCTGACATAATACCTGCTGATGGGTAGAGTTTATTTGTAATATTCTTTGTCTTCTTTCTCCTAATGTGTTCTCCCCTGAAGGTTTCTACATGGAAGGAATCCCCTTTTAATCATCCTTATGTAATACCAGTAGAAACGTTTCTGGCTGTTAAATAGAAATAACACCCAGCCTTCCCTGAGCTGCTCTGCCTTTACTGTCTGGAATCTATCCATGAAGAAAGAACAGAATCAGACTAAAGTGACCAAAGAGCCATAATAGAGATATAGGAAGTAATTAAAACTTATTTTGTAGTTAGAAAAGGTGAACTCATTGGAGCAAGAATATGTCTGGCTATTTTAAGAACTGTAGTGGGTCCTTGTTGAGCTTTATAACTGACTAGCACATACAGACAAGAGCTGGCAAAAAATATAATGGTATTTTATAAAGCATGTATATAAAATGGTAGCAAGATAAACTGTAAAAACAGACAATAAATCATATTTTTCACTCAACCCTGGCTACATCACTTATGTTCTGTACATAACCCTTCTCTCTGAGGAGCCATTCAATCCTGGCTACGTCACTTGTGTTCTGTATGTAAGCCTTCTCTCCAGGGATTTATCCTATTCCAGACTCCAGGAACAATTGGAAAGACAGCTGTTATTTAAAATATAGAATGGGGAAAACAGCCATGGCCTGGTTTCCATTGATTTCTCTTCCTCTAGTTACACAGGCCCGAAGTGCAAGATGGATAATAGTCCTTCTTGCATTCATGTTAAGACGAAAGGTCTATTGCTTTAATCCTCAAGGACTGGATCTGGATGCCATAACCCACCTGTCCCACTGCTGACAAGTCCAAGGAAAGGCATAATTCCTGAGAAGGAAGACATACAGCAATCCCAATCCTTTCAGCCACAGGTTCCAGCTAACCCAAACTTCCTGCTCACGTAACGATGGAGACACGTGGGGCCTTTGCTTTTCCCACAGGTGAACAATAAAACTAGGGTTTAACTGTGGCTGCAGCCTCTAGGCATCAGAAGAGTTCAGGTGAGTTCAAAAGAAGGTAGGAACTGTATTTACTTTGGGTAAATCCTGAGTAAAAAGAACATGTTTTGTGCTCTTGACACACGCACAGTGAGCTTAACAGATTTGGGGGGTGCAAGATCCTCCTTTTATCTTGCTTGCAGCAGTACCCTCTGTTCTGACCCTGCTGCTGAACTGCTCAAAGTGCAGATGAATGGAAAAAAATCCTCAAATACCACCCTAAAAATATAATTTTGGAAGAGGAAAAAAGAAGATATAGTCAAGATGACACATATATATGGGTTGTCTTAAGATGAGGGGATAATACACCATTTACTCCTTAGCTTAGGCAAGATCAAATACAAGATTCCTTGGAGTAACAGAATTTTTCTTTCTTATTTCCCTTCACTGGCCACCACAGTTCCTTCCTTAAAGCTTTCAGCACTTAAAGAGCTCATATCCTCAAGGATAAGCATGACACAGACTTACTGGTGTAATAATATTACTCCCCAGGCAAATGTTTTTACACAGGAATAAGCATATCTGTAGGGTGAGACATGCTGGAATGGATTGAGCATTGGAATTGCACCTCTGGTCAGTCAGTAGACGTTTCCAGTGGACAAGGCCAGGAAGATTGGATCCATCATCCAGCCCAACAAAACCGGGTAACTCACTCTTCTCTGCAGATCCAGTAGCAAAGGCAGTGTTGACTGCTTTTAAAACCATTAAGGAGTATAATTGTGTAATCTTTTGTCCAGAGAAGCTGTGGCTGCCCCTGTATACCTGGAAGTGTCCAAGGCCAGGCTGCATGGGGCTTGGAGCAACCTGGGATAGTGGAAGGTGCCCCTGCCCATGGGAACCTGAATATCTTTAAGGTTCTTTCCAACCCCAACCATCCCATGATTCTGTTATGTCCTTCTGGTCCACACCCACTATGATCACCAGCAACACAGAGTCAACCAATTTCTGATTAACTCCAAATCACTGGTTTCCAGGTCTGATGAATTTTTAAATGACATCCTGATGATCAGACACAAAGGCACTTTGGAAAGCATGTAAATGAAGATGCTTTCAAACAGTTCTGTGCACTATTATTCCCTGGCTATGTAGGTGGGTAATTCTGGAATGAAGATACTGACAGAAGAGCTGGACAGTTTTCCCTGCCTTGGGAAGTTCTGTAGGCTCAAAAGGCAATCAGTAAAGTCAAGCAGATGGGTAAAAACAGGAACCGAAGCAGAAAGAGGGAAAAAAGAAGTTCCTTGAGCAACACTCACACATTTCCAAGGTCTCATTGCAAACCAGGACAGTGAGTTTCTTGCAGAGGGAGATGAATTATACAGCACTGAACCATATCACTGCACACACAAAGCTGCAGTAAATTAATTGACTGATGAGTAAATCAGACATCAAGAGCTACTGAACACTGCCCAGCAACTCCTGCTGCTCTATCCTTCCTATGGACACACAGATGACATAATATTGTTTGGAGTGGTCAGAACAAAACCTTATCATATGTGAACATCACAGCCCCTTTATAGCAAAGTGCCAGCACAAATTCCTTTTTTAGCCCAGCAATGAAGAGACTCTCCTTTTGGATCAGGACAGTTCAAATTCTATCTCTGGTTAACCACAAAGCCCCAAGTGATTCTAAGATGCAGTAGTGACATCTCTACACAGCTTCAGAGGCCACAGATTGTTTTCATATTCTAATTACTATATCTCATTACAATGAAGAAAAATAACTTCTTTTTTTGAGTCACAGATGTAAAAGGAAGAGCTTGTGGTTAAAGTAAAAGGATTCACAGAATCCAGAGGCCTAAACATTTCTCTCCTTCCAACTCTGTTGCAGACTTCTAATGCAGTAACATTCACTTTCTTCCACTGAGTGTTGGAAAACATAACAAATCTGTGCTCATGAGCATTTTGAGGTCCTAATTTCAATGCCTTGCACTGTCACAAAGTACATAAAATAGCTTACAAGAAGAACTTTTATTATCATAGATTACAAAGTTTGGAAAGAGGAGACACTAAATTGATTCTGTAGGGCTGATTTTTTGTGTTAACTTTATTTTTAGAACATTGAGCAATTAGTGGCTACCATACAGTGTTTGAATTTCCAAAAATGTAATCCTCGATTAAATCATGGTTATTTGAAAGAAGTCTGTAGAAGGTAATGTTCAATTCATGCAGTTCTGATAACCTCCCAGCCTCTCTAAGGGCATCAAAGCAGCCTGTAAATCACAAACTTTGGTTCAGCCAGAAAAGAAATGTGACTGGTTTGATCACACCATCACGGGGTTTTCAACCCAGTGCCACATTCTTCTAATGTATTGATATTTAAATTTAACCCAGAAATAAACTGGGTACTTATACTGACAGGAAAATGTGATTCTTCAACAACACTTCCAAGCTGCAGCATCTTCTTTGGAAACCTGGGTTTCATGTGAATATTTGACCACAGCTGGCATGATAAGGCATGGCCTGTGTCCAAAACTGATTTGGCCTGTGTCCAAAACTATGCACTGTGGGTGTGGTACCAGGAACAAGGTCAAGGGACGTGTGCCTTCCAGCCTGCGTACCAGCTGGGAAGTGCTCCCAGGTGCAGGAGAGCTTACCTGGAGAGACACAGCAGAGCTCTTTGGAAAGAATTTTTCATACCACATTACTCTGGAAGTCACTGATATCAAGAAGGTAATGAGATTTACTCAGAGTTTTTAAAGGCACAAAAATCATAGGGTGTGACTCTCCCATTGAACCTCTAGAGGCAGAATCCAAATTACTGCGAGAAAACCCCTGGGTGATGCTTTGTGGAACATAAGCAAATTAATTCAGATGACATTTCATGCCCACTTCTATAAAATGCACTCCGTGTAATAAAGGAGTTCTGCAGAACTGTGATCCACCAGCTGCAAACAGAGGTGTTTCCCTGTTCCTAAAATTCAGCCTCTTTGTACTATGGTGGGGGATCTCCAAAGGGTGAGTCACCCTCAGTGAGCCACCACTGCTGGCCTAAGGAACTTAAGAACTGGCCTAACTTGTTCTTGTCAGCAACAGATGCACCACCAGCACTCCGAGGGTTCATCCCTCTTCAATGCACAGTTATCCCTCCTCAATCGGAGCGCACACTGATGTTCTGCAAAGCACAGTTAACTGCAAAGTGAGGGATCTTATGGCAGGGACACCAGAGCTCTGAACATGAACCCTCCAGCAGAAACAAAAAGCAGAAATGATGCCCCTGCCTCCTGAGCTTCAGCAGTGCCTGAAAAGAGCAAACGCAGAATTGCTTTGCTTATGGTCAAAAATGAATTCTGTGAGGAAGGGGCTGGAGGGCGTTTTAGATTTCACGTTAAAGAAACAAAGCACAAATTGACTTTTTATAAAGGTCAAATGAAAAATTGGATATCTTAAGGCCGCAGAGAATTTCTGCTCTCTGCTTAGTTCTGTTTACATTTATTTTAAAAAAGGAGAAAAATATCGTCATGTCCAACTTAACAGATGATCTGGCTGGGACAAAGGAAAGAAAACAAAAAAGCGAGAAAAACTGCATTTGCAACGAAGTCTGGAATTTTAAATAACACTGTTTCTAGTAATGTTCCTCGATGGAAGCTATTATGTTGCCCTTTCACAAGCCATTAACAGGAATAAAATCAGTTCAGTTTGAACATAACCTGAAGGTTCCAGCATTTGCCACATGCTTGTGAATTAGTGGGTTATGTGCTGAAACAGGTATTTAGGATATATAATTCATCCTCTAGGCTAAAAATGCATAATGTAACAAATAATACCCATACTGAAAATTATATTTTAGGTTCCTTTCACATGGACTAAACTGTGTCCCATGTGAACTGACTACACAACTTTGCAGCAATTAAAAAAAAAAAAAAAAAAAATCCTGATTCTGATGTTTTCACCTGAACAAGTTTTAATCATTATGCATCTCCTACATGGGAGATGAACATTAAGCCCAAGGACACCACAGGGGAGAGGAGGGGAGGGGAGGAGANGGGAAGGGAAGGGAAGGGAAGGGAAGGGCAGCAGCACTGATGGAAACAACAAAAATTGGCATGATTGAAACACACAAACACAAAAAGCCTGGGCTGCCTCCTTCCCTGCAGCCCCTCAGTCCTTCCTGGTCCCTGCCACAGATACTGGGAATTTGGTGTGTTTGCTGGGAAGGAGGTTACTCCCTGCCCAGGGATCACAACCAGATTTCACACAGGGCTGAACAAGCTCTTCAGAACAGGAGTTTATCCCCGTCCATCTGCACAAGCCCTTCCTTCCAGTCCTCTTTAAATTCCCTACTCAGGGAGCCCAGCACTGTTGGGTCTTTAATCTCCTCCTCACAGTTTCACATACAAACCTTGGCTTCAATATTTGGATACATTTCCTGCCCTTTTTTTTTTTTTTTTTTTTTTTTTTTTAATACTCTTTTGAAGCCAAGTTGCTGAGTGAATCGTAAAGGGGGAGAATTCCAAAAGCCTTAGTTTCTCTGCTGTTCCCAGGGCCGGTCTGGGCCAAAATAAACCCCTGCTGTGCCAGCAGCAGTTACTTACAGTCAAAGCCAGGCAGCATAGCCCTGCAGCTTCCCAGTCTGAGCCATCTCCCATTTCCCTTCAGAGATAAAGCCTCCACTGAGATTTTTCACTTCTCCAACTGCATCCCTTCCCATGCTTTCCTTGAGTCACAGAATAACCATCAGAAAGGAAAATGGTGAGAAGGTAAATATTCCACCCTGGATTCAGGGAGTCTCTGTCCAAAACATATCCTGCTTTGCTACAAAGCTTTTCCATTCCCACCCTCATTTCTTCTTCTTGGGAAAGGGTTTGTTCCCAGTTTCAGAAACCAGTGGTTTGCACTGTTCCTTCCCCTCCACCCTTCTGTTCTCATAGAAAACTTGGATGCCTCAATCAAATTCCTGCGAAAGAATTCAAGGAACAAATGGCCACTGCTTCACCGATCGCAGGATTTCAGTTGGACAGGACTGAAATTTGACATCTGGGTAGAGCAGTCTCAGTAGGAGATATGTCCACAGTCAGTTATTACACAAAAAGAATGGAATTATTTTTACCCTCTGGAATGAAGCTTGATCTTGAAGTCTCAGGCACATTATGAAATCTGTTTCAACCACTATTTGATCAAATAAAAGTTATTACATCTTTAAAGATTTTATAATAATTTTAAGAATTTTCACCATGTTTACTTCATTTTTCTACCCCATTTAGGTGAACTTTCACCAGCTGTGTTCACTTCCATTTTACACAAGCATTTACATCACAAATTCTGGTGACTATCATGCTTGCAGAGAATGAATTTCGAATGTTTATGGGCAAAGGTCTATAGAGGAACTGTCTGAGCAATTTGATCAAGCAGAAAATATAAAAAATGCTGTGGCAATTAAAGTTTGGGTGATTGTCTTAATGCTATAAAACTGTCCACAAGCAAGTCTGAGAGATATAAAATTTCCCAAACTTTTGGGGGAAAAAACTTGCTATCATTCATATTGCAAAGACAAGTAACACAAAAACCTGGGTATATTAAAATGGCAAATTATTCCCACAGTTGCTTAGTCAGCTTGAGTACAGAGGGCAGAAATTAGAGCATGGGGCTTCCCAAGAGGTGTGCCTGCAAATATTCCGGAAAATACCTCTGTCATTCTACCCAGAGACACCATTTCCCTAATTTTTTTCCCAACATGTCTTTTTTTTTCAACACTCCTGTCCAAGAGCAATCATTTTCTCCCTGGAAAGGCTGGTCTGAGAAACAAAAGACCTGAGCGGCTCTAGACTGCTGTCCCCCTTAGGAGAGAACTATCATCCAATCACCTGGATTCTGAAATAGCACCACTGCACATCACAGGCCTTCACATCCCTCAGGAATCAGGGCATGCATTTTCTCCCAGTTACAGTCCCCTCTCACTTCCACTGTGGCCCTTTTTTCTATTCTATTCCTTCTGTATTTCTGTGAGAACCCGACTGCTCATTTCCCTTGCTCCTGTTCCAGTTCTCTCCCTCTCTCCGTGTCTCACTGTGGTGCTGAACATGCAGCAGGAATATGATGGATGATCACCTGTCACAGCTTGTTTATTATAATTCAGACAATCAATTACACATCCCTAATGCCGCTTGTCCCACTGGAAATTTACATGCTCGGCACAGACCAATGTGAAAATGGAATCTCATTTGCCAAATGTCTTTCCGTGGGTACAGCACGATGATTACAGCCTGGCTGTTTCAACAGTTGTGTGTGTCTGACAATGTCATCACTTACTGCTTGCCACGGGTCACATTGCTCCAAGGCATTATTTATTGTGGTGTGCAGGCTCAGGCTTTCAGAGGACAAAGATGTTGTTAAAGCCATAGGCTCAAGGCAAGGTGGATCACACTGCAGGGACAGCCCAGCACCCCACACCTCACTTTGATTCCCACTGGTGGGAATCCTTGTACCCTCTCCACCTTTTTTCTTTCAATGGTGACTTGTACTAAAGGGCTGGGGAACTCCTGCACAGACAGGAGTTGTTAATGGAAATTGTTGCTCCTGCAGTTAAATAATCCCAGGGCAGCCAGTGATGTAATGAGAAGTAAAGAATTGTGGAAAAATGAGACAAGGGGGAAAGCAAAAAGGGCTCCTGAGCACTTGGCTAAAATGCTATGCAGCAGTAGGTGCTGAACATACTGAACCCACAGAAGGGTTAAGTGCATTTTACTGATAGAGTAGTTCTTCTGCCTAGGTAGATTGGGTGTGGAAGGTAAGATCCTACAGCAAAGAGAATGTAGAGTATGGACTGAGCAGCCCATCCTGGGCTTCAGTTTGAAAACTAGATTTGATCTGAAGTACCTAAAACTTCAGGAAGAGGAGGGAAGATACATAAGACGTGAAGGAAGTTTCTTCTCCCTTAACAGGACAGAAAGGCAGGGAAAGGAAGAAATCTTTTCCTCACTAGGAGCCAAATTTCTAACACCTTCCTGTTAACTGGAAAGAAAGAACAGGAATAGTCCCATCAAACCATGCTGCTGACTTAGGCTTGCTGTTTTCTCACACACCAGTCAGCTGCTTCTCTCCACCTCTTTCTGCACAACCCAGCCAGACTGGTTTGGGATTTGTACCTACGCTGCCTGTACTCTCAAGCACCCACAAAACGAGTCATTCCTGGAAGACTCAGGTGGAGGATGGTGAGTAAACTTAACCAGACTGATTTTCTCATTGCCAGTCTCAGTTGTGGAGCTGGTTGAACATATTCAATATAGCCAGATTAACCACTTCACTTAGTTAAAATTATTTTAAAATTTTCAACATCTACATGATTAATCTAAAGGTCTGTGAGAACAAAAACATTAGCATAACCTGCAGAAAAGCCAAGATATTTATTACACATAAGAGAAAAACCTAGATTAAATAACAAGTTTTCACTCCTTCAGTAAACAAGACTGACCTCGAAGAGGGATGTGAAGAGGGATGGCTGCTTATCTTACCAAGGTGGAGGGCAGGCAGTGAAATGGTATAGTGCTGATAACACTTTTTAGGATCTTATGAGCCACCTACAAGTGTTTTGTCAGTCCTGTGTGCACATGAGGGCAGAGAAGAGGCCCTTTATTCTCCCTCACAAAACAAGGGCAAAAGGCAGTATTTAGCTTTCAGACAAGGGCTGTGTTCCCTGTGTGAACAGAGGTATGATAAGGAGCTGCCTGTGATGCCAGAGGACTGGACAGATGAAGTGGGAAGACTCTCTGAAGCCTTCCTTTGTAATGACACTATTCATGTGTCCATGGGATAGGGTTCAACAAGTCTATGTGGAGCAGATCATGTTGGTTATTTATTCATACATTAAAATCTCTGTCTCAGCAGCCCTGTGAGAACTAATATTGGTTGCAAATCCCGCTGAGTCAACCCAAATCATGACAAAGTGCTCTCACTCTCTCTGCATACACAAATATATATTACACACACATAAGCTCACTCACATGGATGGATGGACTAAGATGGTTTTACTTTTAAAGAACCTCTTTTTCAGCAGAGGATCAGCAGTTAGTACTGAGGCTACACGTGCATCTAATTTCACAAATGACACAAGAGCATGTGAAAGGGCTCAAGTCCTTCTTACATAGCAAAAGGTTTCCTGTGCTGCTGCGAGTTCTGTATGAGTTGGCATAAAAAAGTCTGTTGAGGGGGCAGGGAGGAAATGGAGCAATCAAGTGTGTAAGGAGTCACTGCTGTCCAGGGAGGCAAATTCTGAAGCTGGCTGAAGTGAGTAATATTGAAGCCTCAAACTTGTTTCTCTCTCTCCCCGCCCCCCGGTACTGTCTTCAGAAAGATGCCTTAGTTACAATTTTGAAAAGAAGTAAACAAATATTAGCTCGTGTTGCTATGAAATCCTAATTGTACCAAGCAGACAGCCTGAAAGAAGGAAGGCCTCCTCTGATGCCTTGTATGGGGGGTGTGCAGCTGCGCTGAAGCTTTCTGAGGGAGGGCTGTGTCATCACCACTACCTGACCAAGTGTAAGGATGGGAGGAGCAAAACGCTGCGGCCTGTGTGCAGGGGTTTGTGGAGCAAGATCTCCAGATGGACTCTGTACAACAAGGCGTGTTCTAATGAGTATACAGCACTTCCCAGACCTGGTGAAAAATGCAGCTTGGCTTGGACAGCTGTGACTCCTGTGCCTGGTTCTGAGGCAGGACAAGGAAAGGTCCTCACCAGAGTCAGTGCTTGCATTAGGACACACAACAGTCCTTTTGTGCCAGATCTGTAACTCAGTCTGTTCTGTTTGGAATGGGAAATACACCCTGTCTCTACCACAGGCAGAATACCCAAAGACGAACACAGCTACATGGCTCAGGGAAGGCTTCTGTGCTCCCAGAGGAGAAGAAGAGTTTTCTTGCTCTTCTCCATCAAACTACAAACTTGAGAGCTTCCACAGGACTCAATTCCAATCAGATATGCTGCCAGAAAATCATAATAGTTAAGGAACCTTTTCTCCTATACAGGCAAATGATAGAACTGTCACCCTGTGAAACAGTCTAATTCCCATGCTTACAGGGAAAGTTCCTTTCCTGCTGCCCCCAACAATGTCACTGCAACTGGAATTTTAGTTTTGGGGTTTTTTTTTACAGTGGACTCAAATTACACTAGACATTCAATTCCTCCTCACTCTTGCTGGCATTTTGCTGTTCATGCAAGTTTCTCTGTGTTTTACTGAACAGATTAATTTTTACACTATTTTTGTTACATACTTGCAGCATAGTAGTCCCAAAAGTTCTCCTCAAGCTGTTTTAAGCTGTTAGACACTATACAATCACACACAGAGGGACCACCTTTATATCAAAAATTATAGTCAAAAGATACAATGGAGGCAAAGGGCAGAACACTGAGAGGCAGAGAGAGTTCCCTTGCCCCGACCTGGTAACACAATCTTCCTATTCTTACTCCATTACTCAAACCACCAGGCAAAGGCATCTTCCCAGCCTCCTCCCTCACCAGTTCTTATCCACCCTCTCAAAACCCCAAAAAATCCTGCAGCATGCAAACATCACACAAATTCAGTAACACGTGGAGTGGTCAAATGCTGCCCCATGCCAAGGGTGTAATGAACCTTTCTGGAAAATGTGACTCAAGATGGTTGTGAGACACTGCATGTTGTCATAGGACTGAAGCATGGAAATGGCTCGGTGTGTTGTGTAGGGCTGATCTGGCAAGGTCCAAATCCTGAAAGAGGCTCTCATTCCTTACAGAACACCATCCTTGTGTCAGGTTCTTTGTACATCATTGTGTACTTTTACAGACAGTAACTTCCACACGTTTACAGTTTTGAAATAAAGACCACCTATTTGTCCTATCTGTTGGCACACTCTTCAGAGTGAATGATTCCTGTCATTCCAAGCCCCTCTATCCATGTGACTGAGCATCTCTCTCCACTGGCTGCGAGAGGCAGAGGAGGGCACCCCCTGCTTTGCCCACAGCGCTCCTAGTCCTGCTCGAGTGCACTTGGGAAGTGCTGAGGTCAGAGATGTGCTGAGTCAGGCAGCTCTCCCAGCTGCTCACCGGAAGCACAGCTGTTAGGCAAAAATAACCACGGGGGGCAAGAACTTGCACTTTTCTAAAGAAAACAGAAAGATAAACACATTGACCTACTAACTCAACAACAGCCTCCTGGAGCTACTTGATTAGAGGAAATCCCTCTTCTTGCATTCTCCACTCCTGGGCCAGAGGCTGTGCTGAGTTCTGTGCTGCTCGCTGTGGGCTGGGCCTGTGTGACAGGACAGGAGCCAGGGCCATCTCCTGTCCTGAACCCCAGGGGGAAACCTGAGCTCACTGTTGGATCAGGAATGGCCAGGGGAGGTATCAGGAAGGTGGACAGCTCATAGGCACAAGCCCATACAGCAGCCCGTGGCCTGTATCAGGCTGTGGAACAGTATCAGTGCTGAACAAGCTGCTGTTTTCTTTGTGCTTTCACAAGCCCTGTGTCTGGCCATCCCCAGTTGTGCCGTGGCACCTGTTCCTCTCCATGAGAGCACAAGCTGTTCCCAGTGCTCCAGCACAGACGAGTGACAACTCCCAGACTCAGCAGCTACTTGGATAATGCCCCAACTTCTTAAAGGGCTCCAACCCCATTGCTGCTGGTTCACACAGTGACACCCCACACAGAAACACCTCCAACAAAAGTCTGGGAGAAGGCAAAATGCAACGTGGGGGAAGCTGAGGGCTCTCAAGCAAAAAAAGGAATTGTATTATTTTTTAGGAAAGGGCTGCAAGGGTTTTGAAGATCCTGAATGTGACCTGCATTGAGACATCCAGTGCATGGCAGCATTTATCAAGGTTCCCTAGGATGCGAAAAGGGTAGCAAAAATTCCAAGGAAGTGCAAAGCCCACCCATCTATCAGCTGGGTGAAGGGATAGAAGGATAGTGGGTCCCAGTTTCATTCCTTAAAAACCAGAGGAGGCAGTGCCCACAACGTGGTTCCCACATGGTAGATGCTGGGCATGCACTAAACCCTTGGAGCATCCTGGGATTCAGGCAGTCAATCTGCAGAGCCACCACTCCAGCCCTGGGCCCAGAGCTCTCCTCGGCTCTGAAATGGCCCATAAAGGTCAGTCCTGAACAATCTTAATCACATTTCCCCTCTCCCAGCCACTGAGACACGAGCTGCCCTTTCCTTCACCATAAGGCCAGGCTGCCACCTGGGGAATTTCATTTCACAGACCTATACCTTAATTAATTAACAGATTAATTCAGAGAGGCCCAAACTGACAGACAAACACCGAATGTCCTGTGACAAGCCCCAGAACGCATCACGTTAATGACCCCAGAAATAAAAAGGAAGAGGATAATTAAATATAGGCTAAGGAGGAGGGTGAAGACAGGAGGCAAAAAAGGAGAAAGATGTAGTGGTCAGACCCCCAAAAGGCAGAGAGCAGATATTGATTTGCATGATAGTTCTGAGAACAACAATGAGTGCCCAGAAATTCTATTTAAATACTGTAATATTAATTTAATGGGGAAAATATCTAATACAATTCCCAGAGAATTTTTCAATTAAATTAATATGATGGGCTTTCATGGATATCTTAAGCAGAGAGTGCGATTAACAGAAATACTACATGAATTATACTTATATGTTTTATAAAACTGGCAGACAGCCTTGTCATGCAGGGAACCTTATTCTAAACTCTGGCAGCCAGTTGTAATTCTGAACAGAATTTCCCTGCTCAGACATGAATAATTTCCTCTTGGGATTTTTATCCTTCCCATAGTCTGGACTAGCAGCAATGTGATGAACCAGAAAGAACTGAATAATAGGAACTCTTGGGGTGTTTTTTTCCCATGTTTGTACAGTGTTTAGGGAAACTGTTCCAGTCTCAGCATAGGATCTCAGAGGTGCTGCAAAACACCCACAGTGTAATTGGCGGCAGTTCCCTTCAGGAGCAAAACACCTTTTCATAGCTGAACTCTGGGGAGTCCTATAGTCACACAAAGCCCAACAGTGGGGCAAGGAAGAATTTTACTGCCCATGCCACTGTAGTCTCAGCACCATGAACACAAACACCAAGGAATAAGGATGGTACAAAATTACTCCTAGCATCCAACTCTTTCATCTACAGAACTGTCTTGACTTCCAGACAAGCTCCCCAGGTTGCAGAGTTGCAAACAAGCCCTGAGCTGTGAGGAAATCAGCTGGTACATCAATAATCCACCTCTACTCATACCACACATTCTCATTCCTAGTGGTAACTACTCCCCGTTACCATCCAGAGCCCAAACATTTGCACCCTCATTGTGAACACCAGCCTTGGTGCCCAGCGCTCTGAAGAGTTCCAAACACTGATGCTTTAATACAGCATTGCTGAGGCATTCCTAAAAATCACACTGTATTTCTTCCATCTGCTTTTCCCACCTGGGCATAACAGGAAACAACACAGAGATGTCTAGCTGCAAATGTGACTGTGAAGTGACTTTTAACTGAGGCAAGAGTTGCCCCAGCAGATGAAGTCTTTGTGCAGTGTGATGGGCACTGCACACAGGCAGTGGGACTGCTCAGAAGCCACTCTGTGGTGTGCCAGGAGAGCCATTTGCTCTTGTGATTCCAGCTGGCTCAACGCTGTATTAATTAGGGACTGCTGGCAGATAACTCTATTACAGAGTTTAAAATTCAGAATGCAGTGGAGGGAAGATTTTTGGTGAAAGCTCCAAGCATTAGGTGTTGCAGTAGAGCCACTTTTAGAAGCTGGGTATGTCATACATCAGATGAGCTCAACACAGTTGTACCCCTGATCTAATGTTTTTTTAGATTATACCCACACAGTGAGCTAAATTCCATCAGAGATACCACACATACATTTCATATTTCCTCCCACAGAATCCACACAGAGAAGTATTCAACAAGCTTCATAAATACTTGAATGAGAAGAGGATCCTGCAAATAAAATAGCTCTTAGTTTTATTCTCAGCCTGACTACTATACTGTTGTCCCTTTAAGCAATTACTAGACAAATTTTCTGCAGTAACATCACAGCTTGTTCTTAATTTTGGGAAACTGTTGGCCCAACTCTTCGATTTCTTCACATTTAACCCCTTCTGAAGAAAGTGGGAACCAATCTGCTCTGAACATCAGGACCCAGTTCCCTCAAATTAAGCCTTGAAAAACACTGACATTTTGAATTAGTGGCACTTTGGAGTATTAGAGAGACAACAATTGGCTTTTCTTGTAAACCTAGTTCAACAAAATGTTACCAATTTCATAGTCATGAATCCTAATAAATATTTCTCCAAAGCAGTCTAAGATCACTGGACAGCAGGTGTTAGTGAATGCTAGATGTTATTATTTTTCTTGTGAAAATCCTATCAGCAACTCCATGCTGTGATATCTGGAAGAACAGCTTCCAATGAAGAAAAATTGCTTGTCACTTGCTACCATGAGATGCAAGATAGTTCAAGTCAAGCAGAAGCCATATTGCTGTGTTTTCTATTTCTTTCATAAAACAAAAATACAGTACCCTGTGGAAATATGTGAGCTGAAGTGACAGGCATCTCTTGAATGCTTTTAATTGCAGCCAAAAATAGTCTGAAGCTTTCACCAAAGTTAACACAGACAAAATTTCCATGGAAGGCATCAGTTCCATGTGAAAAAAAGTTAGCTTTTGCATCAGTTAAAATAAAAACAGCAATTACCCAGTTTATCTCTTCTGAAAATTCCATTTTACCTTACAACAGAGATGCAGATAATGCTGTGCTCACATCAGTGGAGAATGCAAGAAGCTGAGAATGTCATCTTCCTTCTATTGCTGTATAGTAACATCAACCCCTGCCACTAGTAGGCAGATTCTAATCATCTTCCTTTCATTATTGTTACAATAGTGCCTAATAATGTCAGTCAAGGACTAGAATCTCATTTGCTAAACTCAGCATAAAGACAAAATGCTCCCAGCACGTTCAACAACAGATCTTTAAAATCATGCACTCAGAGCTTCTAAACTTTCTCCCACTAATAAAAATTCAAGCTGAGTTAGCAGATTTGCTCCTCAGTCAAAAAAAATTAATCTTCTCTCATTATAAGTGTAATCAGTGAAGGCTCCCAGGCAGACAGGGCTCTCTCCCTGGCTGTTTGCAGTACTGTGCAGCAGAGCCATGGACAAAGCTCTGGCCAAAGACCTTGGTACTGGGAGCAGATCCCAGAGAGCTTCTCCTGCTGCAGCACAAAACACTTCTCTTATCTCACAAAACTTGCAATTACCTTTTCTCTTCCTCTCCTCATTTATCATCAGCTCTCAAAGGATCCATTTTTTGATTGTTTCCCACCCTTTCCATGACACAGAAAGGGACTAAGATACCCAGGTACTCAAGGCACTCGTGTGGAAGATTGTCACTGGCTGTTCAGACCTGCAACCTGACCGAGATCTTTACCAGCACAGGTGACTTCTCCCAGCACGAGGCAACATCATTATCAGGTAATATGCTGGGACAGGTCCCTCTTGTTTTAGCAAGATGTGTCTGACCTGAGGGACTACCCTGACAGTGTTTCCTAACCGCATTCTTGACAAAGACAACCCATTAACGGGTCTTTTCTGAAATAAAATGTTAAAAATCCCAAGCAACATCCTGAGCAGCTGTAGCCCAAACCCTGCATTTCCTAAACGCTGACAACTCCCAGTCAAGTTGATGAATTCACAACATGGAGAAGATGCAGGATCAAACCCCCTGCAGTTAAACTTACTATTTTTTTTACAGTTTTCGTTATTTAAGTTTTACTTTCCCAGTATCCAGAGAAAACATACATCAGCATGAAAAGAACCCATTAATATGTCTAATGCTTTTCCCCTAAAACTACCATGATCTCACCACTTCCAAAGCCCAAAGGAAAATAAAGCATAGCACTAGAGCACGACGCTGAAGGATACAACTTAAAACCTCAAGAAAGCTGGGAAATTTCTATGCAAAGGCTGCAAATCTGAGCTTGGAAAGGAGCTTACAGTGAGCTGTAATAAAATTATTCCAGTCTGTAACCTGAAAAAAGAAAGCCTGCCATTCAGCAAACAGGAAATCCCAGAATTTATAGATGACCCTGTTAAAAAGCAAATGTTTTGGAACAAATGGTTCTCTCCCTGGCGCCTGTTTTCCACTGGTTTATCTCCTACACTTTCCCCTATAATCCCAGGGCCAGAGCAGCACCGTCTGGCTGTCGCTGGTAGTGGCACTCCCAGCTTCACCCACAGTCACGGGCTGGAGGGAGTGACCTAACAAGGGGTCCGAGCCTGAAAGCACGTCTGACTTTTTGCAACCATATCAGTTAGCAAACTCTCCCTACTAACTTTGCATTCTTTTAATCTCATGGACCATTATGACTGCAGCACAAATACTTTTCTACTAAAAAAATGAAGTTTAGAAAAGCTTATGTGTATGTGTGTGATGTGCAGAACTTCTGTCCTCAGCCAATGTTAAGTTTCACATGGTCCTCATATATATGACAAAGGCACTGCACCAAGGGGGGAAAAAGGAAAACCCCCCACAATTACAACAGTTTTTTCAGTTTCCCTACTTTTCTTGTCCTTGTTGTGTTTCAAAGACTCAAAGGCAGCAGATGTAAAAGAAAAGGGGGGGACTCTCACCACAGTAATAGGGTGGTCAGGAAGGAGAAGCGCAGGTGGGTGCCAGTGTGACCCAGACCAGGAAAGGAGCTCATCTGCCCTCTTAGGTCCAACACACCCCTGCTCACTCCTTTGGGAGAAACACACCAAATCAGAAAACGCCAGTAAGAGCCATGAAACACATCCTGCCCAACCCTTGGTGTTCCCATCCCCACTCCAGTGAGCTCAGCATCACCCCGATATTCCCTGGAGCAGCACTCAGGTGCTGCAAATGGCCCATAAAGCCTGCCTTGGGAACCCCTCCCTGCTCCGTGCTCCGAAGCTGGCAGGGCAGACCGACCTTCCCCGCTGACTCAGCGAGCATCTGCCCGCACTTGCCCCAAGCAGCATGGTCACGCAGCGAGCCTCGCTGCGGGATCTCCGGGTTACAAAGGAATGGGTGTGCCAAGGAGGGCTGGGCTGGGCTGAACCTGATACACCAAAGCGCAAGCCCTAAAGGACAGTGCTCACTGCTCAGTGTGACCCAAGGATTTACCTCCTCACTTTTTCGAAACCATCCATCACTGAGAATCTTTTTCCTGTTCCTTTTCTTTCTCTCACCCTATCCCAGCATTGTTAAAGTAATAAATAAAAAATTTTAAAAAAAAAAATTCCTTTTTCCTCCACAGCTATCAAATTGTCTGGATTGCTACACACTTTAAAAAAACAGATATTGAATATCTCTCTCCTCAGCAAATCTACTCTGTAGCATAAAGAATTCCCCACAGGAAGTCCGTGAGGCTCAATCGCTATGACACAGTCAAGAGAAATTTAGACAGTCAAGGAAAATTTAGTCTGATGTTTGAGAAGCCAGGACAAAAAGGATCAGCCCTTCTCAGGATGAAGAAAAGGTGCCTAAGATAAGTGAGGCTGGCAGACCAGCGCTGAAATACTCTTCAGATATGCAATTACAGCTATCCCTAGGGGTTTTGCTTTTGTGTTGTTGTTTTTTAAAACCCTTCTCCAGAGTCAACAATTTGCCTGAATTGCTTCTTATTCATTTCATCTTCATGACTTCTGAAGGCGTCTAATGAGGTACTTTGAAGTTTGCCTGAAAACAAAACAGAACCAAGGAAAAAAAAAAAGCAACCACCCTGAGGTGACATTAAATCTTTCTCCTGAAACTATAATCTTCAGGATTACAGCTCAGCTCTGTTTTGTTGTAACACTGTGCTATATTTGGATTAATGGGCTTTGTCCTTACTGTGTAAAAGTATCTTGGGAACCAAAATGTGGCACCTATGATATGGTTCTGCAGGCTTATGCACTGTGTGTGAAGTCAGGGCAGGGTCTAAAATGTAAAATTTGAGATAAGCATTTTGTTTTTTCAGGTTCTGTTCAGAACAATGTCTTCACCTACTTAGTTCTCAAAACACTGCAGGTGGGATTGTGAGTAAATTGTCTGTAAAAACAGTGAGAAAAATCTGGAGTCACTCATGGTTTTCAGCACAAAGCTTTGCATTTACAGTACTTTGAGTGTATTATCTGACCTCACATCTCTTAGCCAAGCCCACACATAAACACTCATAAAACTACAGAAGAAAACGCAATAAAAACATTATTTAACTTCATTCCCTGATGACCTCTTGAATAGCCCTCCAGGAATACACATACTTCTGAATATTTTTTTTTAAGAAGAAATCAAAGAAGTAGGAGATTTGTGGAGATGTGACCAGTCTGCTGAGGCTGCAGCTTGCCAGATCAGCTTTGTGATTGTTGCTAACAGTTGAAGGATTTCTTCCTCCACTCTAAGGTAGCCAGTCTGCACAGAGGGAATCCATGGAATCCAGATGACCACGTGGTATTGTGCCACCAGCACCTGTGTTGGAAGAGGGGTTTGTTTTTTCACTCTGTATATTGTTACAGCCAAATCCTGGGAAGGAACTGAGTCTAGGCACTGACCATGTCCATGTTGTTTGAAAATACGAGCAGGATGGTAACAACTTTACTCACTATTTGCCAACATTTTACTTTTTGCACTCACACACAGAAGATAAGTCTGTAAATTTCTTTGAGCATCACAGGTTCTGCTGGGTTGACTGATTGAAGGCTGATGGAAGGAAGAACAGAGCTGCTGGTGGTGGGACATTCTCTCAAGCAGCACCTCAAAGTGTGTCCTGTCAGACACATGGATGGGATTAAACTTGACTTAGGCTCCTACAGCTGACACTTCTAGCCTTACTTCTAGAAAGCCAGAGTTTCAAAGGATCCCTCTTTGACAGCATCCTTTCTTCTTGTCGTTTTAGACCAAAATTTCTGGATTCTTGTATATCACTTCCTAACTCAAAAAAAGGAAGGTTCACTTTAGAACAGTCTCGTACACAAGCTGACAATGAGTTTGCCAGCAATTGGGAGCTGGAGTCAGTGCTGTGTGGTTTTTGTGAGTAGCTTTGATGTGAACAGCAACATACGTAGCTCCTGAGTCACATAATGAAGCTTCAGTGCTTGAAGGCAAGGAGGGCAGAGCAAGCCACACCTTTGACATTTTGCCCATACCCCGGCTCCTCACAAGAAAACGTTCCTGGCTGTGCAGTCGCTGCTTGGAAAGGTTTTCAAAACTTCCTGATGCAGCCACAGAGTATTTGAGACAGGCTCTACCTAGACAGCACATTCCCTTCATTCCCCAATGGCAAATTCAAAGTGATGACCTGCAATGTGATTCACCCTCAAGCTTCTCTCTGAATTTGTCAACTCTGAGGAAGCTACAAGGAAGCATTAGGCACAAATCTTACTGTAATTAAAATATGTCTCAAGATAAATAGGCCATATTACTGAGAGATAGAATAGGGACAAATGAAAAAAAAAAAAGTAATTGTCTGAAAATGTGAGCAAAACAGAAGTTGCCTTATGACAGCTCTCTCTTACCTGAAAGTATCATTCTGAGGAGACTAAAGTTCTTTCTTCTTCAAGGCCTAGATGTTCAAACACAGAAGTATAACTTACAAATTCATTATTCTGAGTCTGATCAGTAAGAAAGCAACCTACCAGCTTATTTATGTACTTTGGGAAGCTAATTTTGCTCCAAAAGTCTGTTAGAGAAATAATTATTTCATTTCCACAGCTGTTAGAGCTTGTTCTAACACATACATACATTGAACTTTCTATTTAACCTTAGATTAGAAGGAAGGTTTTAACAAGCATTTCTGAACTAAAATTGTCTGTCCTTCACATATTTAAAGTGCAGCAACTGATGAACAACACTCACCACGCTGCAAAGCAACTTCAGTGAAGAACAGTTGCTCCAGCACTACTAGGAAAGAACACAATACTAAACTCTAACTGAAGAAACCACATAATAATATTTTCTGTCTTGGGTAAAGATTATTCTGAGCCCTACTTAGATCCCAAGTGGATGATGGGGTTTGGTGGCCAAGTCTCACATGGCTGTTGGCAGTTCTACTTTCAAGGGGGGTAAAATGTAAAAGAAAATAGGCATGTAGCAGACATTTGGCACACTTGCAAAGTAGCAACCTTTTAACCACCTATCCTAGTTAGGAACAGCTGAATAACAGTATTTAGAGACAAGGAACTAAAGAATTCATAGAAGAAATTAATATTCCAGTTGAGTTATTGCAATAAATAAAAAATGGAAACTCAAGAAGCTGGAGGCTGACTTACTGTGGAAGTCCAAGTCAGAGATAAGGCACAAGCTGCTATGAGTGGATAAGGGTCAAAACCCTCCTTTGTATGTTGATTTAAGCTCTAGGAACAGCAGGTATATTGACTTGGAAGCATAAAAACAAAAGCCTGAGTTCTATTACAAAGATACACTGAACTACTTTTTCCCTTTGCAGCGTTTCCAGTGATGCCTCTTCAATTCAGTGCCTCTGCTGCTACTTTGTAAATTCAATGAAGCAGCAAAAGAGTCACAGATATCGGCCTAAAAAAGAGTTGGGTAACCAAAAGTATCTTCTGTTAATATAAGTCTGGATTTGCATAAAATCATGGCCTTCAAACATTTTCTCTGGTAAAAGATAAATTAAGATAGTCATAATTCCCTCAGGCCCATTTTAATTAAGCAAGAATCCTCAAGGATAAATGAACAAAATTAGCTCAGTTTGGAGCAGTTTTTACTACATAGTGAACTCCATTGATTGGTGGGAGTTACACCAAGAGAGACACTTCCAGAGGGTATATGGGTGGGATCACAGGGTGGTCAGAAGAGGTTCTTGAGACCTTGAAAGAGATTCACATAGTCCTGAAGTACATTTTCAAGTGCAAATCTATACTCAAACACCACAAGATACACCTGCCAGCAGAACCTGATTTTTAGATGCTACACTATATCCCAGAAAGAAAAAGGGAAGGAGAATCCTAAATGTACAGCTGCGTGGTAGCTACAGTTTTCTTAGACTGAACATAGGCAAACTGTGACATATAAAGTGACATCTTCACTTCAGGGAGACTTAACATAAATACAAATGCACACAACAGTGACATCCTTAATTCCATGGCATTCAAGAATCAACTCCACTTGCATCTCTGTGCCTGTAACTGAGAACTTGCAGATACATTAATCATGAAAAATGTGCATGATGCCTTTTTTCATGCATTTTGTTGGCACTGTCTTCATGATTAACTGAATGCATTTGGCCTTATTTTCAACCACAGCTGCACTGATTTAAGTAAAGATTGACTTCAAACCCATTTAGTGAAAAGCTGGCAAAAGCCTGTAAGATATGTTTATTTTGGTTTAGCTAACATGGACTGGGAATACACAGTAAACCAAAGCTAAGCATGAGTAAGACCCTCTTACATTGAAATAAGGTTGTCTGCATTGTGAATGCTTAAGTAAGTTATTTTAGAATCCTGCTCCAGCTGAATCAGCCTCCCTTTCCCTTCTAGATGAGGCCCCTGTTTCAAAGGTGCTTCTTTTTGCCTCTTGAGTACAAAGGAGTTTTGTAAGTTGGTAAAAATTCTGATGAGCTGTTCTGAGGCAATCGCAGGCCATGAGATACTTTGGGGAAAAGACCCGTTAAGTACCAACCCCCCGCCCCCCCCCCCCCCCCCCCGAAAAAAAAAAAAAGAAACTAACCTTTGTGTTCTGTTTAAAAGAAAACCAGTTTCTAAACTGTAGATGAACCTCTTATCTGGTAAATCTCAAAATCCATTAAATGGCTTGGAAAACAGTAGTGCAGGGGAGGAAGGTGCTATAAATCATCTAGAAAAAGAAATATAGACCCCCAAGTCCATCTCATCCAGGCTGGGCAGAGCACATACAACTTTTTCTGGCTACTGAGAAATGCTTTTTTTTTTTTTACTTTTATACAGGCAATCACCACTGTATGCACTTTATCAGTCCAGTATCACCAGGGGGAGTTGCAAGGGAAGAGGGGGGCAGAGGGAGAAAGAAAGAGCTGCCAGCACTGGGCTACAGCTCAGCCAATGCTTGATTGCAGGTATAAACATTACATGCTGCATCAGCAGAGCTGTGGAGAGTGAGCCATAAACCTCCCAGGAGGGGCTTTACAGGGAAGGCTGACAATGCAAGTTGAGAGTCACTGTGTTATTTGGAGACATCCTGAGCAGCTAAAAATACATTGCAGCCTTTAGGAAGAAAGCGGAGGGGAAATATCTTTCTCCTTCCAGTGCAAAGGGGTGGGGGCAAAGGAAGCAGAGAAAAGGTTACGAAAACCCCCATGGAAGGTGTAGCTTGGGGAAATCCAACACGTGTGGAAGCAAGCAGGTAAACCACCTGTGCTGCCAGTTGTAACAGTGAGATCCTTATGCTTGAAATGACTTTAAATGCAGGAAAGATTGTAGCCAGGGGCTTGGTCTAATCATCGTTGTACTATCACCTTTAATAACTTGTCTCTGCCTGAGCAGATCCAGCGATCACATAGCAGCTATTAAAACAAAATTGCCCTCATTAATAGAATTTCCACATTCCTTCTGTGCATGTATCCCAGTGTCCTCTATCAGCAAACACTTAGCTTTACTATAAGACCTGACAGCAGGAAAATATCCCCATTTTATGTGGTATGACAGATGCAAAGGACTCATGAAGTTCGGGCTTGACCACATCATCTAGAACTGTTCAGTCTAAGACCTCAATCGCTCTGGGAACTCAAGTCAGGACTCAGAAGAGAGGTGAGTTTTCACGTCACCTGAATGAGAAGTACTCTGCTCAGCAGAGAGGTGCTCTGCTCAGTAAAGGCAGGGGAGATGTCACAGGTGGCATTTCATATTCAGGGTGTGTGAATATCTCAGAATGTTACTGTGAGAATAGACCTTGATTATACCTATCAAGTGAGATTATGTAAATTCAGACTAAATTACCTGCATTATTTTAAACAGCTCTATGATGGAGGATGAAGGTACTGAATAGCCTACAAACATAAGCAAGTAAATGGTGCTGGTAATTCCCCTGAGCAGACATTCTGCAATGCCATAACTGCTACAGAGAGATGAACTGCATCTTGATATAAAACGTAATTCAGAATGCGGCTCATGTTGGAACGTTGTCCTGGAAATAAGTTCAGAGCAGTTCTGAGTGCCAGGAGGAGTTGCTGCCTCTGCCATAGATGTTATGCGACCCTGAATAAATTACTCAGACTTCCATTTTATCAGCCTATGCCATAAGGATGACACACATTTCAAAGGTGTTTAAAGAATTAACTCCTTAATATTTGTAGAATGATTTGTGAGCCCTCTCCAGGCAGTGCTGTGAAGGGCAGACTGCAGATATTGCGGCTTTCAGATTTTAACTATGATAAGGAATGCTCCTGCAGGAACGTGCTGCTAGAAAACTTAATACAGCTGTTAATCCTCAAAGGCTTTGATTTGCAGAATGAAGTCCAGAATGTGTAAACAGTTGGGTTGTGAATAAAAATGACCTTTTACACACATTCTCAAGCTTTCACTACTGAAAAACTATGGAGCATCACATATATTTCAAGTACAATAGGAAATCATGCTCCCACATGGCCAGCGGGCTCAGAAATGAGGCAAAAGGAGTTCTAACAAAGCAAAAAAAAAGGCTAACTGGCAAGCAGGACCCAGATTTTGGAGTGTAGAGGTCTTTGCACTACAAGACTGGGATGCCTTTGCAGAAGAAGCAAGTGCAATAGCAAGCACATGATTAGGGGCCTCCATTTGCAGAAGCAATAAATTTAATGAAGATCCAAACTGACAATCTGAATATACATCTAGCTTTGTCTTTTCTCCTTCCTGCCTGTATCATTTCCTTGGGGAAGATTTCAGTTCTTGTTCACCTCTGTTGTGATTCTCTTGAAGTCTCAGCTGTTCCAGGGAAAGTAAATAGGGTTTAAAATTAATTATCAATTAAAATGAGGTTAATCAGCACCGGGCTTGTCATCTATTATCCTTGTAAGTGAGACAATCCTGTCCTCCTGCACAACCCCTACAAGGAACAGGGCCAATAATACTCAGCAACAAAGCCTGGTCCCTCGTGACCTTTGCTATGTTTAGGAAGAACAGCTAAAATAAGCTCTAATCCTCAGCCAGGCCAAACACTGCTGAGAACAACTATCTTTAACCCTTTTGGTGCCCTGTGTGTGTGAAGGGTCTGGACAGCAAGATGTGTTTATTATCCCAAACTGATTGTTGCTGTGTCAGTTATTACATATTCCCTGGACATGGCCTTCCACCATCTAAGCAGGGAAGCACTTAATTTCTCCAGAACCTTTGCCACTCCACCAGAACATGTCATACTCTGGGGTTTGTTGTTTTGTTTTGGTTTTTTTTTTTTGTTCTAATGGGATGTACTGGTTTATACAATCATTTACACAAGGTCTTTGTTTCAAACGCCTTCCACAGTCTTCTTGTGGTGATGTCTCCATTCACGCACACAGGACTACACAGATAACTTGCAGGAAATCCTGGCTCTGACTACACTCAACTGTAATATTAAAGTGTTAGAGAAGGAAGAAATCTCACCACTGACTCATGGAATCTAAGAAACATAACACTTCCCCAGGCACAAAACAGATACAGAGTGTGCCTGAGCTCTGGCCTGTGCAAATGACTTAGCTGTCTCAATATCCAAAAAATCTGCCTAGGAACCATCAAATTTTTATCTATCACTTCCCATATCCATAAAGTGGGAAAGCATGTAACAAGATAAAAAAATTATCTTATTAAAGAGAAAATACTTCTGAATGCAGGATACACCTGCATCTCAAGTTTCACACTTACACATATTTCTGTTAACCTGGGGATAGGCACAGATGTTTGATAGAATGTGTTGTGCCAGTACTGCTCCAGAAGCATCCTTGTCTAATAATCCCTGTGAGTCCTCCAAGCTTTTCCTAAAATTTTACTGCTGTAACAAACAGGGAGAAGGAGACTTCCAGAGGCACAAGTAAGAACTGAAAAAACTCAAATCCTACTGACTTGAAAACATGAGCACTTTGTTCCCCTTTGCATGTTTAAATTCTCCCAGAATCAGTTTTAGACCTCAGACTTTTAACACTGGGTTAGAAAACAACACTCATTTTTCCGAATCTATCGCCTGCTCTTCCTTGAATTCAAAATCAAACAGAATAGAAAGATATTTATCCCTTCTCTAGGATCTCTTTGACCTATATTTTCATCTGGGTTTTTTCTGTTCCTATTTTAAAATAATTCAGTAGTGAGCATGTGTGTGCAGGCACTAAACCTTAGTCTCAAAATATGTGCTTTTTAAAAAAGCAACTAACCACAAGTACAATTTGTTTCAATCTTCTGCAAATTGTTAAGGGGGAAGTTCAGCTGGTGCTGTCCTAATGGACTTTATGCAAAGAATTTCCTGCTAAGAAGTGCCACAGAGCTCCAGCCTCTGCCTTTGCTAAGGCTAACTCTGCCTCTAGAAATAAGTAGAGTTGAGAAGAGAGAAGAGAGAAAACAGCACAACAGAAGATGCAAAAGCAAGGGATCCCAAGACTGGAAAATCTGTGCAAAGCTGGAGGTGGCCCCTGTTTATGAATAGGAGATGCTACAGAGAAGCCCCGAGGAACGTGAGGGTCCATGAGGGAGGGTACACACAGATATGGAGTCAATGAACAGGATGGGAAAGTTCTGTGGGTTCCTTCCATACAGTCCTCTGACCATTATGTAAAGATGGAGAAGACAGAACAGAAAGAAAGCAAATACAGCTGTGGTGAGGCTTCATGTGAGAACCAAACCTGTGCAAAACCTAGTGTGAAAATGTTTGCCTGCTGCAACTTATTTGACACAGATATCCACATATAACTGTTGGGGAAAAGTCTTCTTTTTTGGCTGTTTTTTTTTAAAAGCAAACTTTTACTTAAGAGAAACCTTGGCATGATAACATAGGGTTACATAGTATGAAAGAGGTAGACTTTGTGGGGATTTACAGCAAAGAAATTCTGGGGAGCCCAGGACAACAGCATTAATGGTTTCCCAGAGGCAGGTTACTCAAGTATCAGATTCCCATCTAACACCAGCTGAGGGATAGGTTTTGCCTGGGCCTCTGTGGGACACATAAAGTAGGTGTTTTCATGAATTGCTGCTGAAGAGTCTCTATTTTTGCAACACTTTCGGTGAGTAGTTGATACCACAGGCAGTCACCCCACCTGGCCGTCTCACTGGAGCCAGAGCTGGACTCTGGTTCTTTTTAGAGCAGGTCTTAGTAAAGTTATGTGGTAAAAGTTAATTTAGTATTGTTCTTTTAGAACAATAAGATATGGAAATAGGTCCACACTGGAGCATAGTCTGTATAATATCAGCAAACAGAAATTAATTTCTTTCAGGGCATCCAAAAGTGAACCTTAAAATCTGCCTTCACAGGCAGAACCATATAAGCCCTTTCTAAAAATCTCAGCTAAATGCCACTGCTCTGGGAAACATGAGGGCTGGGAGGCAGATGTGCACTCTTGGAATCCCACTGTGACTTCGATTTCTGTATCCAGTTACTGTCTCAACAAAGACATTTGTAAAATGAAGCTGTCTTCACCCTCCCCCTTCTCTCCTGCTGTATTACTGGTATCTATTTTTGGTTGGGCTTTTTTTAAGTGTTCCACTTCGAACATTTCTGTGCTCTTTGCCATAGTGCTCAAGATCTCTGTGCTCAGGATGCGGCGCCTTGGTCCCGACTGCTTTCACTGAAAGCTGGAATCAGAAAGGGTTCTCCTCCACTAATAAATTCCACTCTTTTCAGTTTTAGTAAACTGAGTAAATGCTGACCTGGCTGCCTTTATTCCATGTCATCTTTTTTACAGACCAAATATTGTATAGCTTTATTTATTCTAGTCCAGATAAAATGGTACCACTCCTGCCCTCCTACACATGTGTACATAGACCACATATTTCCATTGGTATAATAATGAAAAATTATACCCACAACTGTTTCTAAAGAGAAACAGAAACAGTCTGTAACACAATAATATTTGCAGCGCAGACTGGACACAATACAAGTAATTTATAAGGAAAACCCGCACCCTTATCAATCAGTTTCATCTATAGAAAACCTCCATGCAGACAAAGCCCAGGGAGCAGAACAGAGCTGAGGGACCCCACTGGGCTGCTCCTTCACTGACCCTGGATTGCTGTCAGCTGTGGCTGGGATGAGGCATGGAATGCCCTCTAGTGATGCCATGTTCCTATCTTTGGAAACACATTTTTGCTTCCCGCCTGGCTTTTGAGGTCTCTGCACAAAAGAGCAGCTTGTAGCCTCAGCAAGGCAAAGCAGTTCAAAGCAGTAGGGATGACACCACCAACTCCTCAGCCTTGGGAACAAGACGCACAGTGCACGTCACCTGGCTGCTGCACATTCTGCTTTGCTGACAGGGTTGCAGGCTGCAGGAGCCTCACACAGAGCACACCTCAGAAGGAATATTTGTGTGACAGGTACTTAACAGGAAGAAGGGAGGCTGAGGGAAGGGTGGACTGAGTCCTCTGACCATCTCTGACAGACAGTCTTCTCTGGGAAGGCGGATTTTAAAGATGGCACTCTAATGGGCAAGAATGGAAGAGCATGAGTAAGAAGGCTGTGGATGATATTACAAGAGAGAGAAAGCAGTGACCCAGTGCTTTAGTGGTCAGTGGAGCACAGGATCTAACTCCGAATCTGCCTTAATCTTTGAGGAATATACATACACAATGCTGTGATTTCTACCTGTTCAGCACACCTCTAACTTTCATTAGACAAGTGAGATTTCCATGCACTGAAACCTGCCAGTGTAAGGACTTGGCTCATGTAGAAACCCATTTTCATACTCCTCATGAACCCTGTGACCAGAGCCTCCACCTGAGCCAGGAAAAGCAGCAGCAATTAAGACAAGGCTCTCATCATCCTGCAGCACAGAACACATGCAACATTGATATATTATGGAAAGCGAGTAGGAAGCATTACCCAGAGACTTTCTGCAGCACACTGATGTCTGTGAGGATGCTGTCATTTCCCAGCAGCTAGGCAGGTATCCTTCAGCAGGCTTCCCTAAGGATACTCAGACACTCCAAAACTGAGCTGTGGCTGTCAGTCCAACTTTAGTAAATACTAATTTCTTCTAATTATTAAGGCTCACAGGGCACCTGCCATACTGGAAGTGTGGGAAACCAGGCCAAATTAGAGGCAGCCATACCTATCATCATTTTCAGTTGAATATTTTCTTTCCAAGAGGTTTTAGAACGGCTTAGAAGAACCAGGGCCAAAGGGGATGGAGCATGCCCTTGTCTGATTGGCCCAGCTCCACGGCAATTACTGGATTCCACAAGAGGTCAGTGACAATCTGTGCCCTGTGCCAGGACACAGCCGCGTGGCTGCTGCCTCCACTTTGGCACCAGAAGAAGGATGGTTGTGCCAGGCACAGAGCAGAAGATGACTTCCTGAAAGGAAAGCTACAGCCAAGTGTCCAGCTGCACTGCCTTCAAAATGCATGGAAAACATGGAGCATTGCAAAAGCGCTGCAGAGGATGGCAATTAAAGCTCATCTACACACTAACTAGGATTAAGTCTGTTTTAAGATACTATGGTCAAAGAAGATATGTATGTGCAGGCTTGCATTGAAATAATTGTCAGAAGAAATCAAAATAGATTTTTGTTAATTTAGTTCGAAGTGCAATTAGACAAGCTCTTGCTTTTGGAAACAGTAGAAGAAACAAACTCGCCTCCAATGAAGATAAGAGGTAAATATTTTGATGTGCTCAGGATCCTACTAAACTAGAAGGATCTGATGGATCTGAAATCCATCAAACAGAATCTCTTACATCATACAAATAAAGGCAAAAATCTTGATGGCATCCATCATTTTCTTTTGAAATGTCAAACAAGAGCGCAAGACTGATAGCCCAGCAACACATGTAATCTGCTGTCAGCAACTCATGTAATCAATGGAGATGTTAATCCTAATAATGTCCTGCACTCTATTTAATTTTGATTACATCACTCTTTTCCCTCAGTCAAATTGTGCACTGCTCAAGTTTACAAATAAGTGCTTTCTGTTTGATATTGTCTTTCTCCACCTTGAAACTTCTTCTGCCACTTACACTTTTGCTTGGCTTGTAAATTATGTGGCTGAGATTTGAGAAGCTGAAGCCCATCTGCTCTGACACTGAAGATCTGCTGGTACATTTAATTTTCAATAGCCTGCCCCAGACACCTGGTTAAGATTCTGCCCATGGATAATGTTCACAGCATGGCTGTTCCATCATCACCCTCTTTCCCCTAGACATTGATGCATTTCAGTGACACTATCAAACATGAAATACTTCTATTCTTGACACATGTTCTAATCTTGTTCTTTTAGGTCCAAAATTTACATGGCTTCTTTACTTAAACACTAATAACCAAGCTGAACTGCAGTGCATGCCAATAGGGAAAATAGCTCTAGTCCTTGTATAGTAAGAAAAAAATAAATTATTTGGTATCTTAGCTGTTCAGCAGCCTGTACGGAAGCAAATACAACAATGTCCCTTGTTATTTGCAGCACAGTAGGCAAATCCTTTCAGAAGACAAGGAGCGAGTTATTGCTAGTGAAATGATAACTATTCTTTAAGGGTCAGCAGCTTTTCTAGGACCCTGACCAGCCCTCTTCACCTGCCACGAAATGGATTTTAAAACAGAAGATATAAAAATCCAGTAATTTGTCTGGCTTGTATGAGTAAATTTATCCTTCAACATAAACAAATGGGTATGCTAAATACAAGCTGAATGTAGCCAGAAGGGATGAAAAACACAGAAAAAAAATAAAATAAGAGCAAATGGCAAAATGGAAACAATAGCAAATACAGCATTTAAAATAGCTCCTGTGGTGATTGCAAGACTTGAAAACCACTTGAATACAGCCAGCATGTTTATCACCTCTGAAGAACCAATCTTGTGAAACCCAGGTCTGGTAGGTTTTTAATAGCAGATTGCTGAGTGGTTTAAATATCAGTTCAGTAATTAAAAGTCCAGTTGTTCTATATAAGAGCAGATTAGGAACATTTCCATTTTTGCTGCTTTGCTTCTAAAGCCAGGATGACAACACCATCAAAACCAGGTGCTATTGCAGCAACCTTCCTAGATTTTACTTGGACTTAAAAATTTATATTTGTTTATGTTATGTTATGTTAATAGTTTCTCAGTTTTGCTAAAGACACATAAAATTTATATGTGATTTCCCAACACACAAGAACATGTGGAAGTGGTCCCATGGCTGAAATTCTGTCTAATTGCCTTTGCGGCAGAGTTCATCCTTCTTACTCAGGTCCTATAACTAATTTATTATGTGTCTTATGTCTGAGCTTGTCAGCACTTTAATTATATCCTAGAGAACCAGTTCATCTGTCCTGGCAAACCACTGCTGTCCATGCTGCTGGTACTGGGACATGGAACACTCGTAGCTTAATAGTATAAAACGAGAAAGGCCAGGGCAAATGAGCCCGGGATGGGCTGCAGCTTCCTGTAAGCCAGGGCTGGGCCATCTGAACAGAGTAGGAGCTCTGGTCTCTGCAGCCTCCTCCAGCATTCCGGAATAACCTGGGACCTAAGCCTTCAGCTTAGGCAGTGGCTCAGCCAGCTAGGAAAACTCACTCCTGGTCATCACCCTGAGCACTGTACTCAACACGTTTAAAACATTCAGGCTCACCAGAATTCATGTAGTGAGGGCAGAGAGAAAGGCTCAAGAGGGACTCTGCAAGGGCAGCCTGTGCCAGGGCCTCACCACCTTCACAGAGAACGATTTTTTCCCAATATCCCATCTAAACTACCCTCTGACAGCTTAAAGCAAATCTCCATTGTCCTGGCACTCCTTGCCCCAGTGGCTGTGGCTGCTCCATCCCTGGAAGTGTCCAAGGCCAGGATGGATGGGGCTTGGAGCAACCTGGGCTAGTGGAAGGTGTCCCTGCCCATGGCAGAGGGTGGAATGAGATGAGCTTTAAGCTCCCTTTCATCCCAAACGATTCCATGATAGTTTGAGTCTGGCATATTCTTTTAAGTATCTTTATCTGATCTTTTAATATCAGGCAGTTATATATCAGCCACTCACCTTAGATTTGATAGCAGTAACTTGTATTTGCTTAAAGCTTGTAATTTAGGTTCATAACAAAGGGCAGCTTTGGGATCTGGAGAATCAGTACAAGGCAACTTCATTTGAATAAAGTCAAATTTTCAGTGGCTTCAACAGCATGGTTTAAATCATAAATGTAATTTTAAAGAATTATTCTTGTTTGGTTTTTTGTAGCAGTAAGAATTTTACTTCACTTTTGACAGTTTTGTACTATATGCAGAGATAAGGTCAATTTGTTCATTACAGTTCAGTTTATATTAGACACAGTAAAGCACTAGGTCCAGGGCAGGACTACCTAAATTATTGCTAAATATATTATCTCCCACTCACCCTGTCTTTTAAGCATTTAGTAATTTCGTTTCTAACAGTGTCATGTCACTGCTGCTATGGACTTGTCCATTTTCATAATAAACAGACCCACACTTTGCTTGAAGAGTTGTACCCACACATTTTCTTTCCCCTCTCTTCCATGGAAGCATTGAGAGTGTAGAGAGGCTCTGTATATTTGGGTTTGGATGATGAGATCTACTGGAGAAAAAGGAAGTGGGCATTCCTCCTTCGTGTGGAATTCTCTAGGCAGGCACACGCATGCAGGAACAGACTCAAGGACGTGTTCTGTCACAGAGACTTCCATAGACACACCAGCATGGGAACTCTGAACAGCTCTCACAGCCTGAGAGTGGCTTAGAGAAAGCAGTTGTAGAGACCTCAATGTCTATGCCAATAAAGCCACTGGTTGAGCTGGTCTTTTTAATGCTTTGTGTGCCTTGGAACACGCTTTTACTGCATGCAGGAGTGTATCTTTGAAGGCAGCAAAGCTTTTGGATTGGCACAGTTACAGTGCTGGGTGAATTGTAACATCCTGGAAAATCCCTTTTAAATGCCAGACTAGGACTTGGATCATATCCAAGCATTTACAGCAGGCACACCACAACAGCTTTTGGAATTTAGCAGACACTTAAAACAGTACAGACACGTTCAGTAAAGCTAAGAGCACTTGAAGTTGAGCAGCACAAAATAAACCAGGACACTGGATTAACTGTAGCAAGATTCCTATGGGGAAATTACGTGCTTGCTGCTGGGTGAACAGGGGAGGGGGAGATTGTTGGGGAAGCTGAGCCTCAGGTTCATGATAAACACACTTACAGCAATATCAGTTCATCCACAGTGGCTGAACAGGGATTTCTAGGAAGACTCCTTAACTAGGAGACATTCCAGCTGTTTGCAGGGAATCATGCCCCAAATATCCCAAGTGCTAATTGATAATGAGAGCAGTTCTCATGCCCTCCTTTCTGGCTGCTGTCAGGTGGCTGCTCACAGAGGAGCTGCTTGAGCTTCAGGCTGCCAGCTGGTAGGAAATTTTGGGATGATGCTCTGCCAT
Organism: Promerops cafer; assembly: GCA_013398275.1. Lineage (NCBI taxonomy): Eukaryota > Metazoa > Chordata > Aves > Passeriformes > Nectariniidae > Promerops > Promerops cafer. The sequence continues at coordinate 1,035,677 of VZSE01011904.1, forward strand.
CAGGCACGGCCTGAGCAGGAAATCCTACAGCTATGAACTCATTTGGGATCTTTCCCAAATTCAATAAGCATGTAGCTAAACCTATGGCTGCAGATCTGCAGATCCCTAAACCACATCTGGCTGGCTATAAGCAGCTATAAAACTTCAAGCCAAGTCCCTCAATTACTTTCCTAAATTTAGCCTATTTACAGAACTTGAAATTAAAATTAATCCTCTCTGGGTTCTGCAAATGAATGGTCAAATTGTGAGCAATGCAAAGCAAGCTCAGTTTTTAGTTACATACTTTAAAGCAGTCTTTGCCTTAGGAATGCCTCACCCTTGCTGTTACACGCTGTGTTAAGCCATGGTTAGCTGCCTCAGTGCTTTAAAGGGATATTGTCTGGTGCACTTGGGCAACATTGGCAGGTTTTACTGGTGTCTTGCATGCAGTTTTATAAGTGTTTCTGAAACTGAGTGATTGAAGATGACTTTCTAAGTGCTAAGGTATGGGTTTTTAACAAATAGTGAGTCTGAAGTTATAGGACTGTACAGCCATGCTTATTCCAAGGCCAGTTTAGCAATAAGGATGGCTGCTCTGGTTTCATATTCCTTCCTGACTTTCTGGTGCCCTCTCTATTTAATATTGTTGCATCTTGCAAAGATAACACCCAGCAGTATCCATGTCCTTTACTTTTCTTTCCACCATCTACTCCCCAATGGATACAATAATGTCTTTAGGCACATGCCAATCACTTCTCTCAGGTTCCTTTTGTGATCTTTTCGATATTACAGATGGTTTCCAAAGTGACTCTAGGAAAACTTGCATTTCTTCTCTTCTTTGATTAGACTGAAAAATGCTAGAAAGGCCTAGAAATATTTCAGAGAGTTTGCTGCTCTAGACAGCACAGGTCATGGATTTTTGGTGATCTGAGCCCTTCCCATGCTTACAACCTTAGTACAGCTACTGGGGCACTGCTGCTACTGCTTACTTGAGATACTGCCAAAAAGCCAGACTGCTTTAAGCCAGGGTGAACAAACTAAAGGAAATGAGGAAGCCACAAACTCTTTTGTGTTTTGAATTTTGAGAGCTTTTCTTAATACTTTTTCACAAGTAGTAGATCAGTAGTTATGAAGCCTCAGTTATTTGTGATATTGGTACACAAACACACTTTGAGAACATGTATTCCATAACCTGTGATAAAGTAATCAAAGAATTACGCTACAGAAAAAATGAAAGGACACTTCTGTGTTCCCAGAAGATTTACACAAACTGTCTATGGAAACTCTAGTATGATGCTGGATTGTATTTAATGAAGTGTTAACTGATTTTGGGTTGTCTCTTATGCAACTCTCACATCCCTAAAAGGCTAAAATTCCAGTGCTTCTGCAGCATGTTCCGGAAAGAGAAAAGCAAGTGTAGTGAGCAATTGATGACAAATTGAGCAATGTAAACCATTTTTTTTTACTGTGTTATAAAAACCCGAAAGCTCAGAATCATCATCTCAGCAGGAACAAATCTGGTTTTCCCCAGCTTCTGGGAAAATTTGGTTCCCTATATAATTCCAGAATGGCCCTGTGTCACTGGGACAGCGAGATGCTGTGGTCCTATAAAGGTGATGACCAGTGGCCAAGGCATAATATAAAACGTACTGAATATGAGGAAAAGACCTTGAGGTGTGAAATCAACCTAACGAGGCAGAGCCTTGCTGTGTTGGTAGGAAAACAGTTGCTTTTTATGCACAAGGCAGGAACTGAAGGCCACAAATGCACGTGTCAAACCTCCATTTGCTGTGATACATCCCTTTGCCCATTTGCAACTTAAATTTCTGTGGCATTTATGGCTACACAGGTGCCAAAAGCTCTGGCAGTGTAAAAGAGAGAGTAGGCAGAGCAACAGTACTGTAATATATGGGTTGAAAAAGAAATAAATGCCAGGCTTATAGGAAATCTTAGGTCACAGAATATTAAAATAAATATTTGATATGGCAGTACACCTGTTCTCTTCCCCCCCCCCCCCCCCCCCAGCCCAGGTACAACGTTACAAGGTGTCCCAGCTGTTCTGCTACAGCTTCTGCTCATTGGGAGGACATGTTTTGAATTAAATATTTACAAAGACTGCTCAATATTTCCTTAGAGGACATAGGAAGCTTGAAGTCCACCAGCATATTACCAAGAAAATGCCTTATTTTGGCCTGCACATAGCACTTGACATGTAGCCAGCTGAAAATTCATCTACTGTAATAATGATTGTCCCAGTGATTTACTTATCTTTGCACAGACATTACAAGCTCCATAGCTTTTAACCACAAATTTTGAAAGCTTATGGTCTATTTTTTCCTGGTCGTTAATAAATTTAGGATGTCAGCCTCAACAGCATACCCTGGAATACTCAATTATTGTTTTTGTTTCACTGCAAGGTGCAGCCATTCTTAACAACTATTTTCCTTAATGCTGCAATTTGTGATGAAACCACACAATTAACCTTCTGTTCTAAATGCTATCATATAGGTGCTATCTTTGTGTCAAAACAGTGGATATTCCAGACAATGTGTAAATTCATATTATAGAGGCCTCCTCAGTATTTGTTGAGGTTCTGGTTCCAAGAGGTCATGTGAAGATGTGCTCCCAAAAAAATACTTTCGGTTAAACTTGGCAATCATTTAAGAAGAAGAAAACCCTGATATACTGGAAGTTTTATCTAGCAAGGGAGGAGTAGCAGGAAATTTTCTGTGGAAAATAATATATTGAGCGATCTGCTGTAGCATTCTTTCCTCAGAGAGTCCTCAGGGCTGTGGTTAGAAATAGGATGTTTGCAATTTCTTATGTGACATGAAAACTCTAAACAGCTCTTGGGGCTGCTGAACATTCCCTCCAAAACATGTGAGGGAGCCCAAACTTGAGTGTTCCAGGGGTCAGCACACACTGCCAAGTCAGAACTGTGTCCGTGGAAGGGACAACCTTCCCAACTGGCCATCTCTCTTGGGCTTCTGCCACTATGCAGCCAGCTGACAAAATTACTTTATGAGGCTTGGGGCTTAAATTGGAAGCCTTTCCTTTTGAATTAAGATTAACAAAAGCCTCCAGAGTCTTTCCCCTTTCCCTCCTAAAGAAGATTTTTAGGTCTTGACTAGCATATACAAACAAAAGACGATTGATGAGAATATTCATCCTCTACTGCTTTTTTTGTTTAGTATGCACTTGGGAATCAGACAAAAAAATGTAAACCAAAACCAATTCCTAATATTCCATGTGTGAGAAGAAAATCTTTTTGTAAAATACTCTGATAGTCCTATAAAAATGTAGTATCTGGAAAATAACAGCAGCTCTTTGGGAAGGGGATTTGTTGTTGAGCTGACTGACTTCCCAGATCCTTCCTCAGAATTCATGATTCTTATCTGTAAGCCCTCTATCAGAACCTGGAGGTACTCTGACAACTCATTCTGTTTCTAGCACAGCACTAACAGGGCATCATCAAGGTGTGGCACCGAGGACCCTGGGGCTGCTGATGGCAGAGGTCGGCATAAGCTGACACACAGCACTTCCCATCTCCTTAATCACATCACTAAGGAAAGAATTCCCACTGGGAAACTCTTGATATCATGAAGACACAAGTAAAAGGTTAATTTTTATGACCAAAAAATCAGTTTATTTCTCTTAAGCTCTGTCATCCTAAGCCCAATGCTTCTCCATGTACAGGTGCTCTATAACCACCCACTCACACAGAGGAGCAGCACCTACAGTAGTTTTTGTGGTGGACAGTGTTAACTGCCTCAGCAATGGGATGAAAATAAAACTTATTTATGCCAAGTACTGTGTCATTCTCAAAGATGCAATCCTGTATACTTACTGCACTGGCAGCCAAGCTCTGACTGCCCCAGATGGAGCAGATTAATTCTGATGCATTCCTTCTCTCTGAATATCATCCACTGATTGTGGCTCTGTAGCCCAAAGGCTTCACTTGTAACTCCATGAAGTGTCAGAAATCATGATATTTATTAAATCTCATTCTACATTTGAGATTGGTGATAGCTTAAAGAGTAGGGCTGTATATATCACAACGTCAGAGTGAATCATTAAACAGCACACTAAGGCTGGCTGTGGTCATCTTCAATCACTTATCACAGCAGGCAAGTGTCTCCCAGAAGGGAAGAGCAAACCAAGTGCAGGAAAGGCAGAGCTGGAAAGACCACTGCAAAACAAGCATATTCCATTTTCCCTTCAGAGGCCTCCCATCTGGAACAGTGAGGGAAGAGGAGCAGTTCCTATTGTCCCATGGCTGGCAGCACTGCCATCTGCTGATCCACACAGCTGTGTTGGAGCCTTGAAGGTAAGGCAGCCATCCATCTCTGCCCACAGCCTGCTCTGATTGCAGCACTGCTGCAGGAGAGTCTGAAATGCAGGGTCTGCTCAGCTCTGCTACACTCCAGCTGGAGCCAAAGCCAAAACCACGGGATATCAAAGCACAGCTGACCATTGCATTAGTTTCCTGGATCTCTGTCAAAAAGCTGTTCCCCAGAATTACAGCTTGAACCGTGGCAAAGAAAATAAAGACTGTATGCCCTAAAGTAGCTTCCTGAAACCAACAGCAAGTGGTTCTTGATACAGGCCAGCAAATTGCTGCCTGAGGGCTGCCCAAGGAGCTCCCAGTCCAGCCCAGTTAATCCCTACCTCCCAAGCAGGGCAGGGCAGTTTGTGCTGGGCAATTGCTCACCTCCCTCTGACAGAGCCAACATTCTTGCAGGAATTCTGCCTGTGCCTGAGTACTGGGAGACCATGTGGCAACTCCATTCGCGGCGTGTGGCCAGCTGTACAATTCCATTATGCAAATGACAATACTGATAATTAAAACGGTTTATCAAGTAACCACAGAGGAATGGGGCTCTCCTCCATGACCAAGCTGCACTCCACATCGTGGTGGGACCATCTAATGTGCCTATCTGTTATCTTTGCTACAACTGCCTCAGGAGTTATCCAAGACACCAGCATACAGTCACTATTTGTCTAGGATATGACTGACCTTCATATGATATTGACAAAACAAGGTGTCTGGCATTTGCAATTTGGAATTTAACACCGGGAAATTAGCTCTGCAAATTAAACCTGTTTTCCCCTCCTTTTCTAAAAAAAAAATTAGGTTTTGAAATATGAGAGTTTCAGCTAGAAAAACAGAAGAGAATGTCTGGCCAGGTCATACACAGAAAAGAAGCTTCTATAGGGCCTACTGTAATGGTGTTTTCTCAAATCTGTTTCAAGAAAAAAAAAAAAAAAAAAAAAAAAAAAAAAAAAAAAAAAAACACAAAAAATCAGAGAGTATCCACCAGCAATGTAAAGTTTAAAAAGGAGGAAGAATTGAATGAAGTATTAAGGCAACTATAAAATGGATTGATTTTTACACAGGAATGTATCATACCACAGATTTTTCACTCACAACCACTGCTACAAATGTACTTCAAGGGCAAAATGATGTGGAATTAATTTGAAAGTAACAATTGAAGGGAAAAAAAATGGAAGTGAAGTCAGAAATTTTAGAGCAAAGAAACCAAAGCAGGTCACCAAGCAGAAAAGGCCTGAGAGAGAGGGACCAGCTGGGGTCACCCTGGACAACTTATATCCTGGCCAGTGTCACCACTAATTCCACCAAGAGTGACTTAACCTTACACTGGAGTAACCCAGACACCTTTGGAAGGAGGTGATGTTTTACTTTATATAACTCTGAGGAACTAATTCCTGTTTCTCTGATTAGCCTTGAGGTTCCAGCTGGGATTCAAACAGCTGTTTCCTGAGGAATAAGACTGTAACCTTTGAAGTGACTGTCAAGCACACCAAAAGGCTTTAAGAGTGTACAACTTACTATTTGTGACTTGGACTGCCAAAATTATTTCCTCAAAAATGTCAAAACCAATTATCAATTTGACAAAACCAAAACAAATATAATCTTTTGATGACCCTGATAAGACTTTTCAAGACAATTTTCTAGATATCCCGTCTCCCAGTTGCTAGCTCTGAAAAAATAACAACATTCTAGAAATTATTTTTATTGTAATGAAAGCATTTTACTCCTTTATTGCTACAAATATGATCCACTATTTCCTACATTCATTTTGAATTTTTTAGGGGGTAAGAAGGGTGACATCAGCATAACAAAGTTCTGCAGGTCTGAAGTGAAGACAAAATGGCACAACTGTTTGTTAAAAGTAAGTAAATTTACTGAAGACACTGTATGACCTTGGTATCCGATGTCTAAACTTGACAACCCAGATTCACCTGGCTAGATAAAAACACCTGATGATTATTCTTTACAGACACACCATGATTCAGATATTTGATCCCAGGCAACTCTGAACTTTTGTATGCTTCCATGGGGATCTCAGTGAGCTTCACTGGATAATACTACAAGGGCTGGGATTCCTCAAGTATAAGCAATGTGGGAGAAAATCCAATTTTCATACCCGTATAAAGATCCTTCACTAGCACCGACAGTTAATTGCCACCTCTGTTATTTCTTTCCTCCCATTGGAAAACATGGTCATCAACAGAATTTAGTCAGAATTTGTTGTATAATATTTTGAGGCGAGAAAGAGAAAAGGTGACAGAAAATATTGCAGTCACTTGCAACTGTTAAAATGTGTCTTGCTGGCAGCTTCATTTGAAGAAAAAATATAATCTCCAGTAAAAGGTGATTTATCACAATGACATCTCAACACCAGGCTCAGCAAGAGCCACTTAATACACACACAAAAATGAGAATGAGAGGCAGAACACAGAAGAGAATAAAACCTCTGCATTTCTGATACCTTCGGAAATGACAGTCCTCTTCTCCTTCCCTCCCCACATACAGGTAGCTTTCTCACCAGGCTCCCAGCCCAACACTCTGGCACATTATCCACTAATCTGAGTTGGTTTTGTTGAAAGGGACTTATTTTTGCATTTGTTTTTTATTAAACTAAAAAAAAAAATTGTATCACACAAGAATTTTAAGAAAAAAATACCAAATATTTTCAAGGTTTTGTTTTTTAATTACATTGAAATGGTGACCCTGAGATTAGCTCTGTTGGTTAGAGCAAGGTTCCAATGACACCAGGGACAGAGGTTTGGTGCCTGTATGGGCCATTCACTTAAGAGTTGGGCCTGATGATCCTTGTGGGTCCCTTCCAACTCAGAATATTCTGTGATTCTGTCAAACATCTGGCTACCATTTTCCCCCCCCCAAGAAATTAATACTCTTAAATCAAAAGTTACTTTTTCATTTCATCAAAAAGCAATTTTTTCTGGGGGAAAAAGAATAGAAAGCCTTTGGCAAGATATTTTTACTTAAACCAAATGAATTACTAAGTCCTTACAAATTTAAGGGCTGATTAATACTGCATTTGTCATGGGAGCAGTAACAGAATTTTGGTCTGTTCTGAGAACACAAGCTTTGCTCTCCTGAGCAACAGCCAATTTTCCTGAGGCATGAGCAGAGGAGCAGACACAGCTGAAGGGGTTTGACAGGGCACAGGGCTCTCCTCTCCCTGGCACACTGTCTGCAGGTCACGCTGTCCCTCTCCAAAGGCAGCGAGGTGACAGTGTACAGGAATTACTGACTTTGCCCCTCCTCAGCACCTCGCACACAGAGTACAGCACTTCCTTATGACACTGCCTGAGCTCACAGTGCTCACAAAAGATGACATTCCTAGTTTAGAGGGCAGCACAGAGATTCTGTGACCTGCTCAGTCACAGAAGCACTCATTAGAGTGCTAAAATGAACTATAAGTGTGAAATGAAAACACAGTCACAGCTCCTTTCCTCTCTCTGAAAGAATTCATTGCAATATTTTTCAATGCAATAAAAACTGGCCAGATGACAACTCTGATTTAGGTCATCAGGTAGTGTCAAGGCTTCTTAAGAAGGAAAAAAAGAGGAGAAAACCCACAGGTGTAGCACTTACAAGCTCAGCATCTTGCCAGCTACAGGATTCCCTAGAATCCAAATATCAGCTAAAGAACTACTCCATTCACTCACCTGCAGCACAGTCCTTACAACAAGGCCACTTATTCAGTCTTGTGCCCTCAGCAAAATCCTACAAAGGAAGGCAGTTTTATTCAGCATGGGTTGCTGTGGGTATCAGTGTATCTTGCTTTTAAATTAGCTCAGGTGTGGTTTAAACAGTAGAAATAAGGGACGTTGAGGAATTTCAGAAAGCCTGAGGATGCAGCTCCCTTCAGCAATCATATTTAAAGATGTTATATTCAAGAGCATTTCCTAAAAAAGAACCTCAATAGGCACAAACTCTATTACAAGTTGCATTGGGATAAAAATTACAGTAATATCACTACTTTAAAAGTTCTTCTCAATTTAAATAACCAAAAAGACAAATTTAATCAGCTTGGTTCCAGATTTTCACTTCTGTCAAAAAAAGCTGAGGAAAGAATACAAATAGCAGCAAAGCTATGCAGTGAGCACTGTCTTTGTCTACTACTCTAGTATAAAACAACAGAACCAGCAATAAGCAACCAGAGCAGCGGAGTTTGTAGGAATAAGTAAAACAATGCACCTATGAAACAAGGGAATCAATGAGGTATCTGGAAATACTGTTACTTCTTTTAATATAGTAATACAAATTTGTTTCCTCAATTGAATCATAAGTGACCAACAGAAAAATAAAGATCAGTGAAGACCCTAATGGTAAGCAACTGAAAATGTTTGCAGCTGTATCTTTTGCAGCCTTGTATACAAAATACCCAAAGAATTGCCCAACAGATGCAAAAATAAACAAACTAACAAATTATGAAAGAGCTCCCTGGCTGGGCTTTGTCTGCCAAATCTCTGCCTGGAGAGGACTTTTATGTCCATGTAATGAACCCTCAAAATTATGAACTTACATAGGAAACAGCTGCTTAGCCATAATGCTAATTACCCTGGTCAGACCGAGAGCACCCAGCCTTGAGGCTGCGGCTCAGGGCACCCGACTGGTGCAACACAGGACAGAGAATTGGGACTGAACTGGTGCCGCTGCCCAGAGCTCGGTGCTGACTCATCTGTGCCGTTTGTCACAGGGCAGGCTGAGGACCAGGACCAGGCCAGTGCATCTGGCTGGCTGTGACGGGCCCTCCCAGGGAGGGCTAAAGGCTGAGTGTGCTTGATACAGGCCATGGGGCACCATCAGAAAGTGGTGGGATATCAGAAGTGACCCATTGTAGCCCAACTCACACATCCTGCACAGCTTGTGGCAGCTTTTAGCTCACACTGAGAGGTAGTGGGGGCCAAGTCCTTCTCCCACTGCCCTCTGAAGGTGACCCCAAAACCCACACTGAGACACCATCTTGGGCTCCACAAGCAGAGAGGTACTCCCCAGTACCTGCAGTATTACAGCTGGAATTATCATTATTGCACTTCTGTCATCCAAATGGCCTATGGACCTTAAAGCATCCCTGGGTGCACTGCTGTCCATCTCACCGATGAGCCTCCTTGCTCTCCACAGAAGGTCACCCTGGCCCATCTGCTTCCATAGCACCAGCTGTTTGAAGGGAGAAGAGAGCATGTCCTGTCCTAAGTACAGTGTGTCCTTCTCCCACAAACATTATATTTGGGGCAAATCCAGATAAAAACTAGTCAAGTGTCTTTCTCATGGTCATTTGGCAACCTGGGTGTGGTCAAGCCTAGAAAGCAGGAATCTTGACTCTCAGTTTCCTATTTCGGCTACCAGAAAAACCACTGCTTCCCACAAGTGCTATTTCCCATATTTATCTTGATTGCCTATGTAACTACGAATAGTCCCAAATAAGACACTCCCTAAATTCTTCTGCCCTTATTATCCAGCAGATGGAATCTGAGATCCCCATCACCACAGATGCTGCCCTGAACGGTGGAGGCACCAAATTGAAATGGACAAGTGCTCTGGCTTGTACAGAGCTTATCATTTTGGTACATACTTACCTGAGATAAAATCATAAAGTATTTATTCAGCAGCTGACAAAGGGGACCACTTGCTAACAACATCTGCCCTGTAATTCCATACTGGCACAACTTTTTGGCTCAGAATCCGCAGTGCTAACTGCACAGCACCACCTTAGAAGTGCAGAAATGTTCACGCATAAACTGCTCCTTCCAGCTAAAAGAGCACTCAGGCTGTAAAAGTTGCTCCCAGTACTGCCATGCGCAATAGGGTGCTTTTAAACATGTCATCTGCCAAACACATTTTCTGACAGAAAGTGATCCCTGGGATGATCCTGGATCATTTCTGTATGAATGGAGTTAAGCATGGCTTGTAAGGGACCAGGACAGCAGTATTTCAAGAAGCAGACAACAGATTAGAGACAAGTGACAAGGCTGATCTCAGCAGCTGCAATTAACTGTCTTTCCTTCAGTCTCTCCTGCACAGTTGTAAGAAGGGCCACGTTTTCCTCCTGCTGATGAAGGTTGATTAGCAGTCAGGTGGGGAGAGGCTCTGGGGAAGGCATGATGCATTAATTAAATCACTTCTACCAGCTAAGTGATGACACTTTGATTTATAGCAGAACTCATTCAGCCAGACACTGGCATTTCCTGGGCACCAAGACGAGGAAAAGCCAAGCTGGGAAGCAGGTGAGAGAAGAGGAGATGCGCACATAAAGGAAAAAGAACAAATTGTGAAGTAAATACCTGCAACTGATGGACTATTTTTGAAAAAGAATGCTGCAGGAGCAGTGGGAATGGCCATGAAACATGAGCTGAAAATTAGTTAATTCATGTTGCTTGTTCATTTAATTTGCATCTGTAAGAAAAGCTGCTTTAGGATAGAGTCTCGTAAATTCTCTCAAACTAAACATAATACATACTATTATTCCATAAGGCACATTTCAACCTGACACATTCAGTTTGTGGCTCCAGATATGAGGCAGTGCTATTGTGCTTAAGGCACAACAGCAGCAAGCTCAGAAAGAGAAGGTAGAAATCTCCAGAAGGCAGAGCAGGACAGTGATCCAGGGACCAGTTTCAGATGGAGGGCCCCAGCCCACTCCTGCTGCACCATCTGACAAGACCGATGTCTCCTAAACACTGTGTTTCAATTTCTCTCTCTGCCAAAGGGCGATAATGTTATTTCATCAACCTTTGTAAAGGGTTACCTTAATCCAACTTAATCTATTTTGTTTAGGATTCTGACATTTGAAAAGGCTAACTTAAACAGCCTTCCTCTTAGAAAGCTTTTCTTTTGGTGACAAGTCTAGATATTCTTCCTGGTAAATTCCATGGTCAAAATCACAAGCCTTCACAAAAGAGAAAATATTTCTACAGCCCAGAATCCAAAATAGGTCAAAGTGGGATTATCAGTACAGTAATATTTCACTCCCTTTTCTGAGTCAACCATGCTTTGGTAATTCTTGAATTACTTTTTTCCTTGAAAGCCTAAGGAAGCATCTTATAACACTTAGTACTTAAAATATTACACTTACTGTAATTACACTTACAGGCCAGTGGTATTTTCTAGTAAGACATAGCTTTGTATTTTTGAACACAAAGGTTTGTATGCTCACAATATTGTATAGAGTGAACATCTTTCTTTCATCTTTTCCTAAAGATATGCAAATGTTTAACACTAATATTGGACCTCTTGCACCACACCAGGCTCAGCCTAGTTTCATATATGAAGAGGTAAAATTTAAGGAAAACATCAAACAATCAGATTGACTCTAAAGCTGCATTCCCATTCCTTTCAGTCTATATTACTCTCCTTCTAGGTAACCAGTGTTGCTGGAGTAGGCAGTGGCCTCAGACAGAACTAAAGCTACATCACAGCAGCTGCCTGTAAGAAGATTTAACAAAAAGTGAATTCTTATTCTCTAACTTTAATAAGCAAACAAAGGAAAACACAAACTCTCTCTACTCATATGGCTTCCCTAGCAGTGACCAGTGGCAAAAGGACTGCTCTTATTGTAAATCCAAATTCTGATCAGTAGAAGATCTCTTGAGCCCCCTTGCTTGGCACGTGCAGCATGTACATTTACCCATGAACTTTGCTTATCTAAATTATATTTCTTCTTTAGGCTCAAAGCCTTTCTGTGTTTCTATAGACAATTGCTACCTCTCAATGCTTCATCTTGTTTAGAAGTGCGATTACATTAGCCTTGATAATATCTTGAACTTTCCTAGCATACCCCTTAGGACCTCCAAGTGCTTTATGGCTAATTTACTGTGAGAGTCAGATATGAGAAAACCCTTTCCTGAAGCAGCAGGAACAAGGAAATTTGGGTCATAAAGGAACTCTGTAGCAGACCAGTACCTAAATCAGTGTTCAACCAATCACATTTTTCCTTGTTAATGTTGTATAATGTATTTGGCTTCTTTTGCATCATCAGCTCTTAATAACAAGACTTTATTTAACACTGAATTTGGTAGGTAGCTGGGGGTTGGGTGGGGAAAAAAGCTGGCTTGCTTTCAAATAGATCCACATGCATCTTCTTTTCATCATTAGAATAAATTTCCAGAGAGGTGAGCAGAGGTTTAGCTGCACGACTCTCATTAATGTTAACTTTATTTCAGTAATGAGGTGAAAGTACAATCACTGGAGATAATATAATCAGAGTGATGAGACAAAAGTCTGCTGCCGTAAATACTGCTGAGGAAGATGACATTGACAATGCTGATAGGCAAGGAAAAATAGGTGTCAGGAGCAACATGATGCAGTGAGGGTAAAGACCGTGTCTTTAGGTAAAATAGTACAGCTGAAAACTGCCAGGAGCTGTTGCAGTGATGTGAACACCCTGACACTGGTCACAGGTCCATCTGCAATGGACTGAGCACAACAATCCTCAGCTTTACTGATTCCCAGAAAAAACTGAGGAAGCAGGGGGCAAACAGTCCTGCGCCATTAAAAGTCATTTAGGAAGGATAAGGAGAATTAAGTAGTAATTAAAAAAAGGAATGTTGAGATAAAACAAAACGGCAGGTATGGGAAATCAAAAGCTATTGTGACAGCCCCAGAACACAATCCCAGTAATATATTGCACCAGAAAGACCTCAGACAATGAAAAGTGAGAGCACCATCGTGCCACTGCACTCCATTACTTTAGCTAATAGAATGATCTGAACGGAACAAGGCTGGGAAGATTTTTATAGTAATTAGCAAACCTGTTAGTGCCCATTTTTCTTCTGCACAACACATGAACAAAAGAAAAGCAGATGCAGCTATTAGAGGAAAGTAACAGGAAAAAAGTGGAAAGACAGGCAATGAGTTGGGTAACTGCAGAAATAAAAATAGTAATTACATATTTATATTACAAAACCAGTACAAAAGGATTTTTAGCTTTGCAATAAAAAATACACTGCAATACTCTAGTAAATATATAGCACATAATCATCCACCTCCAAGTCCTACTAGTAGAGCAGGAACAGAGGAAACATAATGTATACATTCACTCTATGTAATTCTTGCAACATTCATTACCTCTGTAAGCAGCTCTGTATGACTTCATCCAGATACCATAAACACAGGGTTGTTGTTTTTTTTAAGTCAAGTGGAACTTATGCACTCCAAGCTGTTTGTACTGAATCTATGAATTTAACTTACAGCTACAAATGAAGTGCATTTATAATGACATGAACAAGATGTGCCCTTTTCACTTGATTTCAGTGTCTTACTGACCCTCTGGAGTGGAATTGCTCTGAACCTGCTGATGCCCAGCAGCAGATCTTGGTGGTAAGAACTCCTGCTTTTTGGGGTAAGACAAAGCCTATTTGTGTTTGCCATCCTGGCTTGCTGCATTGTCCTAGTCATTGTTATTGCAGAAATCCAACCAGAGCTGGAAGAACCCTGATCAATATGTCTTTGTTGTGTAACCCTGAATTAACTACATCTCACTTTCCTTTGACAGCAACACAGATCACAGGCAGCTGCTGCTTCCCCTATGAGAAACAGAGATTCTGGAAAGCATATTCATTATCTGGCTGTTAAAAGCAATGGAGCATGCAAGCCTCACCCTGCCTGGGCTACCTGAGACATCAACAGCTCCCTTTGATTAAGTGACTGCCAGCTAGTCACCTTCTCACTCTAACCTTGACGTGGCAGCACTGTGACAAGTGCATACAGTGTAGCATCACAAAATGTTCACAAATAGATAGCTTAATTTGTTTTAATAGCCCGGTCCCTTGCAGCATTTCAGCAGCAAACTCTGGGTTTGAGGACAGAATATATCAGCTTTTTACATGGAACTTACCTGCAAGCCAGCTGGCAGGAAGCCAGGGAGGATCCTGAGAGGTCCAAAGCTCTCAGTCTTTACCCAGCTTACAGCACTTAATAAATCCCAAAGGAATTCCACTCACCCCCAACTGCACCATTTTTAAGTTGCAGGACTCAGGATCTGAAATACTGACTTTAAAAAATTACAGCTTCTTAATACATCCCCTGTAGCTGAGTATTACTTGTGTACCAAAAACACCCTCAAACTTGAATGCATTTCCATTTCATAATCAGAAACAGCTAAGACACCACAGGTTGAAGTTTGATTTTTATTTTACTCGTCTTGTAGTCGCTGTCAGTCGCCAACTCCCACAATGTTTTCATGGGTCTGAGAACATTTGTGGCTTTTTTTTTTGCAGCTGCTGGAGTAAGATAGTTATGTAGTTTTAACACAAGAAAGAAAAATTTAACCTCTGTAATTGTAAAGAGGAACTCAGAACTTTGAAACTTCATTGGTCCATCTTCAGATGATAAACAAGCACATTCTCAGTCATTTTAAAATTTAATATGATTTTAGGAGTGGACCTGGCATACAATTGCTGAATACTTAATGTTAGAAATCTGAACATTCGACATTGCTGTTTGAGTTTACATATCACCAGTAATTTCATTTTCAACTGCCAAGCTTCTAAAAACAGGAATATACAGGATACAGGGAGAATCCAGCCTGAATTTAAAAAGTAGGACAGGAAAAAAGCCTGTTGAGCACTGAGAATTAGTCTTCCCAGACATCATTAAGCAAAGCAGAAGAACATTGTTTAGATATATATAAAATAATTACTTTATAGCATAGGGCTGGGTTTCCATGCATCATGAGCACAACTTACCTGGGCTCATTTAGCGATAACAACACAATTTTAACTACCTACTAAAGAAAAAAAAACTTAACTGATGCTGGTGCTATTTTGGTATTATAAAAAGTTCTAAATATAAACTTATTACACTAAAGATTCAGATCAGATAGCATGTACACCTTTCCATAAATCATTTATCTCATGCAAGCAAACCTCTGCTGCTGCTGGCAGCAGGCTGGGATATTGGAATGAGGACAAATGCTTTCTTTAGCAACATAGGGGTTTTCAGTAACTTTCAAGTAGATTTAGAACTCCTCTGACTGACAAAGTAACTGCATGTTTATCAAAGCAAAATCCATATATTTGAGATGCTTTTGCTCAGTGGGATCCAGGTCCAAGAGCTGAGTTTTTAGGGACAAATGCAACATAAATGGGAAAATTCATACTCTGCTTCACAGCCCAGTGGATGGCACAGATGTAAAGAAACAAAAGTTTTCTCTCCTGAAATTTTGGATGGATGAGCCTTTAACACAGATTGCAACCATGACAGTGTGAAATTATGCAAAAATATACAAAGTAAAGGTGGACTGGGCCAATGGAAAGCCACAGGTAGCACCAGATTCATGTGCGGGTGAAGAGAAATTGAGGAGGGGCAAAAAAAAGGCGAGATGCCCTCTTTTATCAAAAGCAAGGAGGAATGCTTTTCTTTAAAAAGCCACATTCTCTCTAGGAGGGAGAATTCCCACTATCCTGTTTCAGACTTCAGTAACTACAGCTGAGACAGAGTTAAGGCAAAGCAGGGGAAGGGAAAACAGACAGAGGGGCCTGAGGAAAGGAGAAAAGAAAAAGAGAAACTAAAGCATTCAGCAAGCTGAGTGGAGAAAAATGAAAGCAGGTTTAGTGGTGGCCGGAGGTTTAAAAGCAAATTTACATCTATGAGGGGCTGGGAAAAGTAAAATCAGGCTGAGGGGCTGGGCTGGGCAGGGCTGGGCCGGTTCTGAGCCCCACACGGAGGTTAACACTTAAATAGACGTTAAAATACGACCTTTAAACGAAACACGAATCCGCAGCAGGCTTGTTGGCCTCCAGGCTGTGAGGGGAAGTGTAAGCAAAGCTACAGCTGGGACAGGGACAAGGCAGCACCTCAGCATGGCATGGCCGCCGCCTCCCTCAGCCTCACCTCGGCACTCCCTGGTGGGCGATGGGCCACTTCAGCCCCTGGCCACGGTCCGGGCGTGGTCATGGAACTCCGTGAGCCACAGGACACCACTCCGAGGGTGACACGCTCCGTCCTGTCTGACAGCCTCGTCCCACGATGAGTCCGTCACAGCAGCCCCACGCCAGGTAGGTCACGGGGCTGTGGGTGCATGACCGGAAAAAGGCGGGAAATGGACCCGGGAATGCGTGAGGGGGAAAAAGGCGGGAAACGGACCCAGGGATGCATGGGGGGATAAAGGTGGGAAATGGGGCCCGGGGGTGCGTGAGGGGAAGAAGGCAGGAAACTAGTTCAACTGGGGATGCGTGATGGGAAACAGGGCTGGGGGGTGCATGAGGGGGGGAAAAAAGGCAGGAAATGGGAGCTGGGGTTGCATGAGGGAAAAAATGGTGGGAAACAGGACCAGGAGTGTGTGAGGGGAAAAAAGGCAGGAAGGTTCCCGAGTACCCTCAGAGTGCACTGCAGTGCCCCATCAGGTGTGAGGAGAGCTACCATCACAGCCCAGTCAGCAGCTGCTGGGCAAATCTATCCAATTCCTGCCCCTACTGTGAAGGTCAGGGGTATTAGAATAATTATTATTACTATTATTTTTGTTGTTCACAGAATCACTAAATAACAGGTTGGGAGGAGATCACCCAGTCCAACCCCCCTGCCCAAGGCAAGGTCACCTGGAGCAGGTGACACAAGCAGGTGTCCAGGTGGGTTTGGAATGTCTCCAGAGAGGCAGACTCCAGGCCCTCCCTGCTCTGCCACCTTTAGTGGAAAGAACTCCTTCCTCATGTTGAGATGAAACCTCTTGTGTTTTATTTTATGGCCATTGCTTCTTTTCCTATTAATGGGCACCACCGAAAAGAGTCTGGCACCATCCTCTGACATCCCTTGGAGACATTTATATGCATTAATGAGATCCCCTCTCAGTCTTCTGTAGACTAAACCGGCCCGGCTCCCTCGGTGTCTCCTCATAAGGAAGTTCCTCCAGACCCCTCTTCATCTTTGTGGCCTCCTCTGGACCGTCTCCAGTAGCTCCTTGTCTTTCTTGAACTGTGGAGACCAGAACAGAACACCATAGTCCAGATTTGGCCTCACTTGGGCTGAGATTATTATTATTATTAGTCAGTTATCAATGAGGCTTCCCCTCTGTCATGTCTCTTTTCCCACATTAGCACACAGGATCACCCAGGCAGTCATCACAGGTAAGTTTCTTTTGCAGGTTATTTTAGGTAGCCAGGCCAAAGGTGCAGGAGGAATTCCAGACACACACTCCATGCTTTTTCCTGGAGCAATGCAATGACTCGTGTCCTGTAGTCATAGGTTCGCTTGCCTTTCACCGAAGGGAATCCAGCTCCAGGAGTCATGTGCCAGCCCAGTTCCATGGAGAGGGACCAGCCTTTCTCCAAAGGCTGTGGTAACCTCTGCTGGCAGATCCTGGCTGCTACACCGGCTGAGATGTTATTAGAGGTGAGCTTGTAGTTGAGCAGACAAAAAAACATCAGAAGAGGTATTCCACATTTGCTTACTCATACTTTTGTATGCATTTGCTACTACAGAGGATTGGAATTTTTTTATTTGAATGTATATTTTTAAAGCATCGGTGATTTAGATAAATTAGGACCCTGCTCATCCAAGTGTGAACATGTTTATTTCCTCAGACAGTGCAGCTTTTATTACCAAGCAGGTCTGTAACTGTAGTTTGCAGCTAGTCTACATTATTCTGTTTGAAGATGTGGATACACCACTGAGAGTCATCTAACATACCTGAGGGATGCATTTTATGCATAGGATAATGTCAATAATGCTACTTTTTTTTCTGTGTTTAAACAAACATGTCACACCTGTGACTTATATCCAACCCTGTTCCACTTCTTCAAATGGCGATATTTCATATCTGTGTAAGACAGGTACTATTCACATCAATAGGTACATTAAAGGCTCCAGGTGAGGCCATGGTCGTAAGTTGTGGGAACTACAAATGTTGTCTTTTTGCTCTGAGTTTAAAACCTGAACAGATTTTGGACAGGACAGGAACAAAATGCAGGCAATGGATATATAATTCCCATTTACTTTGATTCCTATTAGTGTGCCTTACTCTGTAGGTGCATGCAGAGAGATGGAATACATATGGGATAAATGAGAGCTGGGTTGTATTGGAGGCTTCCATCATATTGGCAAGAAATCAGGTGCTCATCTTCATTTCAACTATTACCAGTAGAAACAGATTGTCATCTTATCCATGGAAAACCTAACACTCGCCTCTCATTCTATTTGCAGCTATAGTTTGTGCTCTTCTATCACCTTAATTGAAATACTTAATAAAAAAGCTTCTATGAGGCAAGATTTCAGCCAGAATTAATTTCATTTTCTCTACTCTGCAGGTTTCTGTTATTTTACCATAGCTGAAACAACAGTCCACAGCAACAAATATGCTTCAATCTGAAGGCATCCTGAGAATTCTTGCTTAAGACATATACTTCTGATCTACCAAAACCACGATTTCTAAGAAAAATCTGTGGCTGCACAACTGCCTCAAAATGGAAAACATCATGTAGACAATGTGCATGTTGCTACAAGTCAGACCTTAATTGACCAAAAATATTAGATAGAGCTGTCTGTTTAATTAGACACAGATCAAAAATTAAGAACTAAGTACTTTCCCATCATTCCCTGCAGGTTTTGAAGTTGGCATTTCCCCCCTCTGCATATAGTTAGTTGTTTGCCTCGGGTTGTAAAGAAATGCAGAGGGCTGTTATTAAAGCACTGATAATTTGCTGAACTCCATCTTTTGTGGAACTTGCTGAGTTAGAAAATTCCTTTTCACCTCCTCCCCCACCCCTCCTTGACTAGAATTGAACTGAAGAACAAATATCACATTATGGTGCTAGGTAAAAGGATCAACTGTGTTTGCAGTTTAGTGACTAGCACAAGACAGAACAAATCCTACAGCTCAAACCTGTCCAGCTAAATGATGAGGGAAATTAAAAAAAGCATTTGCTTTTTAAAAGAATATCAGAACAAAGACTCATGTTTAGGATTTGCTGTGCTTTAGTTCTTTATATTCAGAAATTGACTCCCAGTATAGTTTGTTAGAAAGTTCTCCAAGCAATCAGAGCCTGGAGATAAAGAATTGCCACTGCAATGAGGGAGATTCTGAGAATGCAGGAAACATGAGGTCAACTCATCAACTGCTCGGGGTGGCCTCAACTCAGAGGTCTGCATTTCAGCAGTCCAGCCCCTGACTGGAAGGATTTTTATCCAGCTCTCCATGTGCTATCCTAGTGAAGCAGTAGTGGGTTCTTTCAAGGCCAGTAGCTCAAGTTAAAATTCAGCAAAGTTGGCAGTCAGAATCTTCCCCTTCTGCCACAGATAGCTGTTTCCAAATTGGTACAGCTAAATTCTATACCTGTTCCTCATTACATGTCAACTGCTTCCATTTTTCACTAGCATTAATATTCTTGTAAACTACAGAAACCAGGCAGTATAGAACCCATCCAATTACCCCAACACTGACCTCAGTGTAGATAAGCAGAACTACTCCATCAGGTGCTCTCATTAAATCTGCTGCCAAACACACATCAACCAGCCGAGTCTCTCAGCTGACAAATAAAAAGGAGACGTCGGACACCCACAGAATCACCAGGCTTTTTGCAAGAGGGATGGACATCACTTAAACCATTTAGAAGCACAGGAAGCACAGATTTTGACATTCCTCATCATATCTTCCAACATGAAGCAATCATTTGCATTCCTTCCCCTGCTCGATCCACTTTTGCAAAGGGCCTGATCTTTCTCTTAATCATTGATAGAAGCATGCTCTTGTCTTATATTAAAATGAAATAGATTTTCTGTTTGCCTCTACTTGCTTGCCTTTTTACACATATTCAAGTCCTTCTCTGCTCCACTGCATTCTTCAAACATACATTTTGGTACAGTTACTTTGTAGTTCAAAGAAAGACATGAGATGAGGCAGTATTTTGGAACACAAATTTTTAATGATTTAACATGTACAGACACTGGTTGAACAGCACTACCAAGGAAGGAGGATGCAGTATCTGTCCCATTGAATGGACAAAGGTCCCAAAGCGCTTCTGATCACATCCTGTTTTTCTAGGAGAGAAAAGGGCCAGGAATTCCCACAAAGTTGTCCAAATCACATTGGTTCTTATGACTTCTTACAATTACTGCTTCACACAGTGGTATCACCTGCTAAGGAATTAATACCAAGTTGGGAAAGAAAGCAAGAGCAAGCCATCAGCATCTTGACCTCATCAGCCATGGTGCAAACACATGAAATGCTGGAATATGTCTCAGCAGAAATGATATGATAGACCAAGCTGATGGCCTTCCCTAGGGAAAATGATTATGAAGTGCTGGAAAGGGGTGAAGAATCTGTTCAACACTGAAAAGAGAAGCAACCTCTACTACCCTCTGAAGACAGCATTTCACACTGCATCCTCACGCTGCTGCAGCAGTCTGCTGCAGCAAATTGCCATAGGATGGCAGCAAAGGGGAGACAGATTCTCAGTTGGATAAACTGCTAACACTAAAGCTCTCAAGCTTTTGGAAAAACAAGATTTCCAAGACAATCTGCTGATGGAACCATTATCTCACTTGATGACTTCTGGGAAAGGACAATGAAAACAGTGCAAGTGGATTTTATCTGGTACTACTTCTTGTTTATACCATTTGTCATTGCAATAGCATTCTACAGATCTTTTGTAGCAGGATACTCCACCACTGTTCATTTTCTCTGGTTTTTATCTTCAGCACCTCTGTAGACAATCTACATTTTTATTTAATTTTTATTTTATGCAGTTTAAGCAAGCATACACAAAGTCAGAACTATGGGGGAGATGAATGGGATAAAAACAAGAGAAATGAGGTTCTGCATATAGACAGGAACAGCCCAGTTTAGTCTGGCACTTGGACTTTGCAGGGGGAGCATAAATTTAGTTAGCATTTTACAAGTCCTCTACCCACCTTTTCTGTGTTGTGTAGTCTTTAGGGGAGAGAGTTGAAATTGCAGCTTGAGAGAGCTAGGAGAAACTGTGGGAGAGCTAAGGCTGTTGTAGTGTCATTCTGATCAGACCACAATTCCAGAGTATGTCAAGTATGTCCAACAGCAAATCACAAGAATCCTGACTTTAGCTGAGCTCATGCAACACAGCTGTCTTCAAAGGAGAGCTTGCACCATGTTCTGATGTTCCAATTACTTCACGCACAAGGAGATCATTAAACTGGTGTGTGGGGCTGGCCAGGCTGGGCACTTCCCTTGTGCTCCAGGGGCTGCACAATGCAGAGCACTTTTGTTCCCTGTGATGCTGCTGACAAGGGGGAGAGTCACTGGTGCCGGGGCAGTGCCTGCAGTGGGGGTCTTGTGGCACCTCAGCACTGGTGGGGGGCCATGGGCTTGGCTGAGGCAGCTGCAGGTGCAGAGCCCTGCGCAGAAGACCCTGCGTGGGAAGGGAGTGGCTGAAAGAGCTGAGCTGCCTCAGGGGATGCAGGTGGGTGGGTGACACCAGGGTCACAGGCTTGGTGAACGTGGCAGCAGAGGATGCATCGGCAAGGCAGGGTAGAAAATGTTCCTGCCATTCCTTGACATGGAACTTGGCTAAGGTTGAGGGGCCTTTGCCCACAAACCTCAATCCAGATGAGTGTAATCTTGTGGCTCCTGAGGCACACCAGCTTCTGGTGTCCTGGCTTGCAGCAGGACCTGTTTTTCCCAGCTGAGTGCCCAAGGGAGAAGATGGCCTGCAGTGATCTTCCTGCAGTGGTGGGCAAGAAAGAGAGGAAGCAGTGGGACAGGAGCTGTCAGGAAATGTTGGGGGACACATTTCTGTGGAGGGCTGGTGTTGGGTGGGCAGGCAGATAAGAGGGTGTTGGGTGCCACAGCACAGCCCCATCAGTTTGAGGTCATGCAGCTGGTGGGATCACACAGTGGCCTGGGCCCCTCCTCTCCTCGCAGTGCTCACCCACAGCTCAGGTGCCATGGCCAGACTCACTGCACCGGGACAGGGCCTTTGGGCACAGGGGCCCTGTCCTGCTGACATGGCAGGCCTGTGCTCCTGTGACACTGACTGACCCCCGTCTTCTCCCCTCTCTTCTCTCCCTCTCCAGGTTCCCTGGTCCAGGCAGCAGTGACTCAGCAGCCATCCTCGCTGTCAGCCAACGTGGGAGAGACTGTCAGGATCACCTGCTCTGGGCTTAGCAGCAGCTATGCTTATGCTGGCTGGTATCAGCAGAAGGTCCCTGGCACTGGCCCTGTCACTGTGATCTATGCTAATGACAACAGACCCTCGGGCATCCCTTCGCGATTCTCCGGATCCACATCCGGCTCCACGAACACATTAACCATCACTGGGGTCCAAGCCAAAGACAAGGTTATCTATTTCTGTGGTGGCTATGACAGCAGCAGTGGCAGCTATGGTGTATGGTGACAGTGAGTACCAAGAAGTGAGACATACTCCAAAACCAGCGGAAGGATTTCGGCCCTTCTCCCTCCTGGCTGGAGCTGTGGATGAGGCAGATTCCTGTCCCTTCTGCATGGCCACAGCACGGAAGGTGCTCTCTTTGGTTTCGCAGAGATCAGGAGGTGGCTGTGCAGCTGGGGCCCATTGTCCTGTTCCCTAGAAAGATCTTGGTGTAGCTGTGTCCCCCACAGCTTCTTGATACTGATGACCTTGTCTTCCTGTGCTGCAAGAACTTCATCTATGCAGCCATTCTGCAATGGCCTGGACTCTTCTCAAATGTGCCTGTGACCTTGTCCCTGTCTGTTCTGTCCTTGACTGTTGCTTTCCCTGTAGCCTTGTCCAGGAAGGTCTGTGCTCCAGGGAGACTGGCTGATCATCCTTTGCCCTCTCCCTCTCCAGGTTCCCTGATCAAGGCAGCAGTAGTGAGTCAGCCATCCTTGGTGTCAGCCAACATGGGAGACACCATCAGGATCACCACCTCTGGTGGCAGTGGCAACTATGGCTGGTATCAGCAGAAGGTCCCTGGCACTGCCCCTGTCACTGTGATCTACAACAGCAACAGCAGACCCTCGGGCATCCCTTCGCGATTCTCCGGATCCACATCCGGCTCCACGGCCACGTTAACCATCTCTGGGGTCCAAGCCGAGGACGAGGCTGTCTATTTCTGTGGTGGTGCTGACAGCAGCAGTGATGCTGCACAGTGACACAGAACAATGGGGAAGCAATACAAAAGCCTCCTACCTCAGCTGTCTCTTAGAGTCTTATGACTGTACCCTTCTCCTGTCATTTGGGGAAGGGATGACCTCCCAGCAGCCCTGTCCCTGCACACTGTGCCAGGGCCAAGATCTCCCTGTGCTCTTCAGCTGGTGCCAAGGGCCCTGGCGGCTGCCTCCCAGCCCAGCTGTGCCAGGACCCCCTGGACATCACCCAAGGGAGCTCAGCCTTGTGGGCCCAGCACCGAGGGCTGGGGGCATGCCATGGGCCAGGGAGCTGGGCCAAAGCTTTGCCTTTAAAGCCTGGGAAGGGACATTTCCTGTGGGTGTTGGAGCTCCGGTGTCAGCCATGAGGCTGCTGGGGCAGATCATGGCTGGTCAGGGAATGCTCTGTTGTGTTCAAGAGGAGCTGCTGGGCTAAGGCTGCATTGGCTGTGTGTACTCAGTGCCCGCCCACTGGGCTCACTTTCAGCCTGTGCAGGAGCTCCCAAGCACCTCTGGCCCTCCGGGAAGCCCCTGGTCCTGGATAATGTCCTGCTATGACCCCACAACAGCAAGGAGCCTGAACCCATCCTCACCCTGTGTTGTCTGAGCAGCTGGCACCTGGCCGGCCTTGTCCCCTTCATCGCCATGTTATTCATCCCTGGTGCAGATATCCTGGCCAGACTCAGTGTGACCAGCTGGGGACTTTGAGCATGGGGGTCCAATCATTGTGCCTGGGGAGATCTGTGTTCCCAGGTCACTGATTCACCCTCTCTCCTCCCCTCTCTCCTCTCCCTCTCCAGGTTCCCTGGTCCAGGCAGCATCACTGAGTCAGCCATCCTCGATGTAAGCCAATGTGAGAGAGACCATCAAAATCACCTGCTCTGGGAGTAGCTACAGCAACTATGGCTGGTTCCAGCAGAAGGTCCCTGGCAATGCCCCTGTCACTGTGATCTACCAGAATGACAAGAGACCCTCAGGTATCCCTTCATGATTCTCCAGATCCACATTAAGAACTATGGGCACATTAACCATCACTGGGGTCCAAGCCGAGTATGAGGCTATCTATTTCTGTGGTGGCTGGGACAGCAGTGGTGCTGGTATAGTGATAAAGAGAGATTTTCAAGTGAGGTACAGAGGAAAGAAAAATGGAGATTGTCTGGCATTCCCATGACCAAGCAGAGTTGTGGATGCAGGACTGGGGCAGGTTTTTGTCTGCTCTGCACTACCATAGCTCTTAATTTTGCCCTTTTTGTGTCCTAAAGAGTAGAAAGTGCCTTTGGGGCTGGGGGTCATTGTTCTCCTCCCTACAAAACTAATGTCTTTGTCTACCACTCCACTAAGACTCGCAAGTAATGACCATGTCACCCTTCTGGTGCCTCTGTGCTGGGATACCTGGGGCTGGGCTCTGCTCCCCAGTTGTGCCTGTGGCCATTTTCCATGTCTGTTCTCCTCTGCCTGTTGCATTTATCTGCAACATAACCTTATCTGGGTAGGTCTGTGCTCCTGGAACACTGACTGACCTCCATCCTTCTCCCCTCTCTCCTCTCCCTCTCCAGGTTCCCTGGTCCAGGCATCATCGCTGAGTCAGCCATCCTCTTTATCAGCCAATGTGGGAGACACCGTCAGGATCACCTGCTCTGGGAGTAGCAGCAGCTATGGCTGGTTCCAGCAGAAGGTCCCTGGCACTGCCCCTGTCACTGTGATCTACTGGAATGACAAGAGACCCTCAGGCATCCCTTCGTGATTCTCCGGATCCACATCCGGCTCCACGGGCACGTTAACCATCTCTGGGGTCCAAGCCGAGGATGAGGCTGTCTATTTCTGTGGTGGCTATGACGGCAGCAGTGCTGGTCAGCACGGTGGAGGCACCCTCATGCCCTGTGTTCTCTGTGTGTTTCTAGGCCACTTCATGGTATCTTGGGGCCTTTGGGCACTGGGGCCCTGTCCTGCTTCCATGGCAGGCCTGTGCTCCTGGGACACTGACTGACCCTCGTCTTCTCCCCTCTCTTCTCTCCTTCTCCAGGTTCCCTGGTCCAGGCAGCAGTGACTCAGCAGCCGTCCTCGCTGTCAGCCAACGTGGGAGAGACTGTCAGGATCACCTGCTCTGGTAGCAGCAACGGCTACTATGGCTGGCACCAGCAGAAGGTCCCTGGCACTGGCCCTGTCACTGTGATCTACGATAACAGCAAGAGACCCTCGGGCATCCCTTCGCGATTCTCCGGCTCTGGGGGCACATTAACCATCACTGGGGTCCAAGCTGCAGATGAGGCTGTCCATTTCTGTGGGAGCATGGACAGCAGCTATGTTGGTGTAATGAAAATGACAGATTTTCAAATTATGTACAAAGGAAATAAAAATGGCATTTTACTGTTCTTCTCATTGCCAAGTAGAGTGATGGATGTGAGGCTAAGGCATGTCGCTGTTGTCTACGAACAGAAACACAAGGACTCCAATACCAGAAGGAAAAGAAGGCTAGTTTATTTTAATTCCACAACCTTTTATAAGGTGTTTCGCTACAGACTTAACATGATTGGTGAATAAAACTGACACCTCTCCAGCATTATTGGCTTAAACAGGAAAACAATATATTCTATGTTTTGAATAACAGACTACAATTGAAAGACAAAAACAACACCTGTTATTTTGAGAGAGAATATTGTTTACGAATAGTGTTTATGAAGTTCTCCTGGGAAAGTGAAAAGCTTTTCTTGAGAAGCAGTTAGCAGGCCTGCTGTGAGAATCTCTTACAGACACAGACTGTCAGCCTGACAGCGGCAGGTTTTTCTCTTCTGCATGACCATGGCTACAAATGTCCCCCCTTTTGTGTCCTAGAGCACTGGAGGAGACCTTGGGGCTGGGGNTCTGGGGGTAGCAGTGGCTGTGCCCGGCTCCAGCAGAAGGCACCTGACAGTGCTCCTGTGATCTGTGATAGCTCAAAGAGACCCTCAGTGGTGCTGGAGGACATTGAAATGACATGGCTCCTGGAAGTGAAGAGCTGTGGTGGGGCTACTTGTCTCTGCCCTGAAAATGTCCTGTCCTATGGTTGCTTGGAGGAGCTGGGACAATCCATGTCATGATCTCTGGACATTCTGGTCTCTGCCAGTTCCGGGCTGATGCGCACTCATTTCTGGTGACAGCAACTGTGCCAAAGGACCCTGTGTCTGTGTGAGAAGCTCTCCCCTGTGAACACAAGCTGCCGTGGGCAGGGTGCCATGCAGAAACCCTGATGGTTGTGGCCAGGGCTGGAGGAATCTCTGGACCTGGTGGAAGCCGTGGCAGGGGTGAGAGGCAGCAAGGGCAGAGTCCTGTGCCGGGCTCTGCTCTCAGTTCCTGGAGTGCCGTCCCTGAGGCCCTTCTTGTCCCCACACGGTGTCAGTGTGGCTCCACTGCACAGTCCTGAGGCTCACGGGGCAGGCAGGAGGCAAAGGGGCTGTGGCCAGCCAGGCGCCAGCGTGTGCCAGCGAGGTTCAGAGTAGTCCCGCAGGCTCCTTTGGCGGCTGCATTGGGCCGTGCTGTGCGCAGGAGGCAGAGGGGCTGCCCCTGGCCGGATAAGAGTGCAGGTGCTACCTGCTCGTGATTGGTACAAACACCAGACCAGCTCTACCCACAGCTGCTGCACAGCTGCTGGAGACCCTCAGCTCACTTGGAATTTGGAGGAACTGGGGGCTTGGTTTTCTTTAGTGTTGTTGAGCCTTGAAGCTCCTGGTCTTGGTGTGGTTCCCATTCCCTTTCAAAGCCCAATTTCTTTGCTCCACAGCTCTCCTGTGTCAATTCAGAGAGCCTCAGGGTGGCGCCCTCGATTGAAGCAGGATGTGGTTTTCCCAGGTGCACTGTCCCTGCTGCTGATCAGCACCCAGGGAGCACAGTGGCCTGGGACTAGGAGGCACCAACCAGCCTTGGGTGCTCCAGGGCAGGTGGATGTGTCCCCATGGCCAGGTGGTGCTGTCCCCTGCTCTGTGCACACAACTCCCAGTGCAGAGAGACCGTGGTCCTACTGGGCAGGAACAGGCTCGGGGTGGTCCCCAGCTGATCTGAGAGCTCAGCAGTCATGCTGGGGAATGAGCAGGCAATCCAGACCAATCTCGCTGCCTTTTGGTGGACCAGAGGTGCCTGCAGTGGGTGGAGGGAGCAGTGGGACAGGAACTCCAGGGAACATTGGTGTCCACATATCCATGGAGGGCCTGTGCCTGAGCAAGTAGAGACTTAAAAGCATGACAAGGCCCACAGCACAGCCCCATCGATGTGAGGACGTGTAGCTGGTGGGATTGCACCATGGCCTGAGCCCTTCTCCTCGCAGTCCTTACCCACAGCTCAGGTGCCATGGCCAGACTTGCTGTGCCTGAACAGCGCTTCTGGGCACAGGGGCCACATCCTCTTTCCTGGGGAGGCCTGTGCTCCTGGGACACTGACTGACCCCCGTCTTCTCCCCTCTCTTCTCTCCCTCTCCAGGTTCCCTGGTCCAGGCAGCACTGAGTCAGCCATCCTCATTTTCAGCTACTGTGGGAGACACCATCAGGATCACCTGCTCTGGGATTAACAGCTGGAGCTATGCTGGCTGGTATCAGCAGAA
>VZSE01011912.1:810-27313 GCA_013398275.1 Promerops cafer
TGCGGCGGAGCTCCCCCGCCCTGCGCTGCCCGCCGCCAGCCGCTGCCTGGGCGCGGCACGGACGGGGGTCCGACCGCGTGGGGGGCGCTGCTGCGGCAGGACAGCGTGGGGCGGGGGTCCGTGGGGAAAGGGGTGTGGGGCTGGGGACTGCGAGGGCTCCATGGGCACAGAAAGGCCGGTGAGGTGCCTGAAGGGGTGTGGGGGTGCAGGGTGGCTGCAGGGTGCCTTTGGTGAAGGCTGGAGCGTGTCTGGGTTGAGCTGTGGGACTGGGGGTTCTTCTCCCAGATGCCGTGGGTCGGACGCGGGACAGCGTCAGACCGTCTGTGGGGCACAGAGCAGGCAGTAGCCCCATGTCACCCAGGGGAAGCACAGGGAGGGGCCTGATGCCCGCCCTTAGCAGAACCTGGTGCCTTTATCCCCATCTCCAGCCGCCAAAGCTGCCCCACAACCTGGAGCTCGGGGGCTGGCACGGGCTCTCACACCCTGTGGGGAGTCAGGGCTTAGCACCTGCTGCCGGGGCTGCCCGTCCTTTTCATGAAGACGCCCCACTGCAGCCTGCCCACCCGCCGTGCCACTGTTGCAGCCCCGCTGCCCAGTCCCTGCTCCTGCTCGGCTCACTCCCACCCTCTCGGCTGGGAGCTGTTGGGCTGGCTGTATTCTGGGGCACTGCTGGGGACAGGGGGCTGTCCCCTCCCCGGGCCGTGGCCCACTGGCGATGCACACTTGTGCATGCAGGAAGCACTGGGAGTGAGACCAGACACCAGCCCGGGGCGAGAGCACATGCACTCACCCTCATCCCGAGCAGGGGGCTGCCACAGCATCGTCCCCTTGCCGCCATCCTCCCCTCGCCCCCCGCCTGGCACCTCCAGCGCCAAGCTGTGCTCATGGCATGACACGGCCTGTGCTAGGGGCTCCCTGCCCCGGGGTGTGTGAGCCTGCAGCCCCTGACACTGGGGGAATGGCGCTGCTCCCCAGGCCTCCAGCCCTCCAGTAGGGATGCCCAGCACCCCTGGCTGCAGCCCCCCCATCTAACCCTCTGCCCCCAGGTGCACAGCTTGCAGGAGCTGCGGCGCAGCGCATCCCTGGCCACCAAAGTCTTTGTGCAGCGGGATTACAGTGATGGCACCACATGCCAGTTCCAGACAAAGTTTCCCCCTGAGCTGGAGAGCCGGGTAGGGAGTCTGAGAGGTTGTCAGGGTGGGGGGGGGAAAGTGGCAGTACCCTATGGGGGCTCAGAGGGAAAAAGGATCTAAAGGTATGGGGACTTACAGGGTCAGCCAGTGCTGCTGGGTGCATGAAATCACAGCTGGCTTGGCTGGTGTGGAAGGGCGTTGGTGCTCCTGGGGACTGGGAGGCTCTGGTGAAGGCTGCAGGCTCAGCAGGTCTTGGTACGGGTGGGAGGTGGGCAGGGACCTGCAAGCTGAGGCATCAGCAGGGAGGAGAGGGTTAAGTGCTCTCCAAGTCCCCCCAGGAATGGGGGACAAGGCAGTGCAGGGAGTCAGTCCCTGGCCAGACTCCTCATTACCCTGGTTTCTGTCCTAGATTGAGCGGCAACTTTTTGAGGAAACCGTGAAAACCCTAAATGGCTTCTACGCCGAGGCGGAGAAGATTGGGGGCAGCTCATACCTCGAGGGGTGCCTGGCCTGTGCCACTGCCTATTTCATCTTTCTCTGCATGGAGACACATTATGAGAAGGTGCTGAGGTGCAGGGGAGGGTTCAGAGATGGGCACAGCTGGCAGTGGGCACAGGGATGGCTCAGGGGTGTCACAGGCAGCATGGGACTGGAGGCCAGAGTAGACAGCAATGCTACTCTGCAGTGTCAGGCAGGCCCTGAGTGTCCCTCCCTGTGCTGACAGGTCCTGAAGAAGATCTCCAAGTACATCCAGGACCAGAATGAGAAGATCTATGCCCCACGGGGGCTGCTGCTCACTGACCCCCTGGAGCGTGGCATGAGGGTCGTATCCTTTGGGCAGCGGGGTGCTTGGGGGATGGCAAGGGTGAAGGGAGACTGGGCGTGGGTGCTGGGCAATTGGGCTGGCACATCTCACCGATAATCCTTAGCAGGGTCCAGATCGAGATCTCCATCTACGAGGACCGGTGCAGCAGTGGCAGCTCCAGCAGCGGCAGCTCCAGCAGCAGCAGCGGTGGTGGTGGGGGCGGGGCGGGGGGGCGGGGGCCGGCAGGGGGGCCCCGNTGACTGGCAGGGAGTCCCTGCAGGGACTCGTACTGCCGGGACAGTGGCCTCTCCGAGCTCCGCAGGCTGCACTACCAGAGCACCCGCTTCTGAGCCCAGGGAGAGCAGGAGGGGGAGGCCGGGGCTACCCAGTGGGGCTGCCCACCCCCGTCTGCCCTTTGTCCCCCGCAGTGGGTCTGCCCCTGCTCGGACCCACTGTGGGCAGGGACTGGTGCTGGGGCATCCCGGGTGCTTCCCACTGAGCCAAACTGTTGCCAAGGGGCTCCTACAGCCCTCCATGTGCTTGGTGCTGCCGCCCCTGCCGCAAGCGAAAGGAGCTTGCCCTGCTACGGGCAGTCCCAGCTGGCAGTGTCCCTGTTGCCATGCACCGGGGGGCACTGGGACTGGCAAAGCCTCAGGCACCGCTGAGCAGGGGATGCTTAACCCCACACCCACAGACACTGACAGCTCTTGCTGCACCCCTGCCTTGGGGCACCCTGCTCTTGGTGCTGTGGTGTGGGCTCAGCTGCTGCTTGTCCACCATTCAGGGGGCCTGGCAGAGCACTGGTGCCGCTTCTTCTGCATGATGGGCCATGCATTCACCCCAGCTCTGCCCCACCCACTACCCCATTGCTGCTCCCCTGGCCCCCTCCCCCATCTGTCACTACATCCTCTCCAGCAGCATCCTTCACTGCCATGACACTGGGCACTTGCTTCTCCTCCCTGCATGACCTTCTACCACCCCCAGCTGGACCCAGGTATTTCTCCAGGCCATGTCCAGGGCAGGGAGGTGCCCCTGAGCCATGTGCCCTGGGCTCATTCATGGCCTGGCACAGTCGAGGCTGAGCTGTGGCGTGGGTGAGGCAGGCTCCCTGCCCAGTCCTGGCAGAGTTTGCCTGTACCTAGCTGCCAGCAGCCCCCTGCCTACTCTGCCCCATGACCTGCCCTAATGCAGGGAGGGTGCTCAGTGGAGCAGCGCCTTAAGGACCCTTCCTCTCCCACTGCTGAGTCCTCCCCTGCCCACATGTCCTGCATGCATCTGCCACCAGCGCCCCAGCCTGGCTGTAAGTCTCAGCCTGGCCTGTAAGAGGGGACCTCGAGGGGCACCTGGGCCTGGCAGCAAGGTGTGGAGGTTCATGGTCCAGGGTCAGATAGAGGGAAATAGGAGGGTCCCTGTGACATCCAGCACCCCTGGATAGGAGAAGAATTCCTATCTGAGTGCAGGGCTGAACCGAGCTGGCATTTCTCTCCTGGGGACCTGGAGGGTGGACTCTGCCCTGTGGGACTTCTTTTAGCTCGGTCATGATGTGTGTGTGGGGTGGCCCTGGCCTCAACGTTCCTGCTGGAGCCCCCCCCTGCATGGAGACCTTCCTCAATAAACCCCACGTTTCTTCCCCCACTGCCTACCCTGCATCTTCTTGTGCTGGGGAGGTGAGCAGGACAATGCTGTGGGGGCACAGAATCAGGATGGGTATCTCTTTTCACACTGGGTTGCACAGAGCCCCATGAGGGTGGGCATGGGGGAAGGGAGGGGATGAGAAGGAGAGGGCAGTCTAGGGGGGTAGGGTCAGATCTGTGTGGCAGTCATGTGGCCCTGGGACA
The DNA here is from genome assembly GCA_013398275.1 of Promerops cafer. Lineage (NCBI taxonomy): Eukaryota > Metazoa > Chordata > Aves > Passeriformes > Nectariniidae > Promerops > Promerops cafer. The sequence goes on from VZSE01011912.1 coordinate 4,587, forward strand.
GGGACACACAGGGAATACAGTGCAGGAAAGGGTTTATTCAGTTGGTACCGCGTGCAACTGGCACAGTGCTGGGGGGGAGCAGGGAACACCTGGCTGTGCCAGAGCAGGCTAATTGTGCTGGCAGCGTCCACCAGCACCCAGGGAGAAGCCGTGGTGACAGTGGCAGTGGAAGGAGCCATGGCTGTTGTGGCAGATATGGTCGCAGGGGCCAGGCTGTGCCTGGCACTCATCTATGTCTGGGAAAGAAGGGGAAAAGGTCAGAGCTGTGCCAAGGATACAAAGAGTGTCTGGCATGGGCAGGGCAAGGGATAGACGGGGCATGAGGGGGGCAGTTCCAGGGCGGGGTGAAAGTAGGACACAAAGGCAGGTGATCCCGCCACTGCTTGGTGCCTAGCAGTGGGTGGCAGACATCCTTACTCCACCAACTCCTACACAGCCACAGTCTGTCCACTCTTCCCCCCAGCAACAGGGCTGTGAGCACAACTGGGCGCCCCTGATCATCTCTGCTGCCAGGGCAGCCTGGCAGCACCAGGCAGTGGCAGGTGGCTGGGCACTGCAGGTACTCACCCAGGCACCGGCTGGCAGCCAGATCAAGGGCACGGAAGCCTGGGTGGCAGAGGCAGGTGTGTGCCCCAGGGGTATTGATGCAGAGCTGGCTGCAGTTGTGCAAGCCCTGAGCACACTCGTTGATGTCTGGTGGGGGTAAAGAGAGCAGTGTGGGGTTACATCATGCAGGGGGGAAAAGCAGCGCAGCGCTGTTGTTGAGGCACAGGAAGGGCTGCTTGCTGCACCCCAGCCCCTTCAGCTGCACATTTTGCTGTAGTCCCAGTGCAGAGCTGGGCCAGGGACACCATCACCTTCCAGCCAGCTCCCAGCCCTGGGGTGGGAAGAGCTGGGGCAGGCTGGGGATGCTCCCCTTCCTGGACTCCCTCCCCGTGCAGCCCCAGGGCAGGGTGGGCAGAAGCACAAGCACAGCCCTGCCCTGCAGAGCTCAGCAGACGAGGTTAATAGATGGGATATAATTTATTGGGGGTTCCCTGGGAGAGGGGCTGGAAGACTGTTGGGACTAAGCAGGGTCCGACTCCAAACAGTAGGGTCAATACGTTAAAAAACAGACCAGGAGGATCCTGCCCCTGCAGGGCTAGGAAGATCCTCCTCTGCCAGGGCAGGGGAGGTGGTTCCCGTCACCGAGGAGGGGGCAGGCAAAGCACACACGTCGCAGGCCAAACCAGCAGGCACATGGTACGGTATCGAGGTGACGGAGCAAGCGACCACCAGGGAGGTACCAGCATGGCAAGAATAGCACTGGGGCTGTGGGGTGTGCGGGGGAAGGGGCACTGCCAGGCTGCCCCAGGGCTGCTTTCCCAGAGATGGTGCACAGGACAGCCAGGTCTGTGCCCGTCCCACTGCAGGTCACCCCAGTATGTTTCAGCCGGCACTTCCAGGGTGGTTCGACGTGGACAGAAAAAGAGAGACAGGCAGAGGCCAGCCCATCCTTCCACCAAGGCTGCTCTGGCATGTTATGGGCAGGGGCTAAAGTGCATAGAGACAAAGGCAGAGTCCGAGGACTAGAGGGAGGAGGGCACTGCGGGAGAGCCCAGGCCAGCTCCCAGCAGAGGGATATCCCCCAAAAAAGGCCACTTGAGCTGTACAGAGAAGGAGAGAAGAACAAGAGAGAAAAAGACAAAGAGAAGGGGAGTCAGTGGCAGCTCAGTGGGAGGCATGGACAAACAGATACAGAACCAGCGTGGAGGTGGCTGGGCTGCCACCTGACAGGTTGCAGGCTGTGGCCTGGCCTTTGTCAGGGGTGCAACAGCATCCTAAGGTGGTGCTTTGGGGCTGATGCTGGCTGGCATGGGGTCAGGGTGTCCCAGCTATTACTCACCCACACAAGCTGTGCCATCCTCGTTTGGCTCAAAGCCCCGGCTGCAGCGCTTGTTGCTGCGACAGCGGTACCCGCCATAGGTGTTGATGCAGACAGGCTTGTCCCGGGGACAGATGAAAGGGAACTCAGTGCACTCATTTGTGTCTGCAAGAGGTCCTCAGTGTGAGACGTCTGGGTGGAGAGCTTGGGGCTGCAGCCCCTGCAGTTCCCCTGGTACACTGGATGGTCACCTCAGTGGTAGCCATGCATAAGCCATACCTCTGCGCACGAGGCTCACAGCATGGCCACAGCTGCCCTGCTGCATCTCTGCTGCCCCTCCATCGCTCATGGCTGCAGCACAAAGCCTGCCACATGCCAGCCATGCCTCCTGCCCCAGCACAGTGCTCTCGCTGCTCCCTGTGACACCATGGTGCCCCTCTGGAGCTGTACTGCTGTCCCATTCCCAGGCCACGTGCCAGGCAGGCAACTGTTCCTGGCACTGAGCCATGTGGCAGGCAGCCACCTCCCAGTCTCAGAGTGTCCCCAATGGGGCTATGCTACAGCGTCCTGGGTACAGGCACACCTGTGCTTCCAGCAGCCACTCACCTACACAGCGTCCATTCTCGTGCTGGGAGAATCCCTGCCCGCACTGCATTTGGGAAGAAGCAGAGACCGCCGGGATGGGGAGGAATCAGCCCTGGGCAGCCACTGAGCCAGCAGAGCCCAGCCCCTTGTTTCTGTCCCCGAAGTCTCACACCCTACACCCACACCTGGCCCTCACCTCCAGTGGGGCAGGCATGAGTGGCTCCTCCACATCCAGAGGGTAGGGGATCTCCAGGACAGAGTTGGTCTCACTGCTCGCCACAGCTCGTGACACCACGCGGCCATCTGGCCAAGTCACCTCCAGGCTGCTGGCTTCATCATGCCCTGCAGGCGGGCAGCCCATCAAAGGGAGGGTCTCCAGGGTGGGCAGGGGCTGAAAGGAGGCCAGCGGGGTGGTAGGGATGGGAGAGGCAAAGTCTTCCCTTGCTCCCTGAGCCCAGCTCCAGGTGCTCATGCTGACAGCCCATGCACATGGATGTACTCTGAGGGGCGTACATGGGGACAATGGGATGACCTTGCTGTGGGCAGGGACACTCCTGCAGGCTTGGCTGCTGGACATGCTGCACCAGGGGATAGTTAAAGGGAAGGGAAAGCCCTACTGCCTGGGCAAAGCAGTGGGAAAGGGAAGGGGGCAGCTGCCCCTTGCAGCACAGCTGCAGTGGCTGAGGACCCTGCCCACAGCCTCCCACTTGAGCCCAGCAAACCTAGGGTGACAGGCATGGATGATTACTGTGCTGCAGGACACCTGGGCAGCAGACATAGCCCCTGTCCTGGGGAGTGCCAGGGAAGGCTGGGGGAGGAGGCAGCCCCTTGACCCCCTAGCTCACCCAGTCCGAAGTGCGCCACAGGCTCCATCTCGCAGAGGTACCCGGAGCCACCGTCAATGATGCGCAGGTGGGCCCCGCTGCGCCGGGTGAACAGCACCACTTTGGCCCCCCGTGCAAAGGCCCCGAAGCGGGTACGGGGGATGACACGCAGCCAGTTGTTGCTGGTGCCCTGCAAGGGAGGAGGGAGCAGAGAGTTTGAGCTGGGAGGGACAGAAGGGATGGGTACAACACAAGTCCCTGCTTGACTCACTTGGGTGCCCTTAAAGATGGAGATTGGCTGTGCCATGGACTCGCCATGGGATAGGATGAGGTCCAGCATCCCATCACCATCAAAATCTGTCACTGCACCTCCTGCAAGGACAGAATCGTGTTGTGCCCGAGGCCTGGCCCCATGTCTCCCAGCACTAGACCTTGCTGCTGCTGTGGCCTTCCACTGGCAATGGCAGCACTCCCGGCCACACAGGCACAAAAAGGGAGATGGGATGACTCCAATGCAGGAGTGTGATTGGCATCCTGTAACCAGGTGCCTTGGCACCCTGGGCAGTGGAGGGGACAGGCAGTGCCTGGAGGGCTGTGGGTCACAGGGAGGCCTGACATCCTCCCAAATGCAGAGGTTGGCTTTGAGCAGTGGACACACAGGAAGGGGCCCTTCAAGAATGCCTCTGGGGTACTGGAGATGGCACTGTTGGCTGGGTATGGGTGGAGGGAGAAAGCATGGGGCCATTCCTGGGTGATGGGAGCTCCAGCCTGCTGGTGGGGAGCAGGCAGATAACTCAGCCAGGTGTGTGGCATCCTCAGGCATAGAAGGTGCCAAGCAGTGCTGTGCCAGAGCAGGGTGGACCCACCCGTGCCCCGTCCCTCAGGCTCCATTGCATCCCCTGGATTCAGCTCTTCCACGATGGGGTCTGAGTGTTCTCTGCGGATGAGCCTGCCAAGGACACACACAAAGGGTATTAATGCCAGCTCCTGCAGTCCTCAGAACCTTCCTGGGCATATCTGTCCCTTCCTGCAGAATCATGGTAGGGGTGACAGCCCTGGTGGCGATAGGGTGTGGATGGGGGATATGACCATCCCCTGCCTGTTGGCATGTCCCCACTCCATGCAGGGGCAACAGGAGTTTCATGAGAGCTTCTGGGTCTGAACTGCAGAGTAGCAACACCATCTGTTGCATCCCTCTGGAACCTGGAGATGTCTCCAAAGGGCTCCTTGCAAAACCCTTGCCCCTCTACCCACCTATGGATGCAAGCATTGGGTAGACAACCAGTTCGCGTGGTCCTACACACCAGGCAAAGAGGTGCTACACAGAAGTAACAAGAATTGACCCCCACAATTAACAGGAGCCACGAACAAGCTTCCACACGGCTGCTAATCAGCGGTGCTGGAGACCCCAGGGGCTGCTGCAAGCACGATCACAGTGACTGGTAATGATGCCAGGAAGGGCTCAGTCACGACGCCTTTTATGAGCTGAGCCCAAGCCGTGGCGCTGCTGGAGAGGAGCCCTGTGAGCCTGGCTGTGCTGTGAGGGCTGCTTGACTCCCAGAGCAGGGTGCAGGCTCCCCAGCCCCCACCGGGCTCCTACCGGAAGAGGCGGTTGGCGGAGGAGCCGCGGTAGGCGATGTTGTTGAAGAAAACCTCCAGCTCCTGGTCATTGTCGAAGTCGGCTGCGATGACGGTGCGGACGGGGGACGGCATGGAGAACTTGGGGGTGGCGATGTCCTGCATGGGCACAGCCTGACAATAGGCACAGGAAGCAGGACACCTGTGTCCTGCTTTGATGCCTCGGGTCCCCTCCTCGCTGGCAAACGGGGCTCAAAGACAATTCAGAGTGAAGCCAGTCCCCCTGGCCGAGGTGGCTCAGTGGCAGAGCCATCAGTGCGGGGGGCTCCCAGCCCTCACCCGGAATCGGACACGCCCGGGAGCTCCACTCTGCAGGTAGAGGCGGTGCGGCCCGTTCCAGTTGCCGTAGACGATGTCCACTCGGCCGTCGCGGTTGAAGTCAGCCAGCGCCACACCGCGTCCGTGCTGGTAGGGGTCATCCAGCCCTGGGGAACCGCAAGGGGACAGGGGAAGACGGGGACCCCTCCCTGCCTCCTTGTCCCCAGCACACCTCCTAAGATGTGCTCCATCGTCCCCAGACAGGTCCTCTACGCGCAGGGTTACATCCCGGTGCTGATGGATGCCGCGATGCATCTCAGCCACTGCACAGTGGTCAGTGGGGCTCTGGGTCCCTAGGCCTGTCTCCTCCCCCTCACTCATCCAGTGCAGGCAGGGACGGGCAGAGCCACCCCTGCCCTGAAGTCCCCAGCGTCTGAACATTCCCCCCAGCTTCCGCTACTCACCCACAGCAGCTGCCACGTCCCTGTAGGTCCCATCCCCCCGGTTGTGGAAGAGGAAATTTGGGCTGTTCTCATTACCGCAGAATATGTCAGAGGCACTGTCACTCAGGATGGGGCCCACAGCCACCCCACGGCCTCCTAGGAACAGTAGCCCGGGGTGAGGGGACAGCTGCCCCACGGGAGTTTGTGCTCCCTATGTTCCCTCAATGTTGCCCACAAGGTGGTCCCAAGCACCCCCCACCTGCCCTCTCCACTCCCCCCACAGTGTCCCATTCTTGCCCACCTCCAGTCCCTCTCATCAGGAGCTAATTGGGCCTGGCAGCCGCTTGTGTCACTCCCAACCTAATCACTGCCATCGCCATGGTGACAACACTCCTAATTAGTGACAATTTACCGCTGGGGCACGCAGCAGTCCCCACGGTGGTGGGGCAGCATGGGGCGAAGGCGGGCTTGTTCCTCCCGACGCCTACGTTCCCAGACCCCGCTGCCTGCCCTATGGATGCTGCGAGCCCTGGAGGGATTAGCCCCGGTGATGGTGGGCACAGGGGTCCTGCCAGGCGTGCTTCCCGTGCTCTTGGTCCCTTCCACGGGCCGTGGGGCTGCCACTAGATGGGGCAGTCAGGCAGCCCGACGCGTGGCACGGACCTCCGGCTGCACCGCCCTGCCACAGCGGGGTCTCACGTTCGCCATGCCCCGCAGAGGCCCGTCCCCTCCGCAGGGTCACAGCAGCCGGGCGTACCTGTGTACTTGCTGACGCCAGCCTGGGCGGCTACATCCACCAGCACCACGACACCACGGGCAGGGTCACTGGCAGCCACATCCATCTCAATCAGGGCATGGGGGCCCACGTTGCCGCTGGCATAGTTGGCGATGTAGATGGAGTACCTGCCGGAGCCCTGCAGCCGGCAGCACCACCTCAGCACCCACCCACCCACAACTCAGCTCCACAGGGACCACAGCATGCCTGCTGTAAATGCTCTTATTGCTTTGTGGGAGCGGGCACTGCTACTGTGTGCTGAGCAAGAGCTCTGAAAGCCCACAGCAAAAAGCATCCCAGGAGCAGGGATGCACCCCACTGCCTCCAGAAGCTCTCTGGTCACAGTGCTGGCCTGGGTCACGTTATCCCTCATCCCAGCATCCCCGGTGTGCCAGGTCCTCCCAGTTTCCACTGCCCCCTTTGTCCCATGCAGTAGCTGCACCCTGATTTAGCGATAATCATTTGGAAACAAACCGCTGGAGGAGGAGGACGAAGAAAGAGCAGGTGACAGGAACATAAATCACCTCGACAGGCACGTTTATCAGCTGGTGGCAACCGTGTGGACAGGCATCCACAGTCTCTACAGCTGGGGGCGTTGCTAGCCCTGACAGTCAAAGGGCAGCTGCGGGGCACCCTTGGCCAAGAAGGGGATGGGATGGGCAAGAGGAGTGGGCCCCCAGGACTCCACTGGAGGGGCACTGGGAGTGGGAAGGGGGCATAGATGCCTCTGTCCACAGAACCCTGCCTGCTCACCGTCCGGTCCACGCAGGCAACGGAACGCCCGGCAAAGCGGCTGGCCACGTCCCGGTTCACCTCGTCACTCAGGATGTCCTCCCAGCGCCCATTGCGGAGCTTGAAGAGCTTGTCTGTGTAGGTGGCCATGCCTGGGGAAGGGGGCACAGGGCAGTGGGCTCCAGCATTCCCCCTCCTCCTGAGGAGGGTGCTTCGCAGCAAGGGAGGTTGTGGAAAAGGTACCCTTTTTCCAGAGCATCCCAAATATCTGCTGTCCCTGCAGCCGCCTACAGTGCCATAGGGCTGGGCTGCTGCTGCAAGAGCCCCATGACCCTTAAGGGCCACTGGGAGACATACAGAAGAACCAACTCATTAAGCTAAAATATGTCCCAATGGGGCACATTCCTGTAGATCATCCCCAGGAAGGTAAAATAAAAAAAAAAAAATTAAAAAAGAAATCGATTCCATGGCAGGCACAGTCAGCGAGCTACACCGCTTGTGACAGCGCCAATGGCAGAACCTGATTTAGGGACAGGTGTGCCAGCAGCCACTGCCAGCCCGGGTAATTAGGAGCACTGGGAAGACAGATCTGCTGCCTGGAGGTCAGGGACACAGGGCAGAGCTGGGCTGGAGGACCAAGCCAGAGAGCCCTGGGGATTCCCAGTGCCAGCTTGGAGCACGTAAGTCTTGTTCCCATGACAGGCATGCCAGGAGCAGGGACAGCACTAGAAGGGCAGGATTAGACTTGACTTGGTGCAGCAGGCACAAGAGAGCCATGAGACCGAAGGGCACGACTGCTGCAGGGCACAGCTGGGATTTACAGTGCAGGGTCCCTGTGGCAGGAGAGTTGAGGGGGCGGAAGGGAATCTTCTGTCCCACTTGGGGTGCCACGAAAAGGGCGACGGGCAGCTGGAAGTGCTGACTCGGTGGCTGGCTGGGCTCAGTGTCCCACCCGTGCTGCCATCAATCAATGAAGCCACTCAACTGAGAAATTAACTCCAGCCCGCACACATCCCTCACACGCCGAAGGTCGCGGGCAGCCATGCCGGGTGCTCCCCCCGTGCCTGGGGCTTGGCTGCCGGCAAGGCTCACCAGAGAAGGCGTTGTTGGTGTTGAGGAAGTAGATCTCCTCGCGGCCATCGCCGTCGATGTCACAGGCTGTCACACCGATGGCGTTGCCCTGCCGGTCCCGCAGTGCGTAGTACGGGGAGCCCCGCTCATCCTCTGCCACGTTCACCAGCCGCCCCCGTGCCTTATCATACTTGAGCACCAGGTTGGGGCCATTGTACCTGCGAGTACAATGCAGGGGTATTGGCTTCCCAAGCCTTGGGGATGGGATGAAAGCCCCTGTTTCATCCCTGGGGGGGACATTGGATGTGATACTGGATTTTCCCCATGATGGGCACTGCGGAGACCTGCATGGTTCATGGAGGCCAAGGACCCTGTCAGGCATCCCATGTCTGGCAACACCAGGGAAGCAGTGGGGGTCAGGCAGATAGCAGTACAAGATGGGGTGCAGGTCCCTGCTTGCAGAGCTTTCCCAGGGCAAGGAAACCTTGCACGCAAGGCAAATCCTCTCAGCACGGTGCGTCCCACTGGCTCCGTGCCCGCTCCTGCCCAACGCGCCAGTAAACAACTTATACAACGGGCACCACGACTGCTTACAAAACCCCAGCTGCCTTCTTGATTCAGCACAGCTGGGAGTGGTGGCCCAGACCCCTCCAGGGTTCCCAGTGCTGCCCATGTTTTCCTGCCTCAGTGATGTTCAGAGCAGCAGCAGGGCCAGACTCTGACTGCCTGCCACCATAGTGCCTCCATCTAGCTGGATGGGATCTATGAGGGTAGAGAACACTCTCCAGGTGGGCACACCTGTGTGTGCAAGCCTCTTTAGGGGGTGAGGATGGTGGTGTGTACACAGATACCCTGCAGTAGCAGCTCACAGCAGTGCCAGCACACACAAAGAGCCTACACCATGGTCCCTGCTCTTCCTGACTAGGGCCGGACCTGCTGGCAGCAGCTGCTCTGTGTCCAGCCCCACTTGGGCACTGGCAGCACAGCAAAGGGCTCCCTGCTTCCTTGGCTCCTGCCAGCCCTTCCCAGCCATCACTCCAATAAAGGCCTATAAAAATCCTCCAGCCAATTAACTGAATCTCCAGAGAGAGCTGAGTCCTGTCAGCGGAGCGGAGACGGCTTGGGGACAGGCTGGCTGTGCACTGCAGGGTGGACCCTGGCTGCTGGGCAGCTGCCACTGCCCCACAGAGAAGGGACCGATGGGGGCACTCATGTGGTCCTTCACAGGCACTCAGCTGGCATCAACACCCTGTGTGGGCACACACATACACACACACATTCACTGGTGGGTGCAAGCTGACCTGCACCTATCCACCTTTGTGCACACCCCCCCCAGCCAGCCACAAGACCACAGAGGAGGGAGGAATTCCTGTCCCTGCAGGGCCACGAGGCATTAGGTGCACCACTCACCCTGCCACCACAATCTCGAAGTCACCATCGGCATCCAGGTCGGTGACAGCCACGCCATAGTTGAGCTGTGTGGGATTGCTGTCATAGTCAGGCGGGAGAAGGCGGTGGGTGACGGCTGCGAACATGGGCTCGCCGCGCTGGGAGCCCTCGCTGAGCCAGGCCAGGGACAGCAGGCACAACGCCAGCATCCTGGACACCTGGGAAAGACCTACAGCCCATCAGCAGGAGGAGACTCTGCTCCACGATGCCCAAGCAGCCCCACTGTCCTTGCATGGGAGATGCTCTCTTTTCACCCCTTTCCACAGCACCCCAGCCTGCCCCACACCATCTGTCTCTTGACCCTTGGGCACTGTCACTGGCATCCCCAGGCATGGACTGTCCTGGCGCCGTTCGCCCTTGGGACAAGATCATACTCCAGTGAGCTGGGGCTGAGCAGCAGCCCAACCTTGGCAGCCCATCCTATTAGAGGGACTGGAGAGGCAGCAGGAGGGCTGTGGGGTGCTGACAAAGCTGGGCTCAGGCCCAGCTCACTCTGCCCTAAGGTGGCACTGGCATCCAAGGTCCTGGTAAGTCAAAATGTCAATCACTGCTCCCTTGGCAGGGTCAGAGGAAGAAGACATTCACTGTCCTGAGGAGTTTGTCTTCTGTCCCATTGGTCTTCCAGAGCTGGGGAAGTTCACAGGGAGAACATAGGGATACTTTATCAGGTTACTCCCATGTGCCTCAGGTTCCCCAGCCTGCTGGAACTGTTCCTCCCAGGGTCTCTGCAGGGTGAGCTCCTTCCAGCCTGGCCAGGGAAGGCTTCTGCACGGGGATGCAGCCATGAGAAGATGCTGGGAGGAACAGGAGACTGGGAGGAGAGGCTCATTTAACCTGGACTGCGGAGGACAGCGTCTGCCAGCACTGCTGGCAAGGCTGCAGAGATTTTGGAGCTGGCTCTGACCTGGCTGTAGCAGAGGTGATGAGCAAGATGGCACTCAGGTGGGCAACCCCTCATCCCAGGCTAGGCAGTCGCCTCCAGAGGGGAAGAGCCCAGAAACAAGCTGTGTGTCCCCAGGCTATCGGGCATGCCTGCACTCCAGCTGGGAGAAAAAACAGCCTGCTCCGCTCTCGCAAACTGGAGGGGTGGTTGGGGCACCTGGCCTACAAGGGGACAATGCTTCATGTGACTGTGCCACCTCCCTGGGCAGGACTGCCCTCCCCAGCCAGGAACAGTCCCCCTGTACAGGAGTGAACGACCCCACTGCCAGCTGATCCCGATGCTGTTGGACTCAAACAGCAAGCCAAGGAAGCTGTGACAGCTGTGTGGTACCACATATGCCCAGCTTGGAGAGGGGAAGGTGCCCTAGATTTAGACCCCAGCAGACCCACCAGGTTGTGAAGAACACAACCTGCTGCTGCCTCCCCTGGGGATGGGAATGGTCCCAAGGCTCTCTTGGGGGCCAGGATTCCCATGCCATAACTAAATAGCTTCCAGGCCCACATGGCTGGGCAGGAAGGGGCTGTTCTCCAGCTGCAGAGGAAACCTTAACCCTACTGCCCACAACACCCAGAGCCCTGTATTGCATTGCACCAGTCTGCTCCCCTTTCCTCTCCAACCCGATATGTAGCCTGGGCACAGCTTCAAGGGTAGATGTGTGTGTGTCCCCAGCTCTACCCTGTGCTGCTCCCATTCTCTTCCTGTGCCCATTACACTGCCATACTGTCTGGAGCTGCTCTTGAGGGGCAGGAGCCTGGATCTTTCCCTGGTGCAGGGGTCCCATTCAAGATACACATGATGGGGACAGGGTTCATTGGGTTGTTCAGGGATGGGAAAGTCTCTGGGTGTCACTCTGCAGTGCCAGACAGTGAAGGAGGGAGAGCCTTTGCCACAGCCCTACTCCAGGCTTACCAAAATGAGCATGGGGGACAGCCACTGACATTGTGGACATATGGGTGGAGGGCTGCCACATAAGCCCCTGGCCCTGCAGAGCAGTGCTGCCTCACTCCCAGCCACAGACAGATGATGAGTGGCTGTCCCCAGGCCATTGGCAGGGCTCCCTGTCTTTCCCCACTCCACCTCCCACTCCCCAGAGCCTGGACTGTTACCCAGGTGCCCCCCCGCCTCATCCAGCTGCAGCTGAAATCCCTCCAAGTTAGATGGAGCTTTTCCAGTAGGAAACAATGGTCCTGATTGGAGACAAAAGGTTTTTCCCAGTGGATCCGGTGCGTGGTGCCATGGGGAAGGCATGTCCAGCCCCTCAGAGCCAGGCCATTTTGGGAAGGGGAAGGGAGGGAAACTCAGGCTCTGCACATCAGATGCAGAAGGGCCTCATCATTCCCAGCATGCTTTTGATAGAACCACAGTCCCAGCATGAAGCTTCATCTGAGGTTTGAGGCCATGGGGTTCTGCCTGTATGCAGGGCAAACCTCAGTCTATCTTGTTCCAGGAGAGCCACGTCCTGGCTTGTGTTGTGGCATCTGGTGGCAAGGTCACCCCAGGGTGCTTCCTCAGTATGGCTAGTGACAAGAAGCCAAGGTGCCAAGCAGGGGCAGAGGCTCAGGGAGGATGCCACAGCACCCATGCAGGCTGCAGCCAGGCAGCTCAGGGGGAGGGTGCTGGCCCCACGGCAGAGATGCAGCATGTAGGATTCATCTGAGCCCATGCATTGCTATGACTGACAGTGCCCAGTGGAGAGGGTGGGGTGGGACTGGAAAGGGAGCCATGGGACAGGCAGGTGATTGTGCCCCAGACCTCTCACCACAAGTGAGGAGACGCTGTCCCCTGATCTCCTCATTGTACACACATGGACATCCCCAGCCCCTAGTCTACATCATGGGGAAGGTGGGTGTTAGGTCCCTGTGTGGCCACCCCATCCCGCATGTCACCGTGACATCGCTGCCCTCCACACCACGCACCCCAGTGATGTCATGTTCCACCACTGCAGCAACATCCTGTTTTGGGCCGCAGTCACCTCCAGCACCTCTATGACATTTCTTGACATTGTGCAGCAAGGGCGTCACTGCACCCCAAATGCACCCCAAAGCAGTGACAACATGGTGACATCAGAGCACCTCATGCCACCATGCTGCAAGTGCCCCAGTAACATCATATTCTCATTCCTAGCACTCCCAGGCTGCCACAACTGTACCTGCCAGGGCAGAGGACAGGCAGTCGTCCCACAGACCCAGCAGACCCCTTTTCCACAGCAGCTGGGCTGCCCAGAGTACCAGCAGTGCCCCTCCACAGCTCCTCAATCCCAAGCAGCCCAGACCCTGCAGTGCCTCTGCTCCAGCCAAAGCCCATGAGCCTGGGTCCTGCTGCGACGTCTGCTCGCTGCTGCGAGCCTGTCCCTCCTATGCAGGACTCCTCAGTGCTGGACCTGGCAGGCTGGGGCTCAGCCAGCAGCAGCTAATGCAGTGTGGAGATGAGCAGTCACCTTAGCCTCCAGGCTCACCCCAAAGGGACACCAAGTCCTTGGGGGGCTCAGGCCCACCAGTACACAGCCAGTCCCTTCCCACGCAGGCAGGTACATGGCTGGACCCCTCTGCCCACTGCCCCCTGCTCCTCCACGGGCTCAGCCACGACCAAGCACAAGTGCTGCTACAAAGAGGGGCTGTCCCTCGCTGCTCACAGTCCTGCTGCCTCTGCCAGCGCTCCCCAGTCCCAGCACACACCCCCCATCACCGTACAGCCTCTTGAGCACGGTCCTCCCCAGCCCAGCATTCTTCCAACCCCATCCCACCCTTCCTCCCGCTCCCTCCCGGCTCACTATCCCGCATCCCCTCCACGCCACGGGGACAGGCTACGTGCCCGCGGTCCCGCTCCGCCCTCCACCAACTTCTCCCCGGGCCGGTGACCGTGCCGGAGTTGAGAGACGCCCCTCCCCGCCCCGGAGTCCCCGGGAAACTTCGCGGAGCAGCAAAATCACACCGCTACTCACGGGCCAGGGGGGCCGCCCGGCGCCCCCACGGCGGCGGAAGCGCATCCCNTGGGGAGCGTGGGGTGGGGCCGCCCGCCGCCAGGTCCGGCCCCGCGGTGCTGCGGGGAGGCACCGGGGAGCATCGCCCCGGGCACCGGGCGGAGGGGGGCGTCCCGGGAGGCTGGAGCCACGGCCGAGAGAACTGCACGGCCACGGCGGGCAGGGTGTCCCGGCTCGCTGCGGTCACTCCGGGGTAGCTGGGTGGGGACCAGTCGGGCCATGGCTGGCGTGATGAACGGAGCAGAGCCAGGGGCCTGACCCGGCCTGGGAGCGGCGGAGGTCGGGTACAGGAGGAGGAAAGAGAACGGAGCTGGGCACCCCACGGTGCAACACTATTTTCTTGGAAGGGCAAGGGAGAACAGCTTTAAACTAAAAGAGGGGAAATCTAGATTAGATGTTAGAAGGAAATTTTTCACAGTGACAACGGTGAGACACAGGAACATGTTGTTCAGAGAAGTTTTGGGTGCCCCATTCCTCGAAGCGTTCAAGGCCAGGCTGGATGGAGCCCTGGGTGACCTGATCTAGTAGGCAGTGTCCCTGCCCATGGCAGGGGGATTGGAACTAGATGATCTTTAAGGTCCCTTCCATCCCAAACCATTCTGTTGTTCTATGAATCCAACACTCAGCCACACCCCGAGGGGTCAGCACTTGCCTTTGTCATCACCCTGCATGTCACCACCTCTCTCTGCAGGGACCCCTGGAGTGGCTGTGCCCTGGCAGCCAGTCTGAACTCCAAGAAAGGCCTCATTTTAGGTCATGCAAGGCACTGACTTGCCCAAAATTCTGTAGCCAGTGGATGCCCGAGGCAGGATCGCATTTACACAAGCCTGCCTTTCCCAACATGTTTTCCTGAGGGGCTGGGCACAGAGCTCTCTGTGTGTCTCTGGAAGCACAAAGTGGCTGTGGCAGGGACTGAGACAGCACTGACAGGGCACAAGGCTACCAGGTCACCCCAGTGTAGCACGTTCACAGGTGCCCCAGCACAGAGGGCTGTGGCCACTGTGAGAGACAGCAGGAGAGACATGCTGGAAGACAGCAGGAACTCATGCCACTCAGGCTGCTTCAAGTGGCTAATCACCTCCTCTGCTAAAGCCCTTATTTCTCATTGAACATGTCTGGCTACAGCTTCTGCCTGTTGCTTCTGGTTCTTCTCTCCCTGCTAGATTTGAGAGCTCTCCAGTCACAGTGATTGTTTCCCACAAAGGTGCTTCCCTACAGCCATCAAATACCCCTTTATTTCATTTCTGATGACTCCCACTTGCAGGGTGCCTGGCTGAGCACCGGGCTTGCTGCGTGGCTGCCTGCTGCAGGGTCCTCACAGCCAGAATGTTGGTATCCAGGCACAGGGAACCTGCTATAGGACACTGCTGTGGGGCAGGAACCACACCTGCTCCCTGCATTTGCCATGGTGAGCCATGATGACAAGCAAACCCACCGGACTGGGATGTCAGTGTGACCACCACACATGTGCAATGCTGTGCTCGTGTGCGCCTGTGCACCCCAGCACTGCAGGTGTGCTCTGCCTGCCAGTGTCCACAGCCCCGGTGCCTGGCTGCAGCCTCGCATGAGTGCGTGTGTGCTCAGGGTGAGCACCCCTGCTGCCGAGTTGCTCACTCATCCCAGGTTTGGTAACCACCCGGATAATTATTTGTACAAACTGCAAGCTGGCTCCCAGTGCCCTCCCTGTGACTGGTAGGTACAGAAAACACACATGCTGGCAGGAAGCCAGCTCAAGCATGCCAAGACTGTGAATGGCACTGGGCACACTGGCTCCCTGGGGCTCTAAACCCAGCATGCCAGCACAGCAGAGCTTGGCTCTGGCCATGAGCACATGCACACGCAGGCAGGGCTGCCGGTGTGCCAGCACAGCGTGCACGTGCAGCCGTGCAGCCGTGCGTGTGCATCGGTGCTTGCATGATGGGCACAGCTGGGCACACAGTGCCGTGCGCGCAGGCGCGGCTCCGCAGGTGCACACGCCGTGTCCGCAGGGATGTGCTCACCCCATGGCACCCCGTGAGCACACGCGTGTTGTGTGCCAGCGGGACACAGGTGCTGAGAGGGCCTTGCACGCTGCGGCCCCCAGCCACTGCCACTGGCACCCAGCGGGGTGGTTTTCCACTCATAGGATGGCAAGGTGTTCCCCAAGACCTGCTTTTGGAGCTCCTCTGCCCTTCCCATGGACGCTGCCACCTTGCCGGGCTAGGATATTTCTTTGGGGCAGAAGAGCAGCCAGCAGGCACCTTGGCATAACAACAGCCATGGCCATAAGAAACAGCCCTGCACCAGTCCCTGGGCCCTGTGCTGGCCTAGATGTCTCTATCCCACCCTTCTCGTTGCATCCACACTGGGGACATAATGGGGCAGACACCTTGGGATGGGACACAGCTCTCTGCAAGGGGCTGCAGAGGGAAGCACAGAGCATCAGTGAAATGAGCTGGGAGGCATGAGAACATTCGCAGGGACATTTGCGGAGCAGTGAGGTAGGGAGCAGGCGTTGGGGCATAGGGAGCCTGGCAGTGTGGTGCACAGAGGGGGGTGGGATGTGCAGGGAATGGTGGCACGGTGATGGGGACAATGCACAGGAAATTAGAGCGAGCAGCAGCCAGACACGCTGCGGGGGGAAGGGAGATGCTGCGCTCCACTGAGGGCTGCACGAAGGCGGGGGGAGGCTCTTCTGCTGAGCTGGGGCCAGCATGAGTACCAGCCACCTCTTCGCACATCTGGGACCTCCCTTTCCCATCCCCAGGACTAATATGTCCCCGTTTCCCCTGGCCCTTGCTCCTGGGGCCCCCTCCATGCCGACCCAGCTCCCAGGGAATGGGGACCCTCTTAAAGCTAGCAGCCCTGACGCTTGGTGACCCTCAGCCTGATGGCTCATCTGCCACCCCAGGCTCTCCCTGGGGAGAAGGCAGCAGGAAGGTGGGGAGCAGTCTGCCCCTTGCTTGCATTGCAATGGGCAGAGGGGTGGCACAGGGCTGTTAACTGGTACTGCCAGGCAGAGCAGGCCTGTGTGGTGGCACTGCCAGATGACCCCAATGCCTCTTGCAGGGACAGTACTGCTCTGGGAGCAGGATGGGAATCCACCCACGATCAGGGAGAGGAATCCACCCAGGATCAGCTAGATTCATAGAGTACTCATCCAGCAAATGTCCTCTCCAGCAAATTTCAGATGGTGCAATACAAACAGGGTGCAGGTGAGCACAGGAATGCTGACTGAAGGCACTAACCTCCAGGATACTTCACTGGAGCCATCATTCCCCTTTCTAGAGCATTATGAGGGCCAGGCACCTGCACACAGCCTGGTGGGTGCACAGCACACACATGCACACTGCCAGCACATTCACAAGCACCTACACGCACACACACAACAGCCTGTGTGCAGCCACCCATCTGCTTGTGTGAGCACTCAGTGTGCCACCCAAATGTGTGTGCAGACCATGCACACACACACAACTGCACATGCACACGTGCATGCAGTGATGTGCATGCATCCCATCATATACCCCTGCTGCTTTTTGACACAAGGAGAGGGCACATGCTGCCACCACAACACGCTGCAGGATCCCTCAGCTGCCAAGCTGATCCTGGCTCTTGCCTGGCACTGCTTTTTCCTCTGGAGGGGCTGTGCTGGGACATCCCTGCTCCGAGGGTCTAATTTCCACTGTAAATGTATTCATGGATAATTTATCCCCAGTTGTTCCTGTGCTAATGTTGTCTTTTAGCTGAAATAGCTCTCCCCCTCCCTGGCGTTTACCCTGCTGATGTATTTATAGTGAGCACTCTGTTTCCTCACAGCCTGCACTGTGCTGGGCACGAGTCGCTGTCCTCCCTTCACAGGTCTCCCGGGCTCTGCCTCCTTGGCAGCCCCATGACACCTCTGATCCTCTTTTGGGCTGATTCCAGCACAGGCAGGTCCCTTGGGCCCCATGCAGGCATGAAAGCAAGTGCCCAGTCCTGCCAGAAATGCCTTCCTTGTTCCTCCTAGGATTGCTTTTGCCTCTCCCATATCTGCATGCCCATTGTGTGGTGGCTCACAGTGATGGACTCCCATGCTCAGATCCTGCTTGCTTGATCCCTCTTCTCCCTGCTGTCCCCTCCCTGTCATTGTCCCGCAGTGTCTGATCTCCTGACTTGCCCACAGACCTCCTCCCTCTCTGGCCTTGCACCCCAGACCATCACACTGCTCCCATGTTCCCTAGACACCTCTCAGCATGGGGGTCTCTTTGTGCCGCGGGTGGCAGTGACCTGGTGACTGTCACTTGTTCCAGCGGCTCCCTGTGGGCTTTTGCCTCCCAGCACCCTTCCCCAGTCCCTCTCAGGTGCTCGCTGGGCATGGCAAACCCTGGGAAGGCATTGCCATCACAGAAGTCAGGTTAACCCCCAAGTTTGTTTAATCTAGTCTTCCAGTCCTCTTCCTCACA
Organism: Promerops cafer; assembly: GCA_013398275.1. Classification (NCBI taxonomy): domain Eukaryota; kingdom Metazoa; phylum Chordata; class Aves; order Passeriformes; family Nectariniidae; genus Promerops; species Promerops cafer. The sequence continues at coordinate 22,570 of VZSE01011912.1, forward strand.
GGTTTCCTGCGTCCTTGGCAGCAGCAGGGTGTGAATGCTGGACCCCAGACACTGCACACCCAGGCAGTCTCCAGAGGTGCCCAGCCCCTGCCCTGGGACCCCCAGCCCTGCAGCTCTCTCACAGCCTAGCCCCCGTCTTTGCACAGCCTCCCTGGACCTCGCACGGTCCCCAGCCTCTCCTGTCACCGTGCACAGTGCCCCCGGGTCCCCGCTTGGACTCTTCCTGTCGCCGGGACATCATTAGAAATGTTAATTATTTATTATCACTAAAAGCCCTTTTTGCTGCATTGCTGTTCTCTGCCTATCTCTGTGCCCCGTGCTCCTGTAACCGGATCCGCCTGTGCTTGCCTCTTGCCTCGCAGTCCCTGTCCCTGCTTTCCCTCCTACCTGCTGGGACACGGGGTGGGGCAGTGAGAGCCTTCCACCAGCCCCCTGCAGGACGTGGCCCTAAGGGACGAGCTGGACTTGTCCCCCTGGGATCCCACAGCCATGTCTGGTATGGAGATGCACCAGTAGCAGTGCCCAACCCGGGGACTGCCCTGTCCCATGCCAGGAGAGGGGACAAGGAAGACAGAGGAAGGACCTGGCTGGTGCTGTGATGGAGCCATGAACCATTAGCTCTTCTCAAGCAAGGACAGTGATGTCCCTCCCCAGAAGCACCGGGATGTGGCTCCCTGGCCAAGGGGTATCAGCAGGGTGGAGGCATCAGACTGTGCTGCAGCCCTCCCAGGCAGCATCCCTGGCTGGGAAAGAGCAAACAGGCCTCGAGGGGACCAGGGATGCTGCTTGCAGCCAGTTCGGGCTGGCAGGACACACTTGGGGCAGGCAGCTGCTTCAGAGAAGCCATGCAGCTACAAGGAGGCAGCGGAATGCCCAGCCTGCACAGCTCAGCATCCTCTGCCAGGGCTTCTGAAAGATTTATCAGCTCCAAGTGGATCCCATTGATGAATCAATTAAAGCTTATCAAAAGCAGTGGAGTTCCTTCCCATGGGGGAGGGCTGGCACTGGATGCAGCAGCTCTGCCACAGCCAGTGCTGGGTGAGACTGGGAGCTGCTTCAGGTTGCAACATCCCTGAACACTGCTGGGCAGAAATCACCTCCTGGCAGCTTCTGTGCCTACTAAAGCCAGCCACGGTACCTTCTAGGGACTGTGGCAGAATGGGCCATGACAGAGCGGGCTGTGTCAGCGCTGATGGGAGCCAACTCGAGTCATTGTAAAACCTGCATCCCTCACAAGAGGCTTCTCTTTCATATTCCCCCACCTCCAAAAGGAGCCAGGCTCTCCAGGTTAGCAAGCTCCCCAGCCCTGGTGCTGTCACCCCCTGCTGCTGCACAGTCCTTCTCAGTGCTGGAAAGCAAGGCAGCAGCGGGAAGGAGACGACAGTGATAGCTGTGGGAGAGACGCTGGGGGATGGCTCCCACGGGAGCGCGGGGAGGAGCACCCAGGCCGCTCCTGGAGCGGTATTGATTCCTGCAGCACAAGCTCTGCCTTCTGTGCCTATTCATTGTCGATGTGCAGGAGAACAAGCAGCAAGAGAACCTGGCTCCCCCCTCCACAGCCAGCCCACACTCCTAGGGGCCATACCACTTCCCTGCCCGCCAGCCGCCGGCAGCACCAGTGTCTGCCCGCACCACCGCCCGCTTCCCTGCATTATACAGCACTGCCACGAGCTGCTGAGTCCCCAGGTGTTTCGTGCAATAATGCAAAGCACATCTAATCCACCCCAGCCCCAAGCTCTCTGCAGTCCCCTCCCCACAGGCTGAGTGTGTTCCCTGGCCAGGCATGGGAGAGACACCCGGGACTGTGGGTGCTCTGCATGCCCCTGGCACAATGGAGCTGACAGGTGATTCCCCTGTTCTTCCTGCACACCCCTTGCTGTTCCCCAGAGCTTTTCTCTGCCAAAAGCACTCTGTAAGCATTTGCTCTGCAGCAATAAATCAGAGGGATGCTCACACAAGCACGGACCAGCCCTGTGCTCCCTGGGACCAGGGTGCAGCAAGGTGCTTGAGGCAATGCTCAGCCCCAGAATGTGGTTCATTCATTTCCTGTGTGCCCACATCTTGGTGGGGTCCCAGGTGGCAGTTCTCTGAACTCCTTGGGTTGTCTGGGTCCTTTAGGACTAGACCAGAGCAACCAGGGATCTGTCTGCACCCATGTGTGGTCCCAGAGGGTCCCAGGACTTGCTGGGGTCTGACATGGATGCAACAGCCTTGGTTATGGACAAGGTGGTTCCCTGTCCCTGGACCATGCCTGGTTGTCCATGTTCCTCCTGCTCAAATCCTGGCAAGGAGCCAGAGAGGAGCAGCCAAAATCCCTGCCCCCTCTGACACCCCCATGAGTATGTTGAGCCAGCAAGCTCTCAGCTCCCTGAGAGCCCCGGGAGTCATAGGAGTTGACAGGCTCTGTGGTGGCTGGGAAGAGGCTCACAGAGAAAAGGCTGGTCAGGGAGAGCCGAGGTTGCCCCATGCTGTCCTTCCCATCCCAAGGGCCAGGGCTCAAGCCAGTCGATGCTGTGCAAGCAGGAGCTGGATGCACAGCTCACTTGAGATCAGTCCCAGATCTGGGGCTGCCAACAGCTCCTTTCTCTCCTGCACTGCTCTTTTCAGCCTGTGCCTCCCCATGGCCCCAGCTGATGCAGCTGCAGATAAACAGACAAGGAGAGCCAGGCAGCAACTCCTGGCTTGCTCTGCTGTCCCCTGGGAGGCACAGACATGGCAGCTTTAGATCAAGACTCTTCAGAAGCAAGAACAATCCCAGCTATCAGCAGAGAGCGGCCGGCTGGTTCCCCGCATTCACTCCCGCTGGGTACACGACACGGGCAGTGGGTTTTGGGACTGAGGTACTGGGACTACTGGTGCAGAGCCGTGGAATACTGCAGCTCCCACCAGCAGTGGGCTGAGCTTCTGCAGCATGGCCAGGCTGGGGGCAGACCAGGCAGCAACAGTTGAGTCCCTATCCTAAAACTGGGAGCAGTGGGAGCTCAGTGCCACCCTGCTCTACATAGAACTAGAGTCAGCCTTTACGGCGTGGGATCTCCGTGCCTGGGAAGACTCCCAGGACACCTCAGACCACGCTAGCCCAGGAGAAGCTGAGCCATGGTCAAGCCAAACCCTAGAGTACTATTCTGGGGTAGCTCAGGGACCAGTTCAGGTGGGATGCCCTGACCCATTGGCCCTTTCCTGTGGAGTATGGGGGTGTAACGGGTCTCTGTCCCCATGGGTGGCAGTCTGGAGGGTACCACCGTGTCCTTTGAGAGAAGGAGGAGCACAGACACAGTGGCTGAGGCTGGAGAGGACACGACATTATGTTTCTAGTGGACAAAAAGAAGGGGGTCCTTCTGCAGCCCACACCTTGCAGCACTTGGACTGTTTTTCTGCTGCCATGGAAACTGCAGTGGAACATCATTCTGTTGCACTGGCCAGGGTGACCAGGCCATGGCAGTTCCCAGCCTTCTTTGTGCTCTCACACCTGGATTTACAGAGTGGGAGGGGCTGCCTGCCAGTCATCATTCTTGGGTCACCCTGGGGCTGTGATAGGATGGGGGCATACCTGGGTAGGGCACCCAAGGAACAGAAGGGATGGAGAAACCACATAAGTGCTGGCAGGGGCTGTCTGGTGCCATTCCCCGACAAACCCAGCTCCCATGCGGCCAGGGGCTCCACGCTGCTTGGCCTCCCACAAACATAAATCATTTTCTAATTTATAACATGAATAATTGATTTTGCCTCCATAGCTGGCGATAAATCTCCTGTGCGCACATGCATAAGAAAATAATAATAATGAAAGCGATCAGGACCTGCTGCCATTGATTACCTGCGAGAGGGAACATGGTCCCCTGTGTGCCACATGAGGCTGGGACAGGGGCCGCTCCCCTGGGGATGCTGCGTGGCCCCGCCTGATGTGAGCTTTCCTTGTCCTGCGCAGGGGCACCTGTCCGAGGTGGGATGACTGGACCTACCCTAGACTGAGCCCCTGGGGCTCTACTGGGACCCACACTGGGCAGTCAGGAAGGTCCGAGTACTTGAGGGTATCCCAGACCTCAGGCATCAGCGGTCCCAGCCTTGCAACTGCACCTAAGGAGGGCTAAGATGCTTGGCACAGCCCCGTTCACGGATGCCGCGTGCGATGCCTCAGTGGCACCTTGCCAGGGTGGCCCGTGACCGGTCCCCTGTCCCTCGGCAGCTTCACAGTCTAGGGGGAGCTGCAGAAGCCGCTCTGGGTCCCGGTTGCCCGGTCCCGGCACGGGCAGGCAGCGTGCACGCCCATGGGACATTCCTCTTCCCCGGGTCACCTCTTCTCCGGTAGCCACACCCTGAAGCTGGCTGAGAAACAGCTGGTTGGAAATCGCATCGGAGAGCTTCGGCTCAGTAGGAAGGAGGTCCTGGAGCGGGGAGTGGGCAGGGAGCCGCTGCGCGTCAGCCAAACTAACCAGGGCGGCCGCACCAGCTTGCCCAAAGCCTTCGTAGCGCGGTGTCCCCATGTCTGCCCGCTCCGTCACAGCGAGCACCACGGCTCCCGCCCGGTGTGTGACACTGAACGGTAACGGGAGACCTACGGCAGCCTCAGGGGGGCCATCTGTGGGCGGGAGCGGGGGTCACTCTCCCTCTGTCCACCGCCATCCCAGCCACGGAGCCTCCTTCCTGCGGCTGCCGGCCGGTGCCGGGGAAGGCCGGCCCGCCGTGGCACCGTGGCCGCCCGTGGTGCCGCGCGGAGGACGGTGCCCGGCGGCGGAGGCGGCGGCGG
>VZSE01011912.1:27375-59124 GCA_013398275.1 Promerops cafer
CTGCCCGGTCCCGGCGCTGCCCCGCTCTCCCTCACCCTGGTGTCCCTGTCCTGATCCTTGCTCCCCGTCCCAGCCCTGATCCTTATCCCCTGTCCCATCCCTGTCCCCCAGCCCTTCTCCCCGCGCCCTGTCCCCGCCCTGATCCCCTTCTGACCTCCCCAGTCCGCTGGCAGGCGACCCCCGGGATACCCGGATAACATGGCACATTGCAGACCCCATAACTCACCCCACCGTACAGAGTCACAGGGCGATGTGTCAGCCCTTGAGTGCAGGGGAGTTACACGGATTCCTGGGTGCTCGGTGCGCCAGTCTGCCATGCCTTGTAAAACAGGTGTCTGGTGCTCACACGTGCTGGACAGTGTTTTTCATGGCTGCAGGCCTCTGGCATCCTTGTCTACCCTTCACACCACCTGTGAGGTTCTGTGTGCTCCCTGCCGTGGGGCTGTCACAGCCCTAGAGTGGCCCATGGCACGATGCTGGTGACCAGATAAGCCTCCGGCACATTTTGGGGTGGTCACCCCAGTCACTTGCTTTCTGGTGTAAGTGCACTGTAGGGCTCTGGGCCTTGCTTTTCAGGGTGCTCTTGCTCCCCGAGTAGCCACTTTGGGTTATTTTATCTTCATTTTCCCAGGCTGGGTCTTGCTTTGTTTCCTGCTTACATTTCTTGGATCCTTTCAACAGTGTCTTCTCTGGATGGTGTTTACAACAGCTCGCTGCTCAGTATCATCTAATGACAATTCATTATTCAAGTAGAAGTTTGAAAGATGGTGTAAAACAAGACCCTGAAGTTCAGCTAAGTTTGCTCTTGCTTGCCTCATCAAAAAGCTTTGCCCAGTGATTCTTCTGAAATAACTCCTCTGGGCAAGCCAGTGTCCATCATTCATTGTGCTGGTATGCAGGCTCCTTTAACTGCCAGTTTTGTTCTTCACTAGGGATAGGAACAGGGTTTATCCTGTTCTCAGCTCTGGTTTTGTTGTCTTTTCTTGCAGAGAAAATCAGTGCCTTGTTTGCTCTAACCATCACTAGGGCCCTAGTTTCTTCTCAGCACTGTGTGTCAGCAGGTTAATAGGTTTATCTCCACGCTGGCCAGGTGACTGTGTCTGTGTGGACATGCTGTTTTTGCTTTTCCTGCAGCTGTTTTTGCAAGGCCTCTGCCTCATTTGCATTTTTCTGTTTAAAAACAGTGATTTTTCCCTTTTGAGTCATCTTTATTTTTGAGCCATCATTAATTTTCTCTCCCTCCTTGTTTATTAATAGACCTTTTCACTTTTGTGCTGATTCTGCGTGGGTATATTTGTAAAGTTCTTTGTGTTCCCCTTGGCATTCTGGCTGTTAACTCCTTCTGCTGGTTTGTTGTCCCTTCCCTCTCCCCTGCCCCCCTGCAGCTGTGGGGGGACACTATTGACTTTCAAATCATCTTCCTGTCTGCAATGTTCCCCTTCTCTTCTTCCAGGTATCTCCTAAGAGCATCTATTCCAGGTGTCTCCTAAGAGTATTGCAAGTGAAAGGCACGATTGAAATCTCTCTCAGTGCCTTTGACGCTTTTGCCACCTCCTCACATAGCCAGTGTTTGCTGTGGCTGCTGGAGAGCTCTTTCTCCTGGCAGCAGGGGACAGGATGTCTTAAAGCCCACGGGGCTGCAGGCAGGAGTTGGATAGAATGCAGCTCTTCACTCCTTGAATGCTTTGCTTTGCCTTGTAATAGTGGCTGTGTTCATGCCTTTGCTCTGTCTCCACCAGGTATCCAGGTCCTTTCCTGGCCCTGTTGCCTGCTGTTGAGCCAGGTGGCCTGGGCTGCAGCTCTGCTGAGAGCAGGAGAGGTGCAGGGTAGCCAAAACCTCTGACAGTCCTTGCCCGGGCTGCCAGGGGCTGGTGTTGTTCAGTTGGTAAGTGTGCCATGGCACGTGCCTGGCATGGGATGAGTCCTGCAAGTGGCAGGTTCCCCAGTGGAGCTGTTTAGAATCTCCTTGTACCTGCCTTTTTATTAATCTTGTTATTGTAGTTGTTTTTTTCCCCTTCAAAGAGCCCAATCTGCTGCAGGCTGTAAAGAGTGACATTGTGGTATGCGAGCTGCATGCCAAGGCTGCATGAGGTCCCCCAAGGCTCCTGGTCCCCCAGTATTGCCATCCCTGTTCACTGTCAAGGCTTTAAGGTTATCTACTCATCGATGGGAATATGGATTGAGTGGAATTAGAAACCTCGAAGGCTAAAAATACAGCTCCCTGCCAGGAAATGCGGCAGCCTGCTGAGAGGGTGCTGTGTGGCACTGAGACTTCTCCAGGAACTGGCACATTCCACATGAGCACCACAGCCCAGCATCCCTGCCAGTTCCCAGGTTCCCTGAGCAGGACTGTGGCTGGCTTGCTCTTGCTTGTGGGGTCCTTCCCTGGACAGGACACAGAGAGAAATCAGGGAGAAAACACTGCCCATGTGTGCTGCAGATGTTTGCTAGAGGAGAAGCACAGTCTGGCACATGACTGGCAGCTGGCTGAGGCCTCACAAATGCATTCCATGAGCACAAGCTCCCCATGAGCAGGGTGTTCCTGGGAACAGTGCGAGAGCAGCCTGTGCTTTCAGGGAGCTCTGGATGCCTCCTGGCTAATGATCCAGCATCCTCCTGGCCACACCAGGCTGTGTTGTGCTGGGCTAGTGGGCTTTACATGCCAGACAGCTGGGCAGCGCTCCCATCATCACTTTTACCATGGTACCATGGCCTTTGCCTGCTTGATGCCAGAGCACTGAGTTGTTGTGCTAGGCAGGTCCATAAAACAGGACAGCATCTGGGGCAGCATAGGCCTTTTTGGGGATGCACTGCCCATTGCTGCCTGTCTTTGTGGGGCAAGCTTGGTCCCAGACTCTGGAAGTGGCAGGGTTGTCCTGCCTAGTGTAGTGTGAATGAGACCCAAAGCCAGGGCCATTGCTCTGCCTCCCAGAGCATGAAATAAGTCGGTGCTGCCCCATGGCTGTGGCATCGATGAAGTGTGTAATAGGCTGGGGGCAGGAGCTGTGCTGCCCTGTGGGAAAAAAACAAAGTGCTGTGGCGTCCCTGCCAGTGTGGGTCATCTGCCACCTTGCCATGCTTCTTCCCAGGCTGCAGGAAGCAGCTCTTCCCCAGCAGTGTGTGGCAGGCAGAGGCAAATCTGTGCAGGGAGAGGATGCTCCCAGCACCCGCCGTCTGGCTAATGCTGCACCATCTGCTTTGGAGGGTGAGGCAAGGTGAATGGCAAGCTTTCGAGGAGCCCATAAATCCTTTGTGCAAAGGCTCTTGGAGGTGGCAGGGGATGTGCATGGAGCAATGCTGCTTCTGGTTGCTCCCTGTGCTGGAAATTGTCAGGAAGGAGAGCCTGGGGAGATCACTGACCCCCACAAGACATTCAGTGATGAGTCATGGCCTGGGACTTTGGGCTTGGCTGGGAAAAGTCCTTTAGCAGAACATGCTTCAGTGCAGCTGGAAGCTATCTGTGGTTGGAAATGGTGGTGCCGGGCGGGCTTCCAGTGCCCCCTCCCCTCTGGCACTTGGGCTGCCACTCGGTGAGAAAATGTATAATGCCTCAGTATTGAAAAATGACTAATCCAGTCCTTGGAAGGTTTGTAGGATACATTCCTTTCTTGCGGTCGATAAAGATAAAGGGGATCGTTCTGCCAGCAAAATTAGTGTATCAAAGAGGGGGGAAAAAAATGACAAGAGCTGCGGAGACAGAAAAATGATTGGGGCAGCCCTGGGATGGTGCTCAGCATCACCACGGCGCAGGCACAGGTGCCGCGGTCATGCTGGGGGTACTGCCCTGTTGGGCTTTTCCAGTGGTTTCCAGAGAGCCATGAGAGACTCATCCATCATGCCAAGGCAACGGTCTGTCCATCCATCAGGAAGAGGGGATGATGCTGTGTGGCAGGGGCAGCCCCAGCCACTTTCCAGCCAGTGGTTGGCCTCCCCTCGCCTTCCTGGCACCACTGCTGGCTGTTGGTGAGGGGCCACGGAGAGCGTTCGCGCCTCGGTCAGGGGCTGTGTGGAGGGGAGGCTAATGTACCGGAGGTGCCTCGGAAATGAGAGCCTTGGATGGGTTCCTGGCCCTATTGATCTGCCGGCAGTTTATGCATCCTGACATTCATAATCTCGGTCGGCGCTGATGGTCCAGATTAATGGGCCCAGGGGCTGTCCATCCGTCACTTCACATTAATTACTGAAGAGGTGTTTTTCCAGTGATTTACCTGACAGCGGCCTGTGATGAATCCCCCTAAACGGAGTGGGCAGTGATTAATCATGGGGCCCCAGCCCAGCCCCACTCTGCCTTCCCCTCAACCACAGTGCAGCCCCCTGCACCATCCGTCTCCATAAACCCTGTCTGATGCATATTTATAGGGGCAGGGGGGCCTGGCTGCTTGTGGCGTGCCTGCTTCTGCCAAAGATGATGAAAAATAAATCTGTCGGGACGGGGCAGCAGGTGAGCGGAGCTGCAGCATGCCGTGGTCCTGCGCCAGGGTATCCCCGTGCTGGGGTTCGCTTTCTGTTGTTCTGTGGCTGCCTCAGGCTTCTCTGTGGTTTTTGATGCCTGAGTAGTGCATGGTCTCAGTGTTCTGCTTCAGCTGCAGACACTGGTCCCTTGGGCTTGAGGGTTCCAGGTAGCAGCTGCTGGAGCGGGGCAGGTGCCCCAGTGATTCTCTCAGGACTTCCCTCCGTCCCCCAAACTGGATGCACCCCACCAAAGACTGTAGGGCTGTGGGGTGCTCCGGGCCCCAAACCTTGTCTGCAGATGCGCTGCTGTGGGGCAGTGTTGGGGCTCCACAATCCATCACTGTGTGCCAGCTGCTGAGGGAGCAGGGGTGGGTGCTGGGGCCCCAACTTAGTGACCTGGGCAGGGGCTACGCACTGTGCACTCAGCTGTGGGGCTGTTGGGCTGCGGGCGGGACAGTGACGCTGTTCTCTCCTTGGCAGGCAGTGGTGGCACCATGCAGCAGGAGGCAGAGGGCAGCCGGGTGCGCCGCAGGAAGCCCGACATGGCCCTCTACGTGCCCAAAGCGCGGCGGGAGAGAGAGGCACAAGCGGCAGGTGACACACGGGTTGGGCACCGCCGGGAGCCTGAGAACCACCGCCGGGAGCCTGAGAACCACCGCCTGGTGCAGGACTCTGGCTGGGCCGGTGGCGAGGGGCAGAGGCGAAGCCCCCGTGCCAGAACACAGGCCCGCAGAGCGGCAAGGAGGGAGAACAAGGTGGATGCCGGCCCAAAGGAGGTGCGGACAGCCTCTGCCAGGCACAGCCACAGGACGAGAGGCAGCTGCCCTATTGCACTGGAAAGCCTGGAGGCATCACCCAGCATATGTGAGCCATGCCCAGATCCAGCTGTTGCTCAGCCCTGGGACAGGCAGGACAAAGCATCTCATGAAGAACCTGGAGAGCTCAGCCAAGGCTGCAGGATGATAAGGACTGAGCCTGACCCTCCCTCCCTACAGAGTGCCCAGGCTGGGGCTGTGAAGGCTACCCCCGAGCCTGGGAATGACCCCACTGGCCCAACACCCGCTGCTAGCCCAACACTGGTTCGTCAGACAGGCCTGAGTGGCGTGTTGGAGCACTTGGGGGACAGTACCCTAGATCCAGCTGGAGACCTCTCCCAAAGCCTGGGAGAGACTTTCCTGCAGTCAGCAGGGGTGGACAGCCATGGCAGGGTGCCCCAGTTGGTGGGGGAGACAGTGGGTCCAAAAGCCAGGGAGGAGGAGAGGAAGGAGGAGAGGTCTCTCCTGGCAGAGCAGAGCAAGGGTTGTGCAACTGGGGTACTGGAGGAAGAGGAGACGTGGGGAGGCAGGACTGAGCTTCCTGGGGAGAGCACCTTGTGTGCTCCAGGAGCCAGCTGTGAACCTGTGTTCTTGACGGGTAGCATGGGCGATGTTCCAGCACTCCCAGGGGGGAGCGCTCCACAGCAGGGCATGGGCAGCCCACCCCAGCTCCCGCCTGTCATGGAGGAGAGCACTGCTGGTGCTGGGGATGCCAGTGGGGAGGGTGACCTGGTGCCTGCTGTAGAGGAAGCAGGCAGCACTTCTGCCTGCACAGATAGCAGTGCTGGGGCTGAGAGCAGCCTGTGGGAGGGAGCACCTCTGGAAAGCTGTGAGCCCCCACTGCCCCTAGAGCTGCTGTGCCATGGCATGGAGGGGATCTCGCCTGCATCCTGGGCCAAGGAGCTGGCAAGGCCAGATGAGGATGCAGGCTCGCTGCAGAAGCACCAGGAGGCTGAGAAAGAAGAGAGAGGTCTCCACAGCAGCTCCCCTAAGGAAGGACAGACCAGTGCCAGTGCTGAAACCCTGAGCCAGACCAGCCCGGGTGCTGAGGAGAGCTGGGATGTGCTGTTCAATGATGATGGGGACTGCCTGGACCCACGCCTGCTGGAGGAGGTACTTCCTGCAAGCCAGTGTTCATGGGGATTGGCAGGGTCAGTGACTGGTGCCCGCTGGGATGTGGGGGATGTCTGTTCCTGTGTTCTCTGGGGTGAGTGCATGGGGTGGGTGGGCTGCACTCAGGGCATGGTCAGCCTAGCTGGCTGTGCTGCCTGCTCTTAGAGCCAGCCTTCCCCTGTGCTGCCAAAACACCTAGGATCTCCACCTTCCCCCATCTGTCCCATCCCATTTGGCGTTGCTGGTAAAGGCTAGGGTGATTGTCCTTCTGTAGTACATAAAGTGTGCCCAGTAAAACCTGCTGAAGTGCTGTAAACTGCAACTGCACCCTCATGAAACCAGAGCTGGTGATGCAGAAGTGGGCTGAGATGTATGGGATCCCACTGAAACAGCAACAGGATGTTTCCTCTAAATGATGGCTTCTTAATCAGCTGTGGCTCCTTGCCATTCCCTCCTGCACACATGCTGCTGAATTTACTACAGTTGGCTGCTTAGTGCCAGGACCCACACCGTTTTGCTGCCATTCACAAGGAAAGCCTGGCTCCTGCAGCAATATCCTTTATTGCATTTTAAATCAGTAGCGTCAAACTGGTAATTTTCCAAATGACATTAATGTACCTGAAGAAACCAACAACGTTAATGTTGTTACATCCAGCATCTGCCTACCCCTGGCTGAAAGCAGGGTGTGAAGTGGCGGGTGGTGCCTTGATGACAGCGCCTGTGAAGGGATCAGATTAACTCAAGAGCACTCTTACTGAGGGGCACAGATCCCACCTTGTCCACAAGGCCTTCCTTGGGCTGATGTGTCCTCTTGGAGCCTGGCATGGTGCTGAGATGGTGGGACACAGAAGGCTCGCATTTTGGGGGGATGTGAAAGGGTGTTGGGTATTCCCATCCTTGCCTGGCTGTGCTCCCCTGAGCCACTGTCCCCCACCCTCCAGACTGGAGGCTGTGGTGAGTGCTGGTGCGAGGACAGCACTGCTGCTCTGAGGCAGCTGGTGCAGGTGGCATTGGCTTTCTGTGGGCTGATGCCGTGGGCATGGCTGTGTCCTTGGGGAAGGAAGGTCAGGGAGGATCCCTGTTATGGTGCAGCCATGGGATGCTGTGGGCAAGGTTGTGCTGTGCAGTGCAGGTTCTCACTCCAAGGAGTACCTGTATTAGCTCCCCTATGCACAAGCTCTGACACAAGTTTGAGCTTTCCAGGGAGCTTCCCAAAATGGATGAAAAAGAACTTGAAATAGGGATTTATCAAAGGTTGCCATCTTTGTCCCCTGCAGATTCCCACAGGGCACTTCATGCTTCCTGAGCCCTCTGAGCTCCCAGCGGGTGGATGCAGCTGCTTGGGGAGGGCGCAGGCTCTCGGGAAGATGTTGTTAATTAACAAAAAGAACAAGAAAATGAGTAACGTCTTCCTCGAAACCGAGTCCTTATGCAATGCAGAAAGCTGGCAGAGAGCAAGATTTATGACGTTCTGTGTGGAGGAGAGATTTCTGATAGTGGATGGCTCTTTAATCTAGCAGGAAAAAGACACCATAGTGAGCACCATTGTCTGGAAGCTGAAACCAGACAAATTCAGAGTAGAAATCAGTTTGAACACAGAGTAATTAAGCACTGCGACTGTTTTCTTGCAGGCTCTGGGGACTCTCCATCAGGCAGTGGGGCATGGCAGGGGCCATGGTGCGTGCGTGCCTAGGGTGGTGGTGTAAGCGAGCAGCCACAGACCCCTCTGACCTGCTCTGGCAGGAGTGTGTCTTTAGAGAGCAGCGAGATGTGATAGACAGGCTTCATTTTCCCTGTCATGTGTCTGTCCATCCATCAGTGAATGCCTGCCAGGGCCGGGGCCGCACCATGGCTCCCACTCCCTGCCCTGCCCCACGGCTGGGGAGCTGCTGGCATGCTGCGTGCTGGGCTGCTGGTGCCGGGGGACCTGTTGAGCCGTGCCTGCCGCGTGGCTGAGCCGTGCTGCCAGACGGCTCCTGTCCTTCCTGCCCCGCCACACTTGGTGATTTGTGAAGGTCAAGGGCTGCTCCGGCACTCTGTGCTCCAGCTCTCTAATCATCTTCCTGGTGCCTGGCACCACCTGAGTGCTCTGCTCCCTCGAGCAGCACCGCAGGGCTCTATCCTGCCTGGGAATGGCTCCCTTGCTTCCCCTGAGCAGGCGCAGGGTGCCTGATGGGTGTGCTGCCCTGCACGGGGGTGATGGCAGGGCAGGAGGCTCTGCTGGCAGTGCTGGCTTGTCCCGTGAGCTCCATAACTCAGCTCTACTCTCCGCGGGCATCCAGCCGCTATGGCAGCACCCCATTACCTGCCGTGAATCCATCTTCCCCATAAAATTGTCGGAATGAGCACTTTTTATCGACTGAGCTGGCTGGGATTTATGGACTCTAACCTTGCAGTCGTGGTGTGCTCTGCTATGATCGCTTAGGGGATCGGGGTGGGAACCCGCCTGAGTTATGTACCCATTTCTTGGCATCATGCCAACCCCACGCTCCAGGGGGAACAGGGGAGCTGTCAGTGGCTTTGGACTGCACCTGGCCTGGTGTCTCAGCTGAAGCAGGGCAGTGAATCCTCTTGGCCACTGGCACGGCGTGGTTTGGAAGAATAGGATTCAGCAAGCGATGCAGGGTGGCCCACTGGGAAGAACGTGGTGCAGGGTGACCAACTGGCACTGGCAATGCTGTGGGACAGAGGGAAGTAGGGGCTGGCTGCACCCCTGTGTTGTGGCAGCAGGAGGCTGCTGCCCGTGTTTTAAAATAAAGGCTGAAAAATGCGCAAGGTAGAAAAGCTCTACAGCCATCATCTTTTAGGGCTGGAAAAAGTGCCCCACTGTGAGATACTAAAGGTGCACAACCATCAAGAAGAAGATTGAGAAGGGATTTGATTAACATTAGTAAGTGCTGTGATGGGGAGGAGACCAGGGACTGACGGTTCTTTAATCCAGCAGAGAGGCAGAACAAGAACTACCGGCTGGAAAGTGAAGTCAGACAAATTAAAATGAGAAATAAACCATAAATTTTTAGGTGCACAGGTGATTAACCAGCAGAACTTGCTCCTCAGTGGAGCACTGTTTTTTTCATCTTGGCATCTGGGGTGCTGATTGGCTGCTCCAGTGCATGTGCTGCAGCCAGGGCGTGCTGAGCCTGGTGCTTCCATGTGGCAGAGAGACATCAATCTTTCCTCCTGGCATTACTATCCTGCTCCTTGTTCTTCCCCAAAGGTATTTCAGGTCATCACATCACTGTGGAAGGAGGGGTGTGCTTGGAGATGCATGTGCTGTTTCACCCCTGCCATTCCTACCATGTCCCTGACCTGGCTGCAGAGCGTGGCAAGTGAAGGGCTGCTGGTAATGGGAAAAGCAAATGCATAGTGTGAGAACCTTGGTTGATAGCTCCTAATTCTCAATGCCATGAATCCATCTGCAGTGCTGGGGTGGGCTGCCAGGGCCTGGACAACTTTCTGGGGAGCACTTGCCACAGATAGGGAACTGCTGTGGGGCAGGTGGGCATGAGTTGCTCAGTGCTGTGCCTCTCCTACTGCTGCAGCTCTCAGGGGGTGAGAAGCACCAGGAGAGCCAGCAGTCACCCCGCTTCAACTACTATGGGGCTGAACCTGCTGCGCCAGACATCAGCGATGACGAGCTGCCCCACGTCATCGAGATCTACGATTTCCCCTCGGATTTCCGCACCGAGGATCTCATGCGTGTCTTCTGCAGCTATCAGTGAGTCTGCCAGCACTCAGTCCCTGGTGCTGGGGTTCCCTGCCTGGGCTCTGCTCCAGATGGCTGCCCGTCAGGTGCTGATGCCTCGCTGACCTTCCCCTCTCTTTGGCAGGAAAAAAGGCTTTGATATTAAGTGGGTGGATGATACACACGCCCTGGGCATCTTCTCCAGCCCCATAACAGGTACTGCTCCTGGTTCAGCTGGGGATGGGCAGAGAGGAGGCATCCCTCTCCCACAGCCAGATCCTGGGCATGGGGCTGACCCTGCACGTGGACATGCTGCTCTCTTCCTGCAGCACGCGATGCTCTCAGCACCAAGCACCTGATGGTGAAGACACGCCCACTCTCCCAGGGCACCCGCGCCTCTAAAGCCAAAGCCAGGGCGTTTGCTGGTGAGTGGTGCTGCCCTGTGCCAGCTTGTGCCATCGTGCTTGTGCTGCAACATCATCCTGATAACTGGGGAGGGATGGGGCAGCCAGCATGGCTCCACAGCTCTGCCGGCTGCCCTGTCCCTCCTAGAATGCCCCACTAATGTCTCCCATCTTCACAGAGTACCTGCAACCAGCCAAGGAGCGCCCTGAAACATCAGCTGTCCTGGCCAGGCGGCTGGTGATTGGTGCCCTGGGGGTACGGAGCAACCAGACACCAGCCCAGCGAGATGCCGAGCGGAGGAAGCTGCAAGAAGCTCAACGTGAGTTTTGGATGCCTGGAGGAGCTGCAGTATAGGGGGGCCTTCCTCATGCATGCTCCTCTCACAGGGTGCTGGGTGAGAGGGGGCTGCATCAGGGTGGACTCCAGCCATCTCCACAGGGAGGTGGGGTGGTAGGGATGTGGCATTGACCCTCTTGTCTCTGCAGAGAGGAAGCGCCTGGAGAACAAGCAACGGGAGGATGCCTGGGAGGGCCGGGACTGAGCCAGGAGGCTGCACTTTCAGCCCATGTCCCTCTCTGCAGGCAGGCAGAGCACTGCATCTCAGAGCTGGGACAGATTCTGCACTGTGTCCAAAAGCACTGGGCTGCTTCACCGAAGGGGCTGGTTGGTGCTGTGGGGATGCTGTTGCTGTCAGGCAGCACTGCCCTCCCTGCCCAAGGCTGCCAGCCACAGCAGGAGCAACAGCAGGATGCAGGGAGCTCAGCAGAGAGCATGGGGGGCTATGTGGGGCGGCCCTGGCCACCTGGCAGGGCCTTGTGAGTGAGAGTTTCTGTCCTTTATTTTGCTAATAAATGCCATTTATTTTATTTGCTTGCCTGGGTGGTGGCTCCCCGCTCCCTTCATACCGGGGGAGGGTGTGCGTGCCGGGGGCAGCTGCGCATGGTCCGCACTGCTGTGGGGATGTCCGCCCCTCCCAGGTGCTGGGTGTCCCCAGCGGGTGTGGGGGATGTGCAGGCAGGAGGGACCGGGCAGGACGGCAGGCAGGAATGTGCTGGCAGGGACCCTGTTTACTTCTGCGGAGCAGCTGCGGCCCTGAACAGCAGGGCCCTTGTCAGAGCATGGGCAGAGCCATGTTCCTGGCCCCACACGGGGCTGTGATGTGGCCACGCTGCCGGCCATGGCAGGCTGGGGGCTTCCTGCCCTGCCCCGGGGCGGAGGCTGGCACCTGGGACCTGCCTTTGGCTCTGCTTTGCATCATCTCTCAGCACCTGAAAAATATCCCTATGTGCCCCAGCACTCCCACCCTGTAGTTCTGCAGACTCTGAAGTTTTGGGGCCTTTCACAGGAGGTGAGGATGGGGATGATGCTTTTCTGCCACCACTACCAGCAGCTTGCATGCTTTTGGTCGCTGAAGAGCTCATGTGGCTGCCCTGTGTCCCCTGGCTGTCCCTCAGCTTGGCAGCAGTGGAGCTGGTCATGACCCCGTGGTGGTGGCTGCCTGCCCCAGCACCGTCCGGCAGCGCTGCCAGCTGGGAGCCATCTCGGCTGCCGTTCCCGGATGCTCGTGGCTTGGCCAGTGGAAATTTCAGGGCGCAAAGCAGCTGTCATGTGGAAAACATCTTCCCCTCCATCCGGCATCCCTCAAAGCCCGACCCTGGCTGAGTGAGCCTCCACCAGCACGTGCCTTGCCACGGTCTCTGGCCTCGGGCCCCCCGTGCATCACCGCCGTTCCCAGCAGCAACTCCACGTGCAGGGACCATCACGTGTGGGTGCAGCCTGACTTGTCCTGGGCCAAGGTGGGTGCTGACAGCCCCCCACCCTGGGCTGGTGCCTGCCAGTGAGGCAGGAATGGACAGAGGTATGCAAGGAGAGGGGTGGTACTGCCCCGTGGCTGGCGATCTGGGGAACAGACAGTACAGAGTGTGTTGGTGACATTCCCTTTTATTTCCTGTTGTAAGAAAAAAGATAGAAACCACGGGAGGTAAGAAACAGAGAGAAAAGGCACAGTGTACCCTGTGTCCCCACAGTGTGCCCAGGAGCAAGGGCTTTGAGGGACAGAGTGGCCCTACCACAGCTCCCATGTCTGGGAAGCTGCCAGGACAGCCTGGGAAAGCCCAGCATGTCAGCTGCAGACACAGTGGCTGCTGGGCTGGCTGCCAGCCCATGCTGCCACAGAGCTGGCTGGGTTTTTGCATGCATAGGGTTAGCCAGTTCAGGGCAAGGGTGCCCTGGCCCATGGGGACCACTGATGGCAAACCAGAGCTGCTTGATGCCAGCCACATGCAGACAGCCAGGGAGCTGGTGGCCCTGGGTAGCCCCAGGGGGAACACTGCCTGGCTGGGGACACATTGCCTAGCCCAAGTTGTTCCCAGCTGGGGACTGGCTTCATGATCCTAATGGGAAAGAGTGCAGGGAAAGGAGGAGGTGATGGAGGGATTGATAAGGGAGTACCCTCTCTCCCACAGCACAGTGCCCTGCTCCCAGCTCACAGAACCTTTATTGAAGACAGGACTGGTGCATGGGTGGCCGGGGACTGTCCTGAGTCTGCTGGAGCATGGGGGGCTGAGCGGGCTGAGGTAGTTGTCCTGGGGTGCCCTGGGGCTGTGGAGGTGAGGGCTGCTGTGGTACTTGGGCCACTCTTTCAAGTTCCGCGGGCAGCAGAGGACTGGACACCCCCAGGCACTCCCCGTCGACCCTGGTGCTCATCTCCATCCTCTGCAGCAGCATCAATAAATACAAAAGTCTGCAAGTCCCTGAGCTCAGTCCAGTGCTGCCAGGGCACAGGGGCTGGGGCGCGGGAGTCGGACTCTCCCGTGGCGCTGCGGGGACCACGCCAATGCCAAGGCTTCACACGAGGTTGTTGGCCAGGCGCTCCCGTCTCTCCAGATCGCTCACCACGTCGGCACCATAGGCGTCACCTGGGGAGAGCCATGTTGTGGGGGTGGGTGGGTGTGTGGGGGCACAAGAAACCCGTGGCAACCCCCGTGTCATCACTTCCCTCACCCCTCATAGGGCCTGCCACAGCCCCTGCTCTCCCGTCCCTCCTTACTTGTGTGGCAGCCGTGCATCCAGACACGCTGCCCATCATACTTGCACTGGCACCTCATCACGTTGTTGGAGAAGTCCGACTCAGCCACCTCATGCTTGGGGTTCACGACCACCTGGGGAGGGCAAGGGGCAGGGCTGGGAGCACCTCTGCTATGCCCTGGCCAGGCAGGACTGTGGCACACACAGCAGCATACACAGCAGCACCCTGATGTGCAGGGTGAGGGATGCTGTGGTGCTCATGGAGGGGACCCCCCAGACCTGAGATCTGGTAGTTTGGTGTCCCCCACCCCTCCATCCCCATACCTGGAAGGTGTAGCTGCCTGGTGGCACATCGGTGATGTCAATCCACTGGCAGTCGATGTCATGGCGGTAGGTGTCCCAGCACCCCACACTCACCCCCTGCTCACCAAAGTTGGCACAGGCGAAGCGTCGCTGAAGTCCTGCAGCAAGGAGGGGAGGTGAGGGAGGCACAGACAGAGCCCCTTTGGGGAGAAGAATGGGGGGCCACTGTCAGCTCTGCAGCTAGCACCTACCTTCGGGGCAGTTAGTGTCTTCTAGGCAAAAGCTGGCCTTGTGCCCCTCGGCCACCTTGGAGCCATTGAGCGTCAGCAGATCATAGTGGGTAAAGACCTCGATGCTGTGGAAGTGTCTGTGGGGACAGGGGCTGAGCACAGGACCTGTGCCCGGCCAGGGAGCACGTGGCTGGCCCAGGCAACCCCGACAGAACTTCCGGCAGGGCAGCACCCAGGGACTCAGCAAATTACAACCCTGAAGCCAAATAAAGCCGTAATGACAGTGCTGGCTCAGACGCTGTTAATTACCCCGGGTGGGACAGCCTCTTGGGGACGGGTGCCACCATGGCCACTCTGGCCCAAGGACGGGGCAGCTCCCTGCCAGCCCCTGCCTATGGGCCACTCACCGGTGGCACTGGTGCCAAGTCCAGGCATGACGCCCCATCCTCGGTCGGAAATCGGCTCTTCCCAGGTTGTGGATCTGGGAGGAGAAGCGAAGGAGGCGGCGGTGGCCATAGGGCCACTGCATGTCATCAGCAGAGCGGGAGAGGCAGCGCTCCTCATGGGCACAGTACAGCAGCCCCAGGGGCCGGTCCTCCAGGTAGGCTGTCTCCTGCACCAGCTGGGCGTTCATCACCAGGTCTGGGGCGTCTGGCATGGAGGGGATCAGTGGGATTGAGAAGGTGATCCCCACCCTGCATAGCACCCCCTACTCTCCTACAGGAGAAGGGGGGTCCCCCCGCCCAGCCCCATGGGCTCCTGCTACTCACGGGCAGTGCAGGTGACCCCTGCTGAGAAGCGTCCCCCGCCGCTGGGGCAATGGACAGGGCCATGGCGCTGGCACTGCTGGAGGGCCAGCTCGGTGCCGGCACAGCGCACCCCGCTCATCACAACCCGGGTGGCATCGGGGCTGCCTGCCCAGTACCACGTCTCCTGAACGGAGGAGGAGCACAGTGTTTGCACCAGTCCTTGCAGCTCTTGCCAGCACCCATCTGCCTCCCCTGCCTCCTCTCCTGCACTAACACTGCCACCAGGATTTGTCCCCCCACTGTCCCATCCCAGAGTCCCTGGCCACACCATGCCCACACTATCCATCCTGCAGGACCCCTGCAGTTGTGGCCCCAGGCTGGCACCCCACTCACCTGGAGGGCATGGCTGGCAAAGCCCAGCCCCAGCTGCCTGCAGACCACCATGGCCTCATTCAGGCCCCACTGTGCACCACACACTGCACCCCACTGCAGCCGCCCCTGCACTGGCACCAGCACCTCCACCACGCCTTCCTCGGGGTTGCGGCCCCCGGCCAGCCGCACCTGTTGGCAGAGAGGGGCTGAGCTGGAATGTGGCACAAACCTCCAGCTCTCCCACCCCAAGCTGCACGGGACAAGCAGCCCCACACATCCAGGTGAACATCTCCCTCATCTTCCTCTTCCTCCATCCCTCCCTACAAGACCAATTTTGCCACCAGATCATCCTGCAAAGCCCCATCAGGGTGTTGCTCTGTGTCCCCCAATCCCCTGGGTCACCCTAGGGCTGCTCTGAGCATCCACACTGGGCACAGAGCTTGGGGGCAGGGACTGTGCAATGGAGCTGGGGTTCAACAGGCTCTGGGAAGGAGGCAGGCACTCACCTGGCTCTTGAAGTCCATGTAGGGCATGTGGCAGCGGACGGCAGCATCAGCCTCGTGCCGACACCCATTCTGCTCAGCATCCTGGAAGCGACACTCGCCCAGGGAGCGCTCATGGCCAGTGCACTGTACATTGCTCATATGGATGGGCCCCAGACCTAAAGCACAGGAAGGGTCAGTGCTCCCTGCTCCATGAGCATCCTGGAGCGGGACCCTCATCCTCCTTCCCCTGGTCTGGGCATTCTCTACGGGAATGGGGCTGCTCATGGCAGGAGCAGACAGGGTAGCCTCATCCCAGGGCAGGCTGGAGCTGCGTGACCATCCCAGGATTCTCCAGCAGGACACATTAAATCAGTTGATTTCCCCATCATATCCCTCCAGAGTTTTCCCAAGTCCATGCTGTAACACCTGCCTCACCTTGTCCCATTCGGGCCCCCACCAGGGCCTGCTTTGCTGTCCCGTAGCCCAGTTGCCGGCACACCACACTGGCTGCAGCCAGGTCCCACTGCTTGTCACACACGGTGCCCCACTGCCCGTGGCGTAGCACCTCCACCCGGCCCTCACCAGCGTGGGTGCCCGCTCGCAGCCGCACTGGGAGCACCTGGGTACAGGGAGCAGCCAGTCAGCAACAGGACACAGCCAGCCTCCTCCTCAAGTGCAAATGGGGTGGCTGAGTGCTGCTCAGCTCTGGGACTCTCTGTCGGTGGGAGAGGGTGTGGAACTGCAAGGGCTCACCTTTCCTGGGGCGGTCTTGTTCTTGCCCTTGCCCTTCTGGAAGGCAGGGCCAGGGAGACAGCTGATGATGGCGTGCATGCCGTGGGGGCAGGCATGCTGGCGGGGGCCTGGTGGGGCCACCTGCATAGGGCAGCGGGCCAGGTGGGGCTCCGAGCCCTGGCACCGCACCTTGTGTACCCAGAAGGTGTTCTTCTGGCTGAGGGTCTTCAGGCTGCCGAGGGAGAGGAGCAGGGCCAGGGTCAGCTCAGATGCCAGAGACTCTCCCCCACCCAATGCTCATGCTGGGTGCCCATTCAAGGTGCCCTGCCCACCATGCACAGTGCTGAGTCCTACCTGGAGTTGGGGTCCTTCAGCTTCCTATTCCAGAGCTTTCTGTGGGTGTACAGAGACAGGAGGTGAACAAGCATGCTGACACTGCCCAACTCTGAACCCCCTGCCCCATCATTTCTGCCCTCCCCAGCAGGAGATGGAGACCCCAGGGTACGTCATATTCTCTCCCCACTGGCAATTACTGTGCCAAGCCCATCTGTACCATATGTCCCAGCGGGACTCTGTGACTCCTGGCACCGGTAGGGGCTCATTATGGGCTGTATTTATAGTCCCAGGCTGAGACGGGGTGGGAGGGACCAAGGGACACTTGTCTTTCCTCTCCTTTCTCCCACACTTTGCCAGCCATGATGGTGACCACCCCCAAAGACCTCTGGATGCTGCTGAGCCCAACTCTGACCCTTGTCAAAGGCCCAAGAAGGGGATTGAGGGATGGCCGGGCCATACCCACATGTGCAGCCCTTCTCTGACCATTCCCCCAGTCTCTTGTCCCCACAGTGTGTCCAGCCAGGCACCTGCCCCACACGCCCAGGTGTGGCGCATGTCTCCCACATCCCTACCGGTAGAAGCTGGTGTTGATGTGCTTCTCCCGGGGGAAGCCCAGCATTCCGCAGACCACGCGGCTGTTGTTCCTGGTCCAGTTGGCATCACACACCTGCCTCCAGCGTCCATTGTGCTTCACCTCCACAGCACCCTCCATCACTGGCATGCTCAGCTTGGCCCGCGCCAGGATGGGCTTGAGCCGCACCTCCTCCAGGGTTAGTCCCGACACCTGCCACAGTGGGCGTGGGGTGGGCATGGGGCTCCAGCATTAAGGGCATGGGGCTCCAGCACAGGGTGTTCAGAAAAGGGGCCAGGGGAAGCGTTAGTGGGACCTGCTCCAGTCGCCCTGGTGTACCCTGCTGGGCACAGGCGAATGCCATGGGCCCCCACTCACCTCTCCCAGCTGACCAGAGGTGGTAGCCTGGGGAGAGTTGCCAGGCAGGCGCTGTCCTGAGCACACCACACCAGCATCCTCGCCATGGTGGCAGTCGCTGATGCCCCAGCCATTGTGGACACACTCTGCCAGGGAGCCTTCGCTGCCCCCACATCGCACGTTGTCCAGCCAGATGGGGCCTGGGGACACAGCATCATAGGCCCCATCCAGCGTGTCCCGCAAGCTGTCTGCACCCACAGCCCTGTGGGGAGGCTTCCACAGCCAGCGGGAAGCACATTGCCCTCATCAGGATGCCCTGCCCCCCATTGCCCACCTGCCCCCTACCTTCCCCTTGGCCGTAGGTGGCACTATGGGTCCAGGTGATGGCTGCGGTGTAACCCAGCTGTCGGCAGGCGACGGTGGCCGCATGGAAGTCGAAGCCGTCATCGCACACGGTGCCCCAGCGCCCCTGGTACAGCACCTCCAGCCGGCCCTCTCCAGCTGGCCCCCGTGGTCCCCCCAGCCGCAGCTGCACCGGGGCCAGCTCCTGAGTGCTGGGGGCTACCCAGCACAGCAGCAGCACCAGCAGGACGTGACTTGTGCCAGTTGGCATCACCATCATGGTTCTGTGGGTGGGATGCCTGGGGACAGGCCAACAATGAGTCCTGGGGGATCATGGCAGAGTGGGGGGTGCAGCTGCAGCCCCCCTGTGCTCCAGGAGCTTGGCAATGATGGAGGGATATCATGCCCTCTTGCACGGTGGTGACGTCCCTGTCCCTGTGCTGTGGGGGATGCGTGGGCTGATCCCTGCCATACTCACTGCATACCCCAGCCCTACACCCTTCACCAGGTCACCCAGCTCTGACACAGCCCTCCCAGGCACCGACAGCCATGGGCAGCCCCACGAACATTGCCCTGTTCTCTTGCTGCTTCCTGTCTGCCCCATGCTTCGGGACATGGGTGAGGGCCCCACAGAGCCCCCTTTTATCCTCCAC
Source organism: Promerops cafer (assembly GCA_013398275.1). Lineage (NCBI taxonomy): Eukaryota > Metazoa > Chordata > Aves > Passeriformes > Nectariniidae > Promerops > Promerops cafer. The sequence goes on from VZSE01011912.1 coordinate 46,003, forward strand.
CTGGATTCTCTACTGAACACCAGGGTTCCTCCCCATCTTGCACACAGCCCGGTCCCCGTCACCTCACCTCTCCCCCTGCATCCTCATTCAGAGCATTGGTGGGATTGCTGACCCCCCTCCAGGTGCCCAGACCTTCCCTCCCGGGGCCACCCCCGGCACTCACCCTGGCAAGGGATGGCGGTGCCGGACCGGCAGCGGTGCGGGGCAGGCGGTGGCGAGGGACACGGTGGTGGCGAGGGACACGGTGGTGGCGAGGGGACGCAGCAGCAGCGCTCGCGGCAGTGGATCCAGCAGCTCCTGCCTCCCGCCGGGCACCGCCTGCAGCCGCTTTTATGGCGCGGCGGGGTGGGCCGACCCGAGGAGGCCCCCCGCCTCCCCGCCTCTGGTCTGGAGCCCAGCCCTGCTCCCTGCCCACCCCCGGCCCTACTCTGCCTCACCGCACACTGGGGCAAACCTGTTCCTGTCCCAAACCCTGTCCTTCCCCCAGCCGCGGGGATCTGAGCTATCTCGGATAGTCCCTACTTGCCGTGAGGCTGGACCTCCCCCGAGTCCAAATTCCCTCGGTCAGGGATGCTCCCGTCACGGGCTGTCCCCCAGCCAGGCACAGCATGGACTTTCTGGAGATGACGAGCTGCTATGCTAGGGACACTCCTTGCACCTTCCCAGTCATGCAGTGGTTCAAGAGGGTACACAGGCATAGGATGCCTGGAGGTGCTGCAGTGGGGCCAGGACTCGGGGGGCACAGGGACCACGGCAGGCTATGGGATGGTACCGTGAGCCCGGAGCACAGTTCTCCCAGGGCTTGGAGCATCACCTGTGCCATCCATAAACCAGGCTGGTTGTGAGGGTCCTCAGGCTTAGCCCCGCTCCGTGGGACGTGGAGACAGGTGATGGCCCCCCCCGCCCCGACTTGCCCCAGGAGCAACCTCCAGCTTGGGGTGCCGCCAGTCCCCGGGGCACCCTGCTGCCCACACGCCCGCCGTGCCCCGCCGTGGGATGGGGATAAACAGGAAGCCCAGTGCCCCGGCCGTGCCCAGGGACCGGCCAGGAATGTGCCGGTGGCCACCGGACTGTTTGTTTGGAGTCAAAGCAGCCGGATCCTGCCGGGAGGAGCCAGGATCAACACGGCCGGGAATAGCCCGTGAGCTCATCGCCACGTCTCGCAAGGACCTCCAGCACCTCTGGGTGTGCAGGGATGCACAACTCCGGGTCTCCCTCGCAGAGGACCCTCATCCCAGCCCTCTGCCTTGGCCGGGATCAGGGCATGTCCTGAAGCCTCTGCTGCGATATGAGTCCCGGGCCAGCCCCAGAATGGAGGCCACGGAAAGCCCTGGGGAAGGGCAGGGTTGGGGCCAGCAGTAGAGCCCGTGACTCATTCGTCTCGACGTTTTGGAGATCAATTGCTGAAGTGTGAAGCCAGGAGCCTCCCCCGAACTCCTCCCCCAGATGCTGGCAGGGGTGCAGGGCAGGCGGGTGCTGGGTCCCGCTCCCAGCTCTTCCTCTGCTCCTGGGGACAGCAAGAAGAGAGAAGTGAGGGGGCTGGTGGGCTCTCCCACACCTGGGACCTGCCAGCCTCTTCTCGCAGCAGTGCAGGCACTGTGTCCTGCCGCTCATGTGATCGTGGTGGGCTGGAGGTGTCCCCCTTTGCCCTGAGGTGTCAGCCAATGAGCCCCTCATCTCCCTCGGGGCTCCCCGGGTGCCAGCACCTGCAACCCCTGGCAGCCAGCAATGGCAGCAGCTAAAAATACGCGGCCGGCAGCAGGGCAGCCCCGTGCGCGGGAAGCTGTGGGCGGCGGGCGGGCGTGCGGGGCTATTCTCAGAGGGCTGCGGGACTATTCCTGGCCGGTCAATATTGATTCAGCCAGCTCAGGTGCAGCAGCTCACCCTCTCAGCACCGTATTTAGGGCCCGGCAGGAGGCGAGGCGGGCGGCTGAATCGGGAGCATTGTCTGGCGGAGGAAGAGGGCAGGGAGAGGATGTGAGCTCTGTAATCTGCAGCCAGCGGCTCCCGGCAGCAGCGGGTGAGGGGCACACCCCGGGCCTCCTGCGGCTGAGGAGTGGCCAGCACGGAACATCTGCCCTGGGGACGGACGGACGGGGTCAGAACACGTGCAGGCAGCTTCCGTCGGGAATAGCAGCGTGTGTGGGGCACGAGGGGGCAGCTGCTAGTCCTGGCTCCTGTGGTTTCTGAGCTGCTGGGCACGTGTCTGCTGTACACACAGCCACCAAGAGCTGGGGGACTGAAGACAGTTGGGGACTTCAGGTACCAAAGCAGTTTCCAGGCAGCTCCCTGCTTGTTCTAAGTAGTTAGGATGGTCTGGACCCTGAGCTGGGGAACTCAATACAAACAGCCCTGCATGAGCCTGCATCAATGAGCGGAGAAGAGGGTGAGAGGCTGTTTGTCCCTGTTCACTACTCTGAAATGTACCTGTCCTCTCTGGCAGCTCCCCCAAGGCTGCATCACCAGCAAGTGTGGATGGCACAGTAGGAGCTGCATGAATTGCTCAGAAAACACAGTGAGAGTGCTCATGACAGAGTCCGGGCCAGTGTTTATTTCCATGGGCACAGGGCGGGGGCTGAGTGAGGCTTGCCATGGCCATGCAGGGTTCAGGAGCCACTGGGGCAAGGCTGGGTTGTGGCAGGCTGGGAGCAGCCATCTGTTCAAGGTGATGGTAGCAGCTGGGAGCACAAGGGACCCCGCCAGCCTACACCCAGCTCTCAGGAGATGCTGCTGTCCTGAGGTGCTGAGGAAGCAAGTTGGGGATGGGCAAGGCTCTGCATGGCATCAGTAGGGCATGCTGCTGTCACAACCCTGTGTTGGCGAAGTCAGTTTCACCAATCTCATCAGAGGTGCCTGAAATCCTTGACAGCCACCTGGGCGGCATTGCGTCCTGCTGCTCCCATCACTCCTCCTCCTGCAAGAAAGAAGAAATGGGGAATTGTGGTGCACCTCTTCCACACGCCCCTTTTTTCCTTCTGCAGGCCTCCAGGAAGGTCCTGGCTCCCAGCTCTGCTCACCAGGGTGGGCTCCACTTCCACACAGGTACAGGCCAGGAATTGGGGACCGGTAGCCAGAGTAGGATGGTGCTGGCCGGGCGAAGTACAGCTGGTCCAGAGACATCCCTCCATGGAAGATGTTCTGCCAACAGAGCTCTGTGTGAGAGCTGTGCCTGGCCCAGGCCCATGTGCCCACTAGCACTGGCACCAGAGCGATGCTCAGAGTTGACACGCATGGTACCCACTCCACCGGGCAGCCCAAAGATCCGCTCCAGGTCTGGTGGCGTCAGGATGTCCCTGCCAATGATGGATGCCTTGAACCCTGGGGCATAGTCTTCGATGCAGTCGAACACTAGAGAAAGATGAAGGGAGGTGGGCAGCCTGGGAGGACATGGCAGCAAACTCCTGTGCAGCCCCAGGGCGGCTCTGCCCATGGGTGTTACCGGGGTCCATGTGTGCATTACGTACCCGTGTCTGCATATGCATTTCTGGCCTGCTCGTCCCAGGGCTGACCGCCTGCCAGCATGGACGGGGTGTACTGCGTGAAGAGGGACACAACATGGCAGCCTGGTGGGGCCAGCCCTGGGTCCAGCGCTGAGGGAATGCAGAGCTCGATCATGGGCCTGGGGGAGCAGTACACCAGCTGGGCAGGCAGAGGGGAACCCAGCCACTCCACACCTCTGTCCCCAGCATCCACTGCCATGACTGTCCTGTACTTTCCCCAGCGCACCAAGGTGTGCCAGTACAGGCTCCTACCTGCTGGAGGGGTGCCCGTGGGCAGCCTCAGTGAATGCCTGATGCAGGAGCTGGGTGCTCTCGCAGTTGAGGTGTATGGAGCACTGGTGGTGGGGCAGGGGCTGGCCGTTGTGGGCATTGGGGGCAGCCAGGAAGCTGGGCAGCCGATCCACCGCCACTGTGCACGGGATGGGGAGATGGAGGAAGCAGGGTGCAGCCTCTTGCTGAGCCTGGCACCAGCGCTCCTCCAGCAGGGATGGCAGTGGAAGTGTCCTCGCTGGTACCTACCATTGATCTTGGTGACAGGGGAGCGAGTGTCAACCTGCCGGATCCGCTGGACAAAATCCTTCGGTAGCTGCTCCTGGGGTGGGATATACCGGTGCAGAGGCTGGCTCTGAGAGGCAGTGTGAATGGGATGATCCCAACATGCCAAGCCCACCAGCCCCATGCACTCCATACCTGAGGAATGAGTTCCAGAAAGGTGATCTGGGGGGAGGCATTGGACAGCACCAGTTTGCTCCTCACCTCTGTCCCATCCTGCAGTGCGACACCCTGCGCCTCCCCATCCTGGCCCAGCAGCACGTGGCACACTGCCTGGGCACGGGTAGGGGGCAAGGCTTTACCAAGAGCATCCCTGTTGCCTTGGGGATGGCCCAGCAGCTCCCCTCTCCCAGACACCCCGTACCTTCTCAGCGAAGATGTGGGCTCCCCGGGCAGTCGCTGCCTGGGCGATGGCTTGGGACAGGGCTCCCATCCCACCTGCCACGTAGCCCCAGGCCCCCCGCCGTCCCTCCAGCTCACCCATGACATGGTGCAACAGCACATACCTGCAGTAGCAGGACCTTGGATTAGCTGCTGGCTGAGGGGATGGATCTTGCCCCTGCATGGGTAGTGAGGACGGTGCCACAGCCCCCACAGTCCCCCCCACGGGACCATGCCACCTCATGGGATGTCAACTCAGTTACAGGGAGCACGCACCAGCTAGGACTCAGCTCAGCCTGGGGACAGAGGTGTCCAAACAGTGAAGGGATAGGTGGGGGCTGCTCAGGAGAGCCACATGGCAGGGTTGGGGGGCAGCCCCTTGCCCAGCACCAACCCCTGAGGCACCCTGGCAAAGTCGAGCAGGCAGTGGGAGGGAGAGGCAGGGGGGCAGGGCATGGGGTACTGGTGTGCAGCAGAACCAAGCGCAAAGCATGGCAAAGAGGGACAGTGCAGGCATGAGCCCCAGGGGGAAGAGACCCTCACCCACTGCCGGGGGTGTGTGGGCTGGCCATGGCTCCAATCACCGCATCAGTAGCCAGAGTTGCCTTCAGGGGTTCTGACTCAAACCAGTGATCCAGGATCTGGGCCAGGAGAAAGAAAGCATGCCAGGCTTGGGGTGGGGAGCTGCCGCAGCACCCTGGCAGGCAGGAGAGGCAGGGGGTGTTTCCACACCACCACTGCCAGCACGAACCTTGGAGATGGGAGCTGTGAGCACCTCGTAATAGTGGGGCAGCTGCCGCCCCAGTGCCAGCCCTGGGGGTGAAGAGGTGGTGTGAGACCTGCATGGCTGTGCCAGGGCTGGCTACTGGTGCCCAGCTGGGTTTGGAGGTCAGGCAGCGGGACCAAGGTGAGCAAGCCTACCAGAGCCTACCAGCCCAGTCTGGGCTCTTGAGGAGGCTCTGCATTGCCCATCCCAGGTGCTGGCAAACACCCCTTGCTATCAGGGTTCCCTGGCATCCCAGCTGTACCTGCCTGCAGCAAGGGCTTCAGGCTTTGCAGGTTCCTGAGCTGCTGGAGCAGGGAACCCTTTCCCAGGGCAGCTGTATCCACTGGAGGGGCATCCAGCAGTGGGTCAAGAGCCAACACCATGCGCCCCATGAACGCCTCATACTCAGGGTAGGCCTGGAAGGAGACAGAGGGTGAACAACAAGGACTGCACCATGGTGGGTGCAATGGATACTGCACCCAGGAGCATCCCTGCCACTCCAGGGGCAGGGCAGCCCCTCGTGGGTTTTGCTGTGCCAGGTGCATGTCCCTGGTGCTACCTGGGCGTCCTTCTGGGAGAACTGAGCAATCTGCTGCTGAGTCTGGGCCATGTCATGTCCCAGCAGAAGGGAGCGAGGAGGGCTCCTGTCCTCCAGCAGGGGGGTGAAGGAGTAGGGGTCCCGTGGGAGCACCCTCAGACCATGCCGCTGCAAGACAGGGATGTCCCCACTGCAGGACCCATCCTGCAGGGACAGCCTAGCGGCAGCGTCCCCCTGCTTGCATGCTTGGAGCTGCCAGCAGCCCAGCAAAGGGTGGGTGCCAGTACCTGCAGCTCCAGATCAGCATAGATTTGTGGTCGCAGCAAGCTGAGCAGGTATGATGCCCGGGAGAACTTGAACCCTGGAACATGTGGGGTGTTGGGGGATGTCCACCAGCAGGGCTGGCCAGGGCCAGGGGGACAAGGGGCATGCAGGGGTACCTGGCACAATCTCCTCTGTGACGGCTGCGCCACCCAGCACGTGACGCTTCTCCAGCACAGCTGTGCACAGCCCCGCCTGCTGCAGGTAGGCAGCCTGTGGGGAGCACGGCACACACTGCCCATCCCTCCAGCCGCGATGTCATTGTCAACATGAGCACCCTCTTGCACATGATGCCCCCCCTCACTAGGGAGGGCCTGTGGGAGCCCCAGCCCCATGGACACTGCCACCAAAGCCCTCCCTTGCCCGCAGTGCAGACCCTTCCCAGTCCCTTGCTGTCCCCTGTGGATGGAGGAGAGGCAGCACGCCACTCTAGGTACTCACTGCCACCAGCCCGTTGTGCCCTGCAAGAAGAGAGGGAGATGAGCAGAGCCCAGTGTTGGTGATGGGCCCACAGCATAGGGCACCCTGCCATGCCTGGAGCATGGGGCCGTCACAGCCACTCCAGTAACAGGCTCTAGACACAGGAATACGGGTGACAAGGAGAATCCTCCCCCAGCCCTACAGCCCTGGCCCTAATGTTGCAGCAGAGGGGGACAGAAGTGCTCAAGGCAGATGCTCCAACAGTGCTTTGTATGCTGGGGGGCTGCAATTTGTGCCAGACCCCTGTGTCGTCCCAGGCACGAGGAGCAGTCTGGGGCTTTGCAATGTGTCCAGCACTACTGTGGTCCCCACCTAGCTGCTCCTCTGCTACCTGCCCTGGGGGGAGGGCAGATGTGGGTCCCCGTCGGCTCCCCACAGCTCGACTCTTGCTCCCTTGCTCTGTTACCTGCCCCGATCACCACCGCGTCGTATTCCCGCTGCAGCTGGGCTGCAGCCCCGGCACGGGCCAAACGCACTCCTGACGGCCCCAGGGACAGATGCCGGCCCTGCAGCCGGCGGGAAGAGCAGAGCAGACTCAGTCTTCCCCGGAGCCCGGCTGCCACCGCCCCGCAGCGCCCGGCCATGGCTGCCCTGCGGCCGGCCGGCAGCCTGGATTTTGCTTTCACGGCGGAACTTTTCCCAGGGCTTCCGGGCACAGGGAGGGGACGGGGCGGGCAGGGCAGGGAACGCCTTGAGGAGGCGGGGAGGCTGGTCAGGCCAGGGGCACCCGCCGAGCGCTGCCCCAGCGAGGCGCTGACCCTGGCACAGTTCTGCTGGGGGCTTGCAGCGGGGCCGGAGACGAGCCCCAGGGCTGAGAAGGGGTCAGATGCTGCCTGGGGCTCAGCAAGGTGCCAGGAGCTCCCCAGGCTGTACTCCAGGAAGGCTCTGAGCAGGCAGGCGAGGGCCTGAGAGCCACCCCCCCCAGCTCATGTTCTGCTCCAGGGATGATCCAGAGGCACCTGGCTGGGGTGATGGGCCGAGCACGGCAGGACACAGGGAGTCTGGCCTCCCCCTTGAGCAGGCAAGCCCCAAGCACAGCCCTGAAAGCAGCAGGAAAAGGGGCAGCTTGGGGATGAGCTTGGCTCTGAATCCAGAACTACTGCTCAGCAGGGCAAATTCCAGCTCAGCAGGATGGGGCAAAGGCCCTGTCATGGTCCAGTACTCCCTGAATTGCCGTCGCCAGCGAGTGGCATGGGAGCAACAAGGGGCAATGGCTGCCTGAGTCCCTTGGGGCTGGCCCCATTCCCAGCTGTACTTGAGGTTTGGACGTGCACTGAGCCCAGACGTGCCTGGGAAACACAAAAGCTGCCTCAGGATTTACTCGCTGTTCCCAGCTAAGCTCAGAGCTTGTGACTAACTGGTGCCTGGAGGTGTGGGTGTGGGGAAGGGGGTGCAGGATGGGCTGGACCTCCCCAGAGCCTGCCAAACCTCTGAGAGCCCCGCAACCCACATTTGGGTGTGAGGGGGAAGGGGGATGCACCCTAGACCATTGCTCCAGGTTTGGCTATACTGTCTTGATCTCTGGCCAAAGCCTGGCAGCAATGCCAAGCTAACATTATAAATCCTGCTCTGGAAATGCACTTTTCAGCAAGACAGTGATTTGCCAACAGCATCTCAGCCCCACTCTCTGCCTGTCCCCAGAGGCTGCTGGGTGGCAATGAAAACCATGGGGAGCAGGAAAAGGGACAGTGCCAGCCCTGGCCAGGCTGAAGGATGGGAAGGTTGCCTGTCACTGCCATGACAGGCACAATCCATGGCATGGCACACAGACACTGAGAAAGCAACCCAGCTTCTGGGAACACCCACACACCCACTTTAATCCTGGCCCCAAGGTGGCTGGAGGCAGGTCAGAGCAGAGGGATGCGGGATGGCTCCCAGAGGCGCCGGGCCAAGTCGTAGGCCTGCTGGACCACGAGCTCGGAGGGGATGATGCCCAGGTGCACGGTCAGCAGCTCGTAGCACTTCACCACCTCTGCCTGGTGGTTCTTGCTGTAATAACGCAGCAACTTCCTGGGGAGGAGAAGACAGGGGCTTGGCAGGTACAGTGCACACAGGCAACCCCTTTCTAATGACCTTCCCTCTATAAAGTACTTTGCAAGGACACAGAAAAACCATGGCACCAGGCTGGGGAGATGGGCTGGTGCAACTCCAGTGACACCACAACACTGGCATCCTGGCATCACTCACAGGGACCTGTGTGTCATCACAGCTTCGAGCCCTGGTGCCAAACCACAGGGCTGGCAACTGCTCACCTGTAGTAGTCCCCTGCAAGCATCCCAATGGGAGCAGAATCATCAGACAGGACTGGTACCTCCATCACCTCCAGCTTGTAGCCCTGGGGAGAAATGACAGCAGAGGGCAGGAGTTGGAATGGGACCACTGAGGAGTCAGAGCTGGCTAGGCCTACAGCCCTGCTCCCTGCCCCAGGGAAAGAAGGGACTCAGCCCCTTCCTGGTCCCACATACCATCTCATTCTCAAACCAGAGGAAGTAGGAGCAGCAGTAGTCACCATCCTGCAGCATCAGCGTTGTATAGCCCTTCTGTAGGTATCGACGGGCCAGTGTGATCAGGGACCAGACCTGGGGGACAAGAGGCACCTGCAGCCTGAGCAGAAACCCCTCCAATTTCCACCCTCATCTGTGGTTCCCATCCCACACCTACCCCATGAGCAGTACCTTTTTCTTGATGAAAGTGGCCAGGGGACCCTTGCCCAGCTCAGAGCTGGACTTCTCTGTCACACTGAGTGATGGTGCCATCATTTGTCCAGCTGTGCGGTCCACATAGATGAAGTGCACCAGACCAGGAAAGTCCTCCAGGTACGTGGGATGGGTTAAGGGTGTCCAACAACTCTGGTGCCCTTCCAGGACAGCCCCTGAGCCCCGGGGAAACCACCTTTGCCCACTACATTCCTCCCCTTGATCCCGATGCCGGGGGACAGAGTCCTGCTCCCACATCTGCTACCCCCTTAGGGACACCCCCTTGCCAGGCTGCGTTCCCAGCTGCAGAGATGGGTATGACACCATGGTGATATTGCGCCTGCTCTTCACCAGCAGGAAGTCCCGCCAGTCCAGCAGCTTCTCCCTGACGAGAAGAGGCATGGTGAGAGGCCAGGACCCCCAAGCCCCAGCACAGCTGGGTGTGGGGCAGCCCCCTGGCGATGCTGACCATCCCCATGCACTCACCTCATCAATTTCTGAGCACGGTCCCGCAGCCCTTGGGACAGGCTGTGGCCAGCAGAGGTCAGGAAGAGCTGGCGGTACACAGAGCAGAGCTGCCGCTTCACGTTGGCCACTGACTGCAGCAGCCTGAGCCAGGGGACACAGACAGTGCTGAGTTTGGACACTGTGTCCCCAGCACTGCAGGGACAGCTGTGCTGGTCCCCAGGCTGGCAAAGGTCCCTGCCTGTCCCAGGGAATTTCCCTGGCCTCCCCCTACTCACTCTAGGCAGCTCCCAGGCTCACTCCGTGAAAATATCTTGTTCTTGAAGTCCAACCAGGTGTTCTGCAACTAGAAAGATACAGGACTGTGTCAGGCTGTGGAGAAAACAGGACAGGGTCCTCATGTCCCCACTCCCACCTGGATGTCCTGTCCAGTCAGCTTCTTCACAAATTTGTCCATGCGCTGCCGCAGCTCAGCAAGGAATGGGTAGGAGCGTGCGACTCCCACCTCTGGTCCCTCTTCCAGGTTCTTCTCCAGCACCATGAAACCATCCAGCAGTTGGTACAAGGTGACGGCCACCTGGGTCATGGGGCCCTGCCAAGGAAGGGAGAGGTGGGTCAGGCAGGACTCAGTCCCACATAGCTTCCCTCACCTCAGAGGCAGCTCACCTTGGTCAGTAGCACAAGGGAGATGCCTGGCCAGAGTGGGAGGCAGTGCATGGTGTGTGGCATCAAGGGGCAGTAACCTTCCCGCAGGCTGGCATCCAGAAAGATCCTTCTGGGGTTTGAAGCTTCAGGGACCAGAGGCCCCAAGGTCTGGAGCAAGTCCTCTGCCATCTGAGAAGACAGGGGAGATGCTCAGTCCCCTGTGGGGATGAGACAGCTCACACCAAGGATGCTCTGTAGGGATGCAGCATTGCCTTGAAAGCTGCAACCAGGCATGAAAGAACCAAAGGAGCTGGAGGGGCCATGTAGCAAAAGATCAGCAGTGAGGAAAGTGCCCAGGGACCCCAAAGGAGCAGCAGAGAAGAAGACTGTTGCAAAGACAAAGGTTGCAAATGCCTTAAACCGAGGCCACTGTTTGTTTGCAGTGTGTGAGGTGTTGCAGCATCCAGCAGAGAAGCAGCCCAGAAAGCCCAGCGGCAGCAGAGGGAGACACTGGACTGCTCTGAGGCAGCCCCGCTCCCTCTCTGTTGACAGCTCATTGTGAGCAATGCCTCAGAGAAGGAGATCAGAGCTGTCACAATTATGCACATGGGGGACGCAGGGCACCCACAGCTGCAGCACAGCAGGAGACGAGTGACAAGGAATCTGCAAGGGGCACCGGGACGGGCTGGTGAGGTGTGGAGCTGGGAGGTGTTGCAGGACTCTGTGCTCACCTGGACATCTGCAGCATCCACCTCCCCGATGCTCAGCATCTCAGCACCCTCTGACCAGCTCTCGCTGCCTGCAGAGAACACAGCAGGGCATCCTTCCAGCCCCCTTCAGAGCCCTGGAGCCTCTGCAGAGCTGGGTGTGTGGGGCACAGCTGCTGCCCAGCTGGGCACTCACCTGTACTGTGCTGGCCTGGCGAGGGCTCAGGTGTATAGTAGACCTCAGGCACAGAGATATCATCTGTGTCCTGCCAGCAAAAATGAATGGGTCAGCGATAGGCAACCCTTCCAGCATCCCACCCTGCAGCTCCTTATCTCAAGGACTCACTTGGTCATCTGACTCCTTCTCTGCAGCTCCATGGGAGCCAGGGCCAGTCACAGGGATGCTCTCACTTCTCTTGGGTCCCTGAGGGAGAACATTCCCTGCTGTGGGCTTTCAAAAAGAGAAAAAAAAACCCCTAAGCCCCAGCTGTCAAGGCATCACCCCATGGGAGCACCGTGACTTGCTGCACCCCCAATCCTGCTCTGAAGCACCTGTGGGCCAAGCTCCTCCTCAGTGCACTGACTGGGGTACAGGTCCTGAACCAGGAGGATGAGGACAAGCAGGTCGGCTGGGCGGATGGCGCTGGCGTTGCGGCTGCAGGCCAGAGAAGGAAACGGTCAGCTGGGAGGACAAATGGCTGCCCTGGGGAGGGTGGTGGGGCCGGGCACACCTGGAGTAGAAGGCCAGCAGCTTGGTGTGTACCAGGAGGAAGGCATGGCCCACTTCATCCCCGCCACGCTCGGGGCTGGCATTGATGTACTGTACCACTTGTCGCTCCAGGAACTCGATGCACTGCTCACACAGCTGAGGATGGATCAGCCGCTCCACGGCCTTGGGTGCAGGAGGAGGGTAGGCTGTTGAGCTCCCTCAGACCCAGCCTTGCAATCCTAGGAGCAGGTCTGAGCTTCCATCGCTCCAGGGAGCTGCCCTAAAGTCCCCAGCCTACTGCCTTTTCCCACATCCTGGGACTCCATGCAGCCTCCCACCCCTGGAACACCCCAAAAGTGAGGGACAGCCCAGAGCATTGGTACCTCCACTGCAAAGCTCTGGTCCTCCTCTCGCAGGTGGCTGTAGGTCTCCAGCAGGCCCCGCAGCAGGCTCCACACGCGCTCCCGCTGCTCCGAATCAGCCGGCCGCAACCTGCAGCCAGCACAGAGTGTAAACTCATAGGTGGCTGTCACCTCCCTGCGTAGGAGGGACACACCAAAATCCAGCTCCCCGCATGGGACTGACACACTAAAACCCAGCTGCAGCCCAGCAGGCAGGGGGTCCTGCTGCAAAGGGGGGGGCCCAGCTGGAGACACCCACTCCCAACCCCCAGTGCTGCATGAAGGCACCTCAGGGCAGCCACCCCAGCAACCCGACATGCCACCCTGTGCCGGTGGCTGTGCCCGCTCACTCCTTGCGGATGAGGTGCGAGTCGAGCGTGACGAGGCCACAGTGAGCCTCCACCAAGCGCCGCAGCACGAAGAGCGTCCGGCGCAGGTCGTCCTCGCTCTGCGTCCCGTCGCCGTTCACTGCGATGTACAGGCAGTCCCCGAACTGCAACCGGCAGCGGGGTCAAGCGGGGGCCGGCCAGGGGTCCCTGGTCCCCGGTGCCGGTCCTACCGTGTGCAGGACGTGGAGGTGCCGCCCGCCCTCGGTGGCGAAGCTGGTGTAGGTGTCAGAGAGCTTCTCCAGCAGCGCGGCGCAGGAAATGATGAGGGGGGCGAAGAGGGTGTTGAGGCTGTCCTCCAGCGCCGAGCCCTGCGCCACAGTCTCCCGGTGAGCGCCCACGAGCGCACCCCATGCTCCCTTCCCCACACCCGCGGCCCCCCCGTCCCGCCCCACCTGTCCGGCGTGGGACGACCGCAGCCGGCGGAGGAATGCGGCATCGGCCCAGTAGAAGAGCAGCTCGGCCGCGGTGCTGGCGATCAGGACGCAGCGCATGGCCCGCGGCGGGGGGGACACCGGGACCGGGGACACCGGGACCGCGCGGCTCCACCCGCCCCGCGCCGCTTCCTGCTCCGC
>VZSE01011912.1:59319-105135 GCA_013398275.1 Promerops cafer
TCGCTCCGGGATGTATAATTTAATTATCAACATTTCCCGCCGCGGAGCCCGAGCTCGCCCGCCCGGGGCGGCCCCCGGCGCCCTCTGCCCCGCCCCGCCTCGCCCCGCCCGGTGCGTCTCGCGGCTGGCGGCATCCCGGCAGCAGTAGAGGGAGCTGCTTCCATGCGCTTGCGGCAGCGGAGCACTGCCCGCCTCCGGGGAGGGCGTCCGGCTGCTGGAGGAGTCATCCCGAAGGGCAGCGGGACCAGGGCGTCCCGGGATATACCGGGGCTCAGCACCCCAACCCTCCCTGCAGCCAGTGGGCACCAGGGCCTGGGTGCTTCTCGCAGCTCATAGGACGGAGGGTGGCAGGCCCTGCAAATTTGCTGTCGCACTGCTCTGGCAGGATGGTGGCCAGGGCATGTGGAGCTCTGCGGTCACAAGGCAGGAGTAGTGCCAAGGTGGAGGACATCCTGGGGGTGAGGATGAGGGCATGGCGTGGAGCTGCCCAACACAGCCCCACGGTGAGGCTGCGTGGGCTGCCAAGGAGGCAGCATGACCTGGGCAGTGCACAGAGGCAGGAGCGGGGCTGGCGAGTCCATTGTGGGCCGCAGGCTATCGGTACCGACAGGCCAGCGCGTTCACATTCTTCACCACGTAGAAGCTCATAGTCAGCGGGGGGATGACCAGGGTGCGGCCGGCCCGCAGCGGGCGAGGCTTCAGCTCGGGGAGAGTCCCGTCATCCACCATGGCCAGCGGCTGCCCGTTGAGCTGGACCGACCTGTGGGACCAGGAGAGGGTCAGCGCAGTGGCACTGAGGATGGGACAGTGGTGGCAGTCCCAGCCACCAGCAGCAAACTTACTTGGAGTGGAGCCCGTCCTTGCCATAGGGCTGCAGCAGGTACTGGTGGACGATCTTATCCCGCAACGTCCCTGCCAGCTTGATTTTCTTCCGGGAGCGATGCAGGTTGATGATGTAAAGGGTGATGGATCCCCGGACATAGTTGTGACTGCAAAGGGGACAGTGGGAGATGAGGGCTGCACTGCCATGTCCCCAGGGAGCATCACTGCCAAGAAGGGGCTTGGGGGTCTCTGCAAGAACTGGCCTTGTGCAGACATCCAGATCCACTATCCTGCTGCCCCTTCACAGGGAGATGCCACCTTCCCATCGTGAAGCCTGGTTCTGTTGGCGACACCTTTCAACCCCCCCTCTTCAGCCAGCAGTGACACAGCACAAGAGGATGCTGCCACGGTGTCCAGAGTGGGGGATGGCCAAGGACTGTCGCTGTCAGTCCCAGGACAGCCCCCACTCCCCCCCAAAACCTTGCAAGGAGGAGGCTGAGAACGCAGAGGAGCTCTGTGCGTGAGTGGCGTCTGCCCCCACCACCCCAGGCACCTGACAGACAGGTCCAGACACTGATCCTCTGTCCCTGCCTAATCAGGCAGCCCCAAACAAAGGCTATAAAGCACTTTGCACCTGTCAGTTACTGGACAAGGTTTCCTACCGAGCTAGAGGCATGTTGAAAGCATCTGGACTCTGTAAAGAAACAGTCTCTCCTCCTCCACAATAGCAACTTGTGTCCGCAGAGGAGGTGGCCGCCCCCCCGGCTCGCTGAGGTGCTTTCAAAGACCTTATCAGCGAAACAATAACCAGGCCAGGCTCCCCGGCAGCGCGGCCTGGCGGGTAACCCGACCGACCGGGGCCCCTCGTGTGAAATCCACTCCCTTGATCTCTGCTGCCCAGGCTGCCCGGCGGCCACTGCTCCGGTCCCAGCCCGCCCCGTTCCCAGGCGCGGGCTTGCCACGACTTTCATCGGAGGCATCGCCATTCCTGCACTCTCCCTTCACTGTGACAGCGGCAAGAGCAGCACCCGAGTGAGTATCCTGGGAAGCCAACCTGCCCCAGTGTCCTTGTTGGTCCCCATCTCCTGGGAATACTACTTACCTCACCCTGTAACCCTCAGCCTTCCTCGCTCCACTTACTTGTGGTAGCTGGTGCAGTGGGCATAAATCCGGAGCTTGTCGCGAATGACTCTGCCGGGCCGGGGTTTCCTCTGGAGACCGGCCACGTGGATCCCCAGCACCTTGGGACCAATGAGGCGCTTGTAAAGCAGGGACAGCCAGTAGTCCTGGGGGTCAGAGGGGACAGTCAGCAGCACAACAGCCCCCCCCTACTCACAGAGGGTGTGGGCAGGCTCCCCTGCTTGCAGCCTAGCAAAATTTTGGCTGTTGGGGTGAAAATGTTGTGTGCCAGATGTCTGCCTTGGGATGAGCTTTTTTTGTGCAGTCCAAGCCATAATGGCATGGATGTTTCCAGGAAGGAGATCTGGGGAGGAATACATTGCCCATGCTGAGAGACACAGGTAGCCTCTAAAGGAGCTCAGATCTTGGCGGGGTTGCGGAGCATGGGAGCAGCATGAGCACCCTTGCACATACCCATGGACCAACACACAGCCGTGCTGTGGACCTGCACACCAGCTCCAGCTGATGCACACATAGGGGTGATGTCTCTGGGGCAGGCTCTTCCCCCACTCTCTACACAGAGCTGGAGCACATCAGAGCTTTTCCCTGCTCTTTGTGTCTGTTCATGGCACACTGGCTTTTGGGACTGCTGAGGGTGCTCAGCTTCCCAGAGGTATTTCTCCCATTTTAAAGCCTCCTGTGGAGCATGGGAAAGCCAAGCACTTAAGAAAGAGGAAATGCTTAGACCCTACACACATGCATAAATGATGCACCCTTAATTACATCACCACACACTACTTTTTCCCCGCAGGGCACGGCCCCCAGCCCTGGGGAGGGAGATAAGGCTGTGTGGTGACAGAGGCTGCTGCCAGCAGGGCCCCCCACTCATCCGCTGCAGAAGCTGGGAGGTGTGTGGTGAACAAAGCAGGGTTGTGGGAAGGGAAGGGGCAGGCTCAGGCCCTCACCTCCTGTTCTGCAGGATGGGGCTCTGGCCACACCAGGTGATGCTGGAGAGATGGAGGCTCTGGCCCTGCTTCTCTGAGTGCTGCCTGTGGGTACTGAGGCACCTTCACACACATGAGCACTCTGGGTAAACACCCTTTGGACAGCCCAGACTGGATGTCCCAGAGGGGCCATGTGCCCCAGGGCAATTGGGATGATCCCCCTCTCCCTGCTGGCAGTGTCAAACGTCCAGCAGTGATAGTCACACCAGGGGCTGCTCTGCCTGTCAGGGCTGACCTGCATAGTGAGGAGGAAATGAGTATTGAACAAGCATCCTCTGGCTCTGTGCAGTGCCTGGGAAGGGCAAGGAAAGCCCTGCATGGTCAGGATAGTGTTGCATCCCAGAAGGGCATGTGGTCGGGAAGGGGGTCTCCAGGCCCCCAGGATGAAGGGCAGAATGGGCAGGTGGAAGTGCAGATATCTCATATAGACTCAGTTATCCATCCTGTGAGGAGCCCTCACACACCCCCTGATTAACACACATTTTGGGTAAAGAGGTCAGCATATAAAACCAAACAGTGGGGCACCAGGGACCAGCACAAGACAAAAACCCACCAGCCAGATTGGACTGCCAGCCCCATGCTCTTTCCAGTTCAGCAGAAGCTGATCTGTTCCATCAGCGCTTAGCTGGTCTGGCAAAGAGAGACTGGGGCACATTTCTCACTTACTGGGCAAGATTTTGGCATGATGCTGGAGGAAAAGCCACCTTCTGTTCTCCTCTTGCCACTCCCAGCCAAAACCACAGGGCTTTGCGCCACACCAGCCTGGTAACTGCTTCCTCTGGGAACTCTGGCCCCAAAGGAGATGTGAGTGTGAAGGGAGAGGCTTGTGTAGCCTGAGACGACTCAGCCCCAACGCCAAAGCTCCCAGGGAGAACGAGCTGCAGTTGCTCAACGCTGCTTATGTGTGCTGTCAGTGAGGCCATGCCTCTGTCCCTGACCCTGCTGGCTGATTGGGCTGTCTACAGTCTGAGGATGTCCCTGCCTGCACCAAGCTTCTGTGGGAAGCAGTGCCAGCCTGTGCTGCTCAGGCTCGCAGCAGGCAGGAGAAACAGTACTGCTGTCTCTCTGGTGAGCCACCCTGATTAGCAGAGTCATCTAATTAATAACTACTTGAGTTTGCAGTGAGGACAAAGAAAAGCACAGACTTAAGTGTTTAGCCCCATGGTCGTGTTAAAACTAAGTTTTGTGTCCTGAGCTACCTGTCAGCTCAAGCTTTTAGGTCTTTTCTAGAAGCCCTTCTGGGGTTTCTACCTCCTCTCCATATTTTCTCTGATGCGAGATGCTGCTTTCACCTACAAGATTCTGGAGTGTTAGAGGCCAGATTCTCAGTGTCTGGCCTCAGAATTTCCATGTGGATCTCAAGAGGTGTTCTGCAGGGGGCTCTCAGTGGTCTTTTCTCCATGGCGAGCTGGCACCAGCAGGTCCAGCTTCCAGCTGAGCACCCACCCCTCTGGGCTGGGTGGTCTCCAGGGATTTGCTTCTTTGACATCAGTGTCCCTCCAGTCTCAAGGCTCAGCAGCAGCAAGGTTTGTAATGTGGGGGTCCTGGGAGCCTGCCCAGCCCCATGACCTGCCCCAGCTGCTGCCAAATTTCACATCTCAGCACATGCTGTTCCCAAGGATTCTCTGAATAACCCTGCAGAGCTGGGAGCATTGAGCCCCAGGCTCCTGCCATGATGGCTCGTGGGCAGAGCTGTGCCATTCAGCATCTCCCAAGCTGGGCACAAGGACAGATTGTCTCTCCTAAAGTTTTGGCTATGTTTTGTGAGCTTCTGGCCCAGCTAGGGGTACACAGCTTTTCTGAGAAAAAACATGCAGGTGCCATGGGATGGGTAAGACAGTCAGCAGTGATTTAGGGTGAGCTGTTCTGCAAAGTTTGAGGTGATCATGGCTAAGTGTGCAGTATTTCAGCACAGTCAATGCCTCCAGGGCAGTGCGGGGACCACTGTGTCCCTCCGACTTCTGCAGGAGGTGAGGGGAGAGCAGTGCTTTTACCTTGCCTTGCTGGCAAAGCTAGCTCCAAAGTCTCAGTTTCAAGAAGGATGTGAAAATACCAAAGAGAGTTCAAAGGAGGGCCAGAAAAATGAGCCGGGGCTGAAAAAGGAGTCGTCAGCACTGGCCTCAAGGCACTTGAGCTCTTCAGCTCACTGCAGGGAAGCACTGAAGACAGCTGCAGCTTTTCGCGTCATCGCAAATCCACTTGTGTGAGGGACCAAAATCATGTTATTTGCAATAAATTA
Organism: Promerops cafer; assembly: GCA_013398275.1. Classification (NCBI taxonomy): domain Eukaryota; kingdom Metazoa; phylum Chordata; class Aves; order Passeriformes; family Nectariniidae; genus Promerops; species Promerops cafer. Next base: position 64,504 of record VZSE01011912.1, read on the forward strand.
CCAGGACCTGGTGACACCAAGCACTTGGATGATGAATTACACAAACACACCTAGTATGACTGAAACAAACCTGCTGAGGGCAGACACTTTCCCCAGCTGGGCTGGTGCTCCAGGGTTGCTCCTTCCACTGGCCTGAGTGAACCCCAGCCAAAACCATGCCAGGGCTGCTGGGCTCCTGCAGCTACCAACTTCTGTTCAAATGGGACCGGCTTGGGAAATAGCTGCTCTTGAAACCCAGCTTGGCTGAAGCCAGGGTGGCTTTCCCACTGATCAGTGACCTCTTCCTCAGCCCCCGACAGCAGCTGGCACCCGCTCCCATGTGGCACACCCTGTGCAAGCAAGTTCCCCAGGCTGGCAGTGCCCACATACCCCTTGCAAAGACGTGCAGTGTGGCGCTGGACGTCCTGTCAGGGGCAATGTCCAGGGAGACAGGTTGCTCCAACCAGTGCAACGGCAGAAAGGATTTGTCTTTTGGAGTCACAAGAGAAGACTCTTGTTGTGAGGGCTGAGCCAGCAATACAGCTGTAGCAGTAGAGCAGGGATAGCAGAGAGGCATCTGGTTTGTTGTAAGTCCCATGGGAATCGAGGGATCTTTCTTGGTTTAATTACTTTGCAGACCCATCAAGCAGTACTGCAGGTGAGGAGCACCTGAAGGCAGAGCCTTCCTGTGCCTCAGGAGGTCTCCTGTCTGGGACCCCTGATTTGTGGGCAGGAGGGGTGCTGGTGTTGAGTGAGCTGATGTACACAGCTCAGGAAACCTCATTTTCTGAGCCCCATAGGGCCAGTGAAGATGTACAAGCTTTCCACTAGAGAGGGAAAGCCCAGAGGGTCCTACTTGATCTCTTTGCACATTTTACTTCACTGCAGAAGTTTTAGAGACTTCAGCTTTTGGAAACAAGGTTGATTAGGTAGACCCTGAGGCAGAACTATTAGCCAGACCCTCCTGTCTGCAGAGCCATCAGGAGAAGTGCAGGGGTTATCCCCATGCTCTCTCCTAGAGGCAGCAAAGCAGTTCTGCTGCCCACCTGAATTTGTTAGCTCTGTGCTCTCCACAGTGTGAGAAGACGTTTCCATAACGAGAAAACCAGAGAAAAAGAGCCGTAGCCCTTCCGTCTCCTGGGGACTGTAACCAGCAAAGGCAGCTGAATTTCAAACGAGTAGGCTGTGAGCCCGTGGTGCACAACCTCCTCTGGCTGGGGCTGCCAGGGCATGGCTTTGTGTTCCCAAGTCACCAGCAGCGTCAGCTGGCTGCTGCTCACCCTATTCCACTTACTGCTTCTTCCTGCTTCTGCAGCTGCCCAAGTTCTTCCTCTGTGCCTTGCGCACACTCGGGTTTCAACAGCCTGTTACAGAGAGCTCCAGTCCTGCACCTTCATCTGCATTTTTCCTCGGTCCAAGCAACCTGAGTGGAGATAAGGTCTGGCTGGTCTGAACATCACAGGAGAGAGGGCTTTGCTCTTTTATCCCTTTGTTGAGCCTGATGGCTTGTTTTTGACAAAAGCATCCTACAGAAAAGTAGTGATTGTGGTTGTGAAGACTTGGAGGGATGGAGAAGTTGCCACTTCCCAGAGAGCCTGTTCCAGCAGTTACATATCCGCACTGTTAACAATCCCACTCCTTATTTTTGTCTTGAATTTGTCTGGCTTCAGATTCCAACCAGTGGTTCTTGTTCTTTCTTTTTCCACTAGATTAAAGAGATTCTCAGCATCCAAAGCTTTCTCCCTGTGGAGGTCCTTACATCCTGTTCAAGCCATAGCTGCTTGTTCCTCCAGCAAGGCTGGATAATGCTGCTTTTAACATTATCCCTGAGTTTTATGTGCTTCTTAAGTGGGAGTTCAAGGTTTTCTCAGCCAAACTCTTTGCAAGGTCCTGTGACAAGCAGAGTGGGGCAGAGCCTCATCCTGAAGGGAACAACATTTTCTGAAGTCAAAATCATTAGCTTCAGACACCAATGCTGCCCTCATGAGCTCTCATGCCTCCACCCTCAGGGACATGATCTGTTTGCTGTTTTGTGTGTGCCCCCTCCTTGTGTGGAGGTTCTGGAGACCTGAGCAGTCTCCTACAACTTTTGCTGTATTTGCTGCTGTATTGGGGAGTGTGTGAGTGAGCACCACAGGGGACACTCCAAGACGGTCTATGAATGGGGAACAAGGCTCCTTCTAGCCCCAAACAAGGGGACTTCAAGTGGACTGACCTGCCAGAGGCTGATGGCACCAGCAGGGGAGGAGGAGGCAGCACACAGAGATACTGCAGTGAAGTGGCCCCTTGCCTCTTCCCTCTGCTCTGCCCCTCCTGGGCAGGACAGACCTTTGCTTTGATCCAGACACCTCCATCTGTGAAAGGAATGGCCGATGCTGACCAATCTCTTTTTTGCTGAGGCCAGTCCCATCAGGTGCCCCACCACCAGTCCTCTGAACCTGCTGACATCTCTGCCTGGGCATCTGTTGCTTTCACTGTGCTGATCCTCTTCCTTCCTGCTCTAATGGCTGCAAACACTCCATCTCACACCACTCTTTCCTGTGTTGCCTTATGCCTTTACATCTTCCTGCAGTTTTCTCCTCAAGCTAGTGGTCTACAGCAAAATTCCTTCTGTGGGAGCAGTGGCCACAGGAATTGCTGCCAAGCATCAGTGGCACAGAGGGAAACAGTGCCCAGGAAACAGGAAAGTGGTGAGTAGGACGTGACCCCTGCCTACTGCCCATCACAGCCTGCCTCCAGCCAGTGGCCTCCCCACCTTCTTGGGATCTGAGCAGATGGAGGAACAGCCAAATCTCTCTTTTGTCATCACCTCTCCCTAACAGGGTCCAGGCGATGCAGGCTACAGGAAGGCAGCGGAGTTGCCAGATCAGAGGGCTTGGAAACCAAATGCAATTTTTCTGTTTCCTGTTCTTCCAGAACACCAATCCACTCTGGGAATGGTCTTTCTGTCCCACTTCATCCACAGCCCTGTGGCTGGCTCTGTGACCAAGCTGGGCAGGTTTAGCACTAGCATGGTGCCTCTGGGAGATGTGAGCCGTGGCTGTGTCCATCCTTCCAAGACCAAGCTGCTGCTGTCGGTCCCAGATGGAGTTTGTCTCTGCCCCAGACTCCAGTGCAGGAGGAACAGTCCAGCTCCAGCTCTGCACATGTCTTGCAGCTCCAGTGGGTGGGTGCCAGAGCCGCTAGCCACAGCATGGCTGGGATCCATTTTAGAGTCCATGCATATGCACCTCAGAGACCTTTTTTCTGGTGCACCGAGAGGGAAAGGCCCCTTAACTCACTGTGACAGCAAGCAGAGTTTAGCTGCTTTAAATCTGTCTCCTCGTTCACAGATACAACGATCCTCAGAGCTAAGCTGGAACTCCTGGAAGGAGAGAGGGTGCAGAGAGCAGACAATGCCTCAGTCCTTGAGACATGATAGAAAGGACAAGGCGGTGGAGTGGATGCCCTGCTCAAACCTGCTCCAGGCAGTTGTGCCAAGGCTCGCTGGGAGACTTCCACAGGGCACCATTTCCACTCTGCCCTTCAGCAGACCATGCCTTAGCTTGACATCTCATGGGAGAGCTTTTCCCCCATGCACACCTGAACTGCCCGGGATTTCATACCTCCCATCTGTTGCCAGAACAAACGTCCTCTAACAACAGTTCCTGCCAATCTTTGCCTCTCCCACCCTGTCTGCAGGCATCACTCCCACCAGAGTCAGTGCTCTTAGCGTGCAGGGCAGATCGGGGTGCCAGATGCCCTCGCAGCAGATTTATAGTAATCAGGAACAGCTTCCGTGTGTGTGTGCAAGCTCCATTGAACCTGCTCCCTCTCCCCACCCTTTGTCACTCCCAGGCTTGGGACCGTGCCTCTGCCTACGTGGCGCATGGCACGCTGCAGTCCGACCTGACCACCCTCTCCTGGACAGTGACCTGGAGCCGAGGGTCCCCGCGGGGGGAACAGCAGCCACAGTCCTACTCTGGCAGCTCGGCAGCCAGAGTAGCAGCGCGGTGACTCAGTGGTGGATGTGCAGACGGGCGGGTGCAGCAGCAGGGCTGAATTCCCCTGGCCCCCAGGGTGGGCATGGGTACAGGTGGGCGAGGACCCAGCCCCCGCAGCCCTGGCCCGGGGAGGACCCTCTCGGGTGCAGCGCAGGGGCGGGAGAGGGACCGACTGGGGAGACGGCTGGGACCTTCAGCTGCAATTAGCAGCGCCTCCTGCCAAGCCAGCTCAGCTAATGAGCGCACCGGGGAGCGTGTACGTGCAGCAGGCGGGAGCTTGGCCGGGGGACCCGCTCCCGCTCCTGGCACCTCACCGGAGGGCCCCTTGCCTCCTTGGACCCGGAAACTGGGTGGGGCACAACCCATTCCCTAATGCAGAGGTGCTCGGGACAGGTCAGGCAGACCTAGTATGAGCCCTGGGTCCTCCCTCCTCCAGGACAGACAGTAGTGTTCTTTCCCATTGAGTTCTCCTCAGTGCCTTTGGGCAAAGCCAAGGAGGTGAAAAATCACCTGCAGCATCCAAGCATCTGAGCACAGCACCACTGGGCACAGACCTTCGCACTGCTGTGATGCTTTCTCAAGGACGCCATCAATTCACAGGCAATATCGTATTGTCTTCTCCCACCACAGCTGAGCAGGCAGGCCCTGCTGTTGATTCACCCTTGATCCCTTTCTCATCCTGCATATGAAACTTATATGCAGAAAAGAACTGTAAGTGTCTACCAAACTCAGTATCTCACCGCTCATACTCATTAGAGGAAGGTCCATGAGGAGCCACAGGAAGTGGAAGTCTGGTTTTCAGCTTTGGCTTTTCCATGGGGTTTGTGCTCCTCAAGGCCTGCCTAGAAATATGCCCAAGATTTTTCTCTGCATAGATATAACCTTACAGCATTGTGCATTAAAGGAGCAGAAATCAATACCAAGGATGGATAAAAAAGAGGTGAGTACCACGTGGAAGAGCACTGAAAAACGTCTTTAACATTCTGTAAGAATCTGAAGAGAAATCTCACGTCTGCCTGGGGTGAAATAAATGTATTGCTTCCCTCTGGACTGTTTCAGAGAGATATTAAGGAAAGAGAGATAGAGTATGTACATTGTATGCCTGAAATGATCCTAGAGGTACTAAATGCCAGATCAGCATTTCAAAGGCACTGCCCTGTGAAGAGCAAATATCGGTGCTGCTCCTGCCCTCCTTCCCTCCACTCCTTACTCCCACACATGTACAGGTTTAAGTGCAGGCAGGCAGACTGATGTACCTCCAAAAGACTTTATTTGAAGGGCTTCTCTGACTATTATACAGCTGATTGCTCCAATAACTCAGGAAGAAAAAGCACTCCAACCATACATGAAAATGTTATCTCAAAAATAACAAGGCAGTAAAACACTTGAGCTCAGAGGGAGAGTGGACAGGCAATTCTGGCAACCAGGATGGGCACTCAAGCTGCCCTTCCATGGGTGAAGGACCTGGAGGGGCACACAAGGACCATGTCTCTTGCAAGATGTCCCAAAAGGCAGAAGACGCTGCTTAGATCATGAGTCAGCTGTGTGTGGGAAGCCCAGCAGAGATGTGAGCATTGTCCTAATTTCACTGTGAAGCTTCAGCGCCCGTTGGCCACACTGCTGCCCCCTGAGACCATCCTCTTATTGGACCAGCAGGCACCAGCAGTGGCAGGGGAGGAGAAGGAGGTGCAAAGACTGCTATGGGGAGCCCAGCCTGGCTCCCAGCTCCCTGAGGAGCTGCCGGCTGGAGCTGTGATAGATGCCGTGGCAGTGCAGCCCTTCTCTCAGCAGGCAGCTGAGAGCTGCCTCACGCCCGGCCGGCGTGCGGAAACCTCTTTGTCATGGCAGCTAATGAGCAGATTGTATTTCACAGCGCCGCGGCCGCGCACAGGTACAGCCAGCAGCTTTCATCTTCCTGATAGCTCCCACGGGAAAAGAGCAGCCGCGATCCCGCGGAGCAGGTCACGGCCCGGTCTTGCTGGGCTTTACGGTGTTTGCAGCTTTCCTAAACCCTTCGTAGGTTTTCACCTGCCTGTGGCTCTTTTATAGCACAGGAACGGTGGGAAAGGGGTTGTGGAAGCACCCGCCAGAGTTTGTGCAGGAGCACAGTGGTGGGATGTGGGATCAGTGCTGAAGCACATGAGAGAGTGAGGAAACAATCATGACAGCGATTGGCACCTCACTTATTGGGAGACTTATCTTTAAAACAACAGCAAAATCCAAGTTAAAGACTTCAATTGTGTTTAACAGCCTGGGGTTTATTCCTCTAACTCCTTCCCTGGCTTTAATCCTGTTCTGAACTGCACTCCTTCTCCAGCTGCTCTGGGGCTGCTGACCCGCTGTGCCAGGAGAGCTGGCCATGGGCCACCCTCTGACCCGCTGTGCCAGGAGAGCTGGCCATGGGCCACCCTCTGACCCGCTGTGCCAGGAGAGCTGGCCATGGGCTGCCCTCTGACCTGCTGTGCCAGGAGAGCTGGCCACAGCCATCTGCTACCCTTGTGCGCCCGGCAGGCAGGAGCTGGCCTGCACCCATCCAGCCAGAAGCAACCCAGGGGGCCCTGAAGCCCTGGGAAAGGGGGTGATGTGGCTTAGTCAGGGAAACTGGCTCTTCAGGAGAAATCCGTCAAGTCCTAGCTGCAAGCTCAGGTTCATCTCAAACAAAGCTCAAAGCCCCCCAGGCTCCCCCCAGCGTGGGCCCCCAGAGCTGGCAGGTATGCTTGCTGGAAGGCTGCATGTGGGAGCAGACCAAGGTGCCCCAGGAGATACCCAGAGCAGCACAGGCAGTGGACCATGCTCTCCTGCTCACTGGCTTGCTCTCTGGAGCCAGCCTGATGCTCAGGGATGCTGTTGCAGGGATGCTGTTTTCATTGCCTGAGTAGGCAGAGCTGACTGAGATGCAGCTCCCTCAGACTTTGCTCCCCTGCAGCCCCCCCTGAGGTCCCAGCACAGCATCAAGGGCAGGCTCGCAGTGTCAGGGTTGTGCACATCTCCAACAGGCATCCCCAGCCTGCTGGCAGTGTCTGCTGGGTCATGGACCAATAAATCCTTTCTAGGAGAGATGCAGAGCACCCAGCTGCTCTGCCAGTCTCTCTGCTTACAAGGCAGTATATTTACCAACGCCCAGAGGAAAAGGAAACCTGCTACTTTTAACAGGATTTTTCATATGGTTTCCTTATCAGCACCATGTGTTCTGGCAGTTCTCTGCCCAGGTGTTTCTGAAGAGTGAGGGATGTTGTGGGGCACTGATGAGGACCACTGCTCGCTGTGAAGCTTTCACCTTGGTTTCTAGAAATCTGAAATCAGGTGCTTAAGCTCCAGCCTGGCTTCCCTTGGGCCAGCTCAACACGAGCGATCCAGCTGCCCACCCCATCCATCCCTCCAACTCTCCAGCCTGCCCTGGAACCCCTCAGTGGCACCAGCCTCCCTCCTGTGCTACAACCCTGGGGCATTAGATGAAATTTCAGCTACAGAGGTACCACTGTCCCATCTGCCTCCAACATGTTGCACTTGACATGAACTAACATCTCCTGTGAACGCTGTAAGGAACAGATCTGGAAAATTCATTTTCCAGCAGAGTTCAGAGAGGCCACAAGGAGAGAATCTCCCCAAATGTGCAAGGAGAAGCCAGCACCAACATGACATCCCTGGGCAGACCTACCGGCAAGGGGTTGAAGTTCTGGTCCACCAAGTGGTTGTGGCCGTGGTCGAGGAAGGAATGCCGCACCACCACGTCGATGCCCTGGCTGGCCAGCAAGCCCAGCGTGTTCAGCCACCTGGGGACAGAGGGAACAGAGCCAGGGCACCATGGGGGAGGAGGGGAGAACACTGGGGGGGGACACTGTGGGGGGACTGCCTGGTCCCAGTGGCACAGCTGCTCTCATGCATCCAACCTCATGCCTGCTCCAGCACCTGAGCTGAAGCCTCCAGATGGTTTTGTGAGCTGGGCATTAGCTGGTTCCCACTATCCCTGCCCCAGCAAGTCTGCATGTCTCTTCTCCTGCCCCAGCTGTGCCCAACTTGCATGTCCCAAACCCATGCCTGAGCCCCTGTGTGCACCCCAATATCTTAGCCCTCTGCCCAGAACCTGGGGTGCTCCCCCAGCCCACCAGCACTCTGCACCCTCTGTCTGAGCAGGGCAGACCAGACCTTTGCACTGGCCTGTCTTCTCACTCCCCGGGCGAGATCTTCAACTCTCACAGCCTGCCACAGCCCTGATAGCCCAGGCATGTCCCTGTGCTTCCCTGAAACACTTAGATAGTCTTCCTCCATCTTTCATGATCACAGCCACTCTGAAGATCTGAACTGGGGCTTTGCAGCAGGATGTCCAGGCCACGGGGCTGTGCCAGTGGACAAGCCCCAGGAGCCAGGAATGGTTGTGGCTTCAAAGGAGAGAAAATGGAAAGCACAGCTGAGAAGGGATAATAGTTATGAAACGGAGAAATTAACAATACTCAGGCTGCCAGGGAGTACTGAGTGGGTCTCTGGGCCTGGAGCTTGCCCTCTTCCAGCTGCAGTGCTTCTGCAGCACCTCAGCCTGCAGAGCCCATGGGGGTGGCAGTGCCCTGGTGCTGGCCAGCCAGTGTCACTCACAGGAACCCAGCTGCATATGAATCGGAGAGGTTGTTCATGCCTCCAGCTGAGGTCATGCCAACACCTTCCAGCCAGATCTTCTTCCCTGGTGTGTATGTGTTCACTACCTGCGTGAGAGACAAAAGCAACCAAAATTACTCTGGTGCATGTGTGATTTAAAGGCAAAGCATACATCTTCTGTCTCATGGGAAGACTTGTGGAGACCTTTGGTGATGGTGCTGCTGGACAGTCAGTGCCTGCCTGGCCATGGCATGTCACTTTGTGTCTTTACCTTGGCTGGGTGGTGGGAGACTGTTCCTCACTCTTTCCTTCCACTGCCAACACATCCACTCACCATCTTCTGGAGCTGTTCCCAAACGTAGTCTCATGTTCCAGTCCCAGATCCTGCTCTTCCCCTGTGGTCTCCCCATGCACTGTGACCCACAGATTGCCCTCTCATGTCACCTTAGCTCACCATATCCCCTTTCAAGGTGGCTGCCAGCCATGGGTAGCCCCCAAGCCCCAACAGCTCTGCAGTGTGGGAGCACTGGGCCACGTACTGGAGCCACATGGATTAAAGGTGGGCAGGCACTCAAGGAGAAAGCAGTGGGATTCCTCCAGTCACAGAGCATCAGTCCCACAGCTGAGCAGGGGCTGCTTTGCCTCCTGAGGGGTCCATGGCACAGGTGGGACATGCATGTATGAGCATGCTGGCCTACCCCTTACCAGGCTTCAGCCAGCAGTGCAGACACCTGTGAGATGCCAGATGGGACAGGAGGGCTCAAATGGCCAGAGCTGCCCTCTCCCAGCCTGAGCAACCTTCGGCACCACACCCTGTCCCCTCTCCTGCAATCCCACTTCCTCAGGCTGGGTGACAAGCTCCCAAGACCAGATGTCTGCAAACCCAGCGGCCCCAGGAACGCTCTGTGCAGCCTGATGGATCCTGCCCCATTAGCGAGGAGCGCTGGAATGCGCTGGATGGACTGGGATCCCTCAAAGATGTTAAATACGCCAGCTCTGGGCTGCCTCCCACTCACAGCCTGTGAGAGTCGACAACCCTGACTGAAGCCCCAGAGGTGCTGGCATCCTGCCTGTAATTATCTAAGCCCGCCACCTTCCCCGGTCGGAGAGGAAGCAATAAAACAGGGAAGTGGACAAGTCCAGCTGCTCTAATCAGCCCCGGCAGGATGCACGGACTCAGAGCCAAGCTGGAGGCTATTAGCACCCAGTGCTGTGCTTTTGCTCAGCCACACTGGCATTCCCAGGAGAGCCTTCCCTGGCCCTGCCCTGTGCACACCAAATTCTGGCCCATGGGTGTGAGGGTTCCCCTAAACTGTACCAAGGGCAGCTCCTTGCTGCTTCTGGTCTGGGAATGGATGGAGTCCCACTCCATTCCCAGCAGGTTCCAACCTGCAGAAGAGGTGGGACACATATCACCACTTTTGGCAGGGTATTATACCCATGGGGGCTGGGTCAGCTGGTGTCTCTTGCTTGCCCCACAGTGATTCCACTGGCCACTGTGCCATGCCTCTCCCACAGCCGGAGTATCATCCACACACATGGATGACTCCCACCTTGTGCTAGAGGGCTCAGCAAGCAGCTTCTCTCCCCCAGCTTTGCTGCACTGACCCTCCCATCCCCTTTCCCAGGGCCTCTTTGAGTTGTTTACTCATTCTACGGTTTCTCCCTGCAGGAATTACAAGTGAGACATTGTGGTGAGTGGTAAGATTTGAAAACCTAGACAAGACAGATGGATGGACATCTCCTCTAGTCCCTAAGGCCTTTTTCACTCACTAGGTGTTCCTTATTTCTTCCAGGACTGACAGCTGAGTGTGTCAGTCTCAGCCCTGGCCCCTCTATCAGCCAAAGCAGGGGGAGCCTGCAAAGCCCCTGTCATGTATCCCATTGTTAGAGATGCGAGCTGGGTCCCCCAGACAGTGAGGAAAGGAGCACTCATGAGCCAGGCAGAGCCATGGACTCTGACACCACAGGCCTGCAACAGCTGGCTTTTCTGACACAGTCAAAACATGATCATCAGGGGAAAAGGACACTTGTTCATAATGGCCACAATCCTCCACCAGTGAGAATCACTCTAAGAATGCAACTGTCACTACTTTGCAAGCAACATTTCCAGGCACTGTGAGCGAGTGGGGCAAAATGTGGTGGTCGGAGCCCCCTCCTGAGCAGACATGGCACTGGCTGTGCTCAGGAACGTTTGGCACCACCTGGCTGCTCTCTCCTCTCCTTGTTCTGGGGAGCAAGTTCAGTTTCACCCTCATTACATGCTGCTCCCTTCAAGAACAGACAGTCAGCTGCCTTATCAGGGCTTTGCATGGTGTTTGCTCCTGTCCTGTGCATCCAGCCTGTGTCCCAGCACACCTGCACAGCCCATGCTGTGCTGCAGCCTGTGGCCACTTCCCTCAAAACCCACCGCACATCCCACCCTGGGGCCAGGCTTTGTGCTGCCTGGTGTTTCACCCCGTGCCCTGAATGAGGGCTGGCTGCATTTTCACTGGGAGCACAGGGCCCAGCAGCCACCCTCCCTCCCTGCCCCACACCAGCTCCCCTGGGAGGGTGTCAATGCTGAGCCCTGGCCATGAGCTGTGCCACAGCCAGGCACCTCAGGCATGGTGTCCCCTCACCCCTGCAGACCATTTGCACTTGCTCACCTTCTGGATTTTCCTGATCTGGTCCGACAGTGTGTCTAACAGGCGTGTTTTCAGGAAGTCTGTCACTTTGGCCACTCGACCATCAATGTAGTAACTGGAAGAAAAATAAGAAAACAAGGTCAGACAGCTGGAAGTATCTCTGTCCCCAGACCACGTCCTCCTGTTCTGCTGCTGTCCCATACCAAGAAGCTTCCTTTGTTCTGGGGGAGTCCCTGCTGGCACCCTGTCCTATCCTGGCCCTCTGGCCATGCCTGTTTGGCAGATGCTTCAGTCTCCAAAACAGGATGTAAGGTGGACACACCCTAAACACTGAGCATCCTGCACTTCAGGAACCATGGGAAGTTTTGCAATTTCTTAAGTGTTGCTGGTGAAACTCCGGGGGTAGTGTTCTAAAGGCTGGGAGCAAAATGCCACCTGAAAATGCTTTGCAGCACTTCTGCACAACCTACACCTTCCTTGCTTGCTCTTCCAGAAAAATCCACAGCTGAATCCCCTGCAAAGAAAGGTCGTGGCTGTTACCAGCAGAGGAAGTCCTGCTCTCACAGAAATACCTTCTGGCCTACGAATGCCAGGGAGTGTTTCCCATACAGGGGGCTGGTTCCTGCTCTCCATGTGCTTGATTTTATGAAGTACAGCTACAGTGGTGCCGACAACGATGTGAATCATCTGTCTCTAAGTGTGAGAGGAAGGCTCTGAAATGTCTCACTGCTGTCTCCTGGCTCTGGGACATAAGGTGAAGCATTCTGTCCTGACTGCACATACCCTGTGTTTAGAGGTAATCTCAACCTGCTCCTCCTGAGGAAGAGTCTTGAGCTGTCACCTCTCCTCCATGCAAAGAGAAATGGCAGCCCTTGTACATCTCCCAGAGGCTCCTGCCAGTCTTGCAGGGAACAGGTTGCCTGCTGCAGCATGCACTGGCATACCCCTGGGCTTGCCCTTTTTCTGATAAATAGGTTTTGCAGGAGAAACTTTATGAACCTTCTCCTCCCAAATCTGCATTGTGCATCAGCCACTCACCATAGCAAACCCCAGACTATGTCAGAGCCGTGTTGGGGGGATGGAGGTTCCCAGGAACAGCAGCAGCTCCGGCTGGGGCTGGTGGGGCTTAGTCATTGCCTCCCATCCCTCACTGGATCTACATCCACTCGGATTTCACCAGAGTTACACAGACCCTTCTCCCTCCCTGCAGACCTCGGTGCAGCTGCGGGTGCTGGGATGCATAACGAGCTGAAGACCTGGGCTCTGAAGAAAGGTGGATTCACCTTTCCAGGGCTGCTTTCTCCATGACATGCATCTCATCTGCACCAGTGAGCAGCTGTAGCAGTTGTGGCTGTTTCACTTGGGTGCTGGAATGCAGGAGCATCCCCAAAGGATGCTGTGGGCCAACTCAGCCTCAGACAGAGCACCTGGCACATGTGCAACATGCACGAGTGCTTGGAGAGGATTTTTGTGTCTCACTGCTCCAAGTCCCTAACTGTCCCAGAGCAGAATTCTGTTACAGGCTCAACTTGCAAATGCATTCAACGAGAAGAACCTCCTCTGTCAACCCTCCCCCAGGCATGCAGTCCCAGCTGTGTCCCCAGCAAAGCATGGGAACATGCCAAGCACACCCCAGCATTGTGTGACTGGGTAAGGAGGCACGAGGCATTTCTGTCTGTCCATGGTGACTGGAAGGTGCTAAGGGCAGAGATAATCTCCAGGAAGTGTTCAAAATCATTCTGATCACTTACACACTATCGAACCACTGGCTGCTGGGAGGAGAGCAGATCTGTGAGCAGCAGGCAGTGGTGGGGTTTACACAGATTACTTTTTAAGACAAAATTACAAAGCAGTGTTCTCTGGGGATGGCAGATGTTTGGACTTTAGCACCGCACTTAAAAACTGAACAGAAATGACTTTTTCAGACTGCTGTGGACTAAAAACCCCATCACCTGGGCCGAAAGCTGGCTGAAAGACATAAAAAAAAGGTTGTATTCACAGGGAAAAGATGGAGCTAGATAGACCTCAGTTTGAGTATGACCCCTCCAATGCATTAGGGTTTCGCTCCTTGGCCAATATGGTCCCAGAGCCCAGGATAAACCCCTCGGAGAGCAAAGACAGGCTTGCACCTCCTCATCACCTCATTCAAGCACAAGGTGTGCTCTGACATGCAGCTCCACTGCCAAGGGGAGAGGACCAGCAGCAGAGCCCGAGGAGGCTCTGCCCCTGGAAATCACGCAGAGGCAGCCTGGGGAGGTGCTGTTGTGCTCAGCACAGCCCAGACCCTACAGGGAAGGGAAATACCCTGGAATACCTGCCATGGTCACATTTAGTTTTTGACACCTTCATTAACAGCCCGAAGAAACAGAGACTGGAAGAGGAAAGAAGGGCAGAAACAAAGTATCAGTATTCCTGCTTCAGTAACAAGAAATCTTGAACAAGCTCTTTGTCTCCAACACAGCCTGACAGTGGGCTCTGGGAAGGGCACAGCAACAGAATTGGCCCTGAAGCCTAAGAGACATCAGCATGCACACCATGAGCACTGACCGTGCTGTTTCTCGTAACTCAGGAGAGAATGGATATGGCCAATTATATACAGACCTGGGCCATTGTGTCCCCCAGTTTGATGCCACTATCTCTATGAATAGGCAGTCTGCAAGAACATGAGAAGAGCCAGCCAAGAAAAAAGAGATCTAGCAACTAAATCCCAGATGAGACATACATCTAGAAGGAAAGGCCATGTACATCTACTTCTGGGTGCCCTATTATATTTTGGATGCCTATAATAAAAAGCTGAGACAAATTCTTCCCTTTCCGCTTACATGACCCCATTTCTAAAAACATCATTTGACTATGCCATAGAAACCCAGGATGAGATCAGTGCACTTTGCAAAGGGAGGTGTGACTGGGCTGCTCTGGAGGTGGCCAACTAGAGCATGGTGCAGGGGAAGGACTCAGCCAAGGGTGGGCAAGAATTTATGCCAGTGGGAAATGAACCCACTAGGGGTTCATGCTAGGAAATGAACCACCCCAATTCTTGGCCTCCATCCTTGGATGGAACTGTACCATGGGACAAAGATGAGCTGAGACCAGTAGTGAGGCAGGGCTGAACACAGCTGCCAGTCAGAAATGTCCTTGTTCCTGAGCAGGCTTCAAGGCCAGGTTGCACACAGCTCCCCACTTTTTCCCAGAGAGGGACAGTGCCACGCACCAGAGCACTTGGGTGATTCAGGGGCTGGCTTCATGTCTCTGTCCTCTCACCTCCAGGTCTTGTGTTGCATTTAAAATTGTTTTCTGGCAAGATCCATGATTTGCTGCATGGGACCATAAGCATTGTACCAAGTTTAATGAAGGCAGTGCACTGACTCCTGGGCAGCTGGTTTCATTTACATCCTCCTTCATTTTAAAGAGAAACCTTTGCCCCTATTATCTGACCTCTTCTTCTGTTGCAGTTAATTACATTAAAGCCCACTTCCCAAAGCTCAGGAATTTCCGGATCTACTTTGTTGCCGGCTGCTACAGGGAGAGTCTGCTTGGAATTAGGGCACCCGCCTGCCAGGGCCGCCGAGCAGGGCAGATCCTCACGGTCAGCATGACACCCTGCCACCACTGCAGCTGTGAAACTGAGACACCTCTGCTGACAGGTGGCCCTGAGCCATGAGCATCTTCCCGAGGAGAGGGTGTCTGCAGAGCAGGACGTGGGGCAGCCACACTGCTTCTCATGGAGCAGAGAGGCAGCCTGCGACCTGCTCCTTCCAAACACCTGCAGGCACAGATGAGAGGTGCTGCCCACCTCCAGTCAACTCATAAATGCTTTGATGAAAAGTGGCTGGGGGCTGTTCTCTGTCCCCAAAGGCACAACTCACACCCACGCCTTTCTCTACCCCCAGACAAGATGCATTTGCCCATCTCACTTCCGGGAGCCATCCCTGGCCTGTGCCATCTCCCCAGCCTTGCCCTGGCATTGCCTGGCAATGTGCTGGTGGCCAGGGCCATGGTGCTGCCAGGAACTGTTCCTTCCATCAGACAGTGAAGAGGATTGCAAGCCAGTGGGCAAAGCTGTGCCCTGACCAGGGTTATTTACAGGTTGTAGGGGGTTTGACTTTGAAACCACCACACAGGTGCAAATGGGTCAGAGACTCCTTTCTGCAGCCCCTTCCTCCAGGCACAGCCTGTGAAGACAAAGCACTCTGAGCACTCGCAGCAGGCTGATGTGAGCCCAGATAGACACCCTTGGTGTATACACTGGTGGGTGTGCCCATGCTGGGCAACTCTCTCCTGGCACCTTTGGGAAATCTGCCCTGTGCTACTGCCCGTGAGCATCTCCCCCTGCACACTCAACATGTCTAGGCCAGAAGAGATGTCACCCACACCAAGCCAGGGAAAAGCATTTTAAGCAACATCTCACACACGCCTGTGTGTCTGGCACCTCTGATTTGCCGCATAGGACAAGTGACTTTGTATCTTGGAAGAGAAGGTGGCATTCTCCAAGATGCCACAGGGACAGATGTCCGCTGATTTTGAAGATGTAAACATTTACTTTCCCCATAAGTAATAGGGGTTTGTGTTTCAGAGCAGCATTGCATGAGGATTTGGCCATTAAACATGACAAACTTGGAGCTGTGTGCAAGATTTTGAATGGAAAACCAGTTGTGGAGACTGAGAGAGTGTGCTGGGAGATGGAACTGGGCACAGCTGCAGGTTTAAGCAGACAATGAATCTTCACCATGTGTGAGGACACCAGCACAGAGCAAAGAGATGGCTGTGGGGAGGATTCTGAGCAGTGGAAACCCACATCCAAAGGCTGACGGGGTCTGCGTCTGCTCATAACCAAACATAAAAATCTAAATCACCAGGGAAATGCCAAAGCTTTTGGAGCCACTGTCACACCCTCCTTTAGAGGAAATTCCCTGAGCACTTTGAAGCTGTTCACACATCCCTCTCCAGCAACACTTTACTTCTGAAGAGGGAGGCACACATGCTGAGTTATGTTATGTATGTAAGTGAAACCATACTCAGTTGAGTGAGTGAGGCTCACTGGTGAGCTGCTTATTTCTACCCAGTGTCACTTTTCTATCAATTATATTTCAGATATATTCTGTTTTCACACAGAGAATAGGGCTTCTTGCAATATAATTCCTTCTCAATTCCCTTTCTGGATTGAGCACAGACTTTTCAAAGGAATAACAGATTTGACAAATTTATAACCAATATCCCAGGAGAACACTAGGGTTTGGAACCAAAATTCTCATACTTGAAATTAGACAGCAGTTTAGTTTCCTGCTAATAATTTTCTTCTTAGATACAAAGGAACTTGTTTTGTTTTGTTTTGCTGTTTGGAGCAGAGGGATGAGACACTGTTTTGACATTTATTCATAAACAGTACAGAAGCCCAGCTCAGAGCTGTGGCCATTGCCAGTCCTCACAATCACATACAAGTGCTATCTCCAGAGCTGCAAACCCTGGCTGGGGGAGAAGCAGGAACACTACAGTGGAAATGGGTCAGCAGGCAGCAGCTTAGCTCTGCTGACCCTTGTGGGGAGCTGCACCAGCCCTGCCAACCACAAGCTGCTGCTTCAGCACCAGACCTGACAAGCACTTCAGACTGATCCTGTAAGAAAAGGTTTCAAGGCAGCCATGAGAGCAGATTCCCTGCACACCAGATGAAACTCCACATCTGAAGTCTGGAAGATTGTTCCTTCAACTCATCCAAGGGCTTGGCCCAGCCATCAAGCCCTGTTGCAGAAAGCAAATTCCTGGACTAAGTAAATGCGATCAGCACATCGTGTAATCATGAAAAGCAAATTCCCAGATGAGACATAGATCATCATTGCACAGCATGAGCCTGTAAGTAACACAAATCCTGCTCCAATTGCTCTGCTACCCCACTGTCCCCCTTGCAGCAAGCTGCTGCTGCCTGGCAGGGAAACCCAAGGAGCTAAACACACAGGCAAGCACACTGAGACCAGCCAAGCTCCAGGAATGGGACTTACAGGTTGCTGGTCATGTCTGGTGCTATAAACCCCTCTAAGATGCCAACAGTTGCTTCTGCAGAAGCCTCCAAGGTTAGCACACTGACACAGGGACCACGGGCGCACTTGCAAGAAAGCCTCGTATGTTAAACTCCACTGAGCTCTGCTTAAGAGAGGTCTCCAAAGGCCCTTCACAAGTGATGGATTTACAAGCCCCACTACTGCACTTCAGCAAAACAGCCCGAGCACCTCATGGAGGGTCATTGTGAAGAATCAGCTTGGGAACAAGACCTGTGGGCACTCTACTCACGCACATGCTGGACCTGAGACCCTGGCTGCCATGCTCAGGCCAGTGTCCTGTATGGGAGGTACAACCCAGCATGACAGCAAACCCACTTTTTCTGAGAAGATAATGTTCTCACCATAGTTTTCTTCCTCCAGTGAATACTTGTCTCTGAAATGTGTCCTTTCTGTGACAGGAGAGAGTCGTGCCTGCCCCACAAACCCTCTTGCTATCAGTTTTGGTGGTCACTGCTGTGCTCCTATGGTGCCTCATCTTTGCACTGGCATTTGCACTCCCACTGCAGAGAGCCACAACCTGCTGGGAAGCCTGCCTCTGGCCACAGCATGCAAACTGGGGCAGGTGGAAATAAGAGGAAGAAAAGGATGTTTTTGGATTTTCCCTCAAATAAGAAAGCCTCTCCCTCCACATGGTGCTTGTTACACTCAGTGCTATAGCTCAGAGCTTCCTTTGCTCTTCTGAATTGCAGCATTTGTAGGACCAGGAGGAAAAACAGGTAACAGCATCTCTCTCAGCCTCAGCTGGGCCATGATCTTGGATGTTCATCCCCTTTTAACTGATATCTGCTCCTAGGGCTCCACCTGCATGTAGGACGCAGCGGAGTGTCTGTGGACACCCTTACAAAGCAGAGTGGGGGCTGGGGCATTATGTGTTTATTATTGGACTAAGATGCCTCTCCCTTGTCTGGATGAACCAGTTTAGATTCAGGCCAGTGGGCATGAGGAGACAATGACTGGGGTGAAAGGAAAAGGGCTTCCAGCTAGTCCCATACAGCTGTCACACGTGGCTTTTGCCTCCTTGTTGTCCCTACCCAGGCCACCCCTGGAGCTGTCTGTCCTCCCAGCTGCCTCTGGAGACTCAGCAGTCCAGTTCAGGGCTCTGTTTCCAGCAATCAGGCAGGCCAGGCATGCAGACAGTGGTATTTTTGTCCTGTGTCTCATCTGGTAAAGGTTATTATATCCACTCCTGTAATTGTTTGAGAGGCTTGAGAAAGAAGGGCAGAGCCTCCTTCACCTGTTTAAATGCAGCAGGACAGAGGAGGTGGCTGTAGCCATCTCCTCCACATCTGCCCCTTTGACACCCAGAGAGCACATCAGCTCTGCTCCCAGCATCTGTGATCACTGCACTGAGTGTTGGAAAATAGAAGGAATGGTGAATACCTACTGTTGCCAGGTAACAGCATCCACCGTGCCACCGGCCACTTTCATGAACCTATGGGAAACAGAGGAAGAAACCAGATAAGCCCAGCGTTGTCACAGGGGAAATCCTAAAACAACCAGTGCTCATGCTACATCACGAGATACCAAAGGTGGCCACTGTACCCACAAATACTTTCTAATGAAGCCTTTGTGTCCTTAAATAGAAGGAATAAATTCTACTTAATCCAAATGCTTGTCGCAAGCACAGCTGAGAACAATGAAGTGAAACCCAACTGGCAGCAGAGCTCTGGGCATCATTTTAGAGCAGGCAGGGAGAGCTTTTGGAACACAACAGCATTTCAGGAACAAGATCTCGAGGTATGTATTAAGTTCTGTGACTTTAACAACTCTCAATAGCAATTAAAGAAAATGTTTTAAATGTCCATCTTAAAAGGAGATACTTCTTAGCCCCCAATATCTGAGAAACTCTTTGTTTGGATTCAAGCAAGGACTGGAAAGTGGGAGAAAATGGAAATAAAACCCAGCAAAGCTATTATGTGCAAAAATGCCACCTCCTGCTCAGGGAGCTCCCGAGGAAGGGAGGAAAAGTTGGACTAATACTGCTAAGTGCTTTCCTTTTTTTGACTCTTTCTTTGGCAATGGCTATTAGCAAACTGTTGAGATTCTGACCTGGGTGCATTTTTGGTTTATTCCATTCCTATGCCTAACCACAGCACTTCCATGGACAAGGTTAAAGTCAGTGATACATGGGTATCATTCTCCTGATGGCTTCTGACCTAAGAAAATACCTCTTCCAGACAGCTCCTGTTTGAGTCAGACTTGAGGCTACACAGGTCCACCTGCTCACACTGCCAGTCCCAAAACCAAAACAATTCCTAATCTTGGGCACCCTATGCAGCCACCACAGGAGGAGCTGGTAGCTGCAGGGCTCTCTCCCTGGTTCCCCAGCCCAGCAATCCAAACAGCACCTTGGAAAACTGCAGCTCCCACGAGGAAGCCCAAGCAGTTCTTATATGCTTATGTTTACGGGCACGGATATGGAATCACATAAAGGCACTCTCCAACTGGACAGGCACGTTGTCTGTGCAGGAGTGCAACGTGCACTGCATGGCTGATGCATTTTGGAAGTGATAATGCACACACATGACCGGAGACATTTGCCTGAGCTCATGAACATGCTGAGAAAGGAAACGATGCTGTATTTTCTTGGGCTGCTTTTGATGCACGGGGATTCTGGGAACACAGCAGCAATGTCACAGCTGTCCCAGCTCCGCACTGGGGTGAGTGGTGCTGGGTCCAGCAACCCCAAGGAGAGCCCCATGACCAAGGGTAGGGAAGGGGAAGGTTTGTAAGGAGAGACCATCAGACTGTTTGTCATGGCAGGGACGAGCAGCAGCTTTCCGGCACATGAGCCTGTAATCAGGTCTGAAACAAGAGCAGCAAGCTTCAGGCTAAATATAGCTCGGAAATGATCATTCTGACTTTAAATTAATGACCATGGTCAATTACAGACTGGGACAAAAGGGCAGCTGGACCCTGCGGAGCATAAGAGGATGCTGGCAAAGGCAGCAATAATAAATCCCTGCAGACAGAGAGGGAAGAGATACAATTAGAAATGGAAAAACAATAATATGCTGTAAACTCCTGTAGCACTGATGCATCCCCGATTCTGCTGCCCAGCAGTGCTGTGAGCTCAGCCCCCAGGCTCTGTAAAAGATGCAAAAGCCTTTCTGAAATGCTTTTACATCTCTCTTGAGGGTCAGGCCTGGAAGACTGGTGGCAATGCAATGGTTGAGGACAGTTCCTCCCCAGCTGAGCAGGGGGAGAATATCAGCTGAGCCAGCCCTAGTGCAGCCATAGGGAGACATATGCTCCCCACAACTCACACTGGTCACCTGGAAAAAAGAAAATTTTGCAAATATTGCTGAGGAGGTGTTGCTGTTGTATAAAACTGAGTGTGCAGAAATATGCCAAAAGAGTCAAAAACCACAGCTCCCAGGTTTTAAATTCTGTGTACAGGGGCCGCTGCCTAAAATATAATGCACAAAGTCTATAAGAGTGAACTAATGGACTCTAAACTGAAATTATGAACACAATCTGTATTGGATTTGAAGATCAATATGTTGCAATTGGATTTGAAGATTAGCCCAGCTTGTTTTCTAACCTCAAATGCTTTACATTCTGGCTGAAAGTAAACCATCCTGGACTTTATTGAATCACCTCTTCAGGGTCATCTTGGCACTCTCCCCTCACCATGAGACCAAAACCATGAGCAGACCAAGCTTATAGGAAGAGCCTCTCTGGTTTTCCTCGCCATTTCCATAGGGCCTCCAGCCCCGCTGAAGACACACATTCTACAGTGGTCTTTGAGCAGGGGCTGAAAAGCAAAGCAAACTCACATTACAGCCTCCTGGAGCAGCAGAAGCAGGGCATCCAGATGCCCCATCTCCCACATCTCTAGGAAGCTACTTGGCCTCTTGGTAAAAAGTTCCTGAGAAACTGTTCTAGGCCACAGGCATCACCCAGACAGCACAGTGCAGAGCAAAAACAGGACAGAAAAGGCCTGTCTTGCTTAGTGTTCCTCTTCTGCCTCTATAATAGCAAGATAAATCAGTTAGTTCTGGTAATATTAAAATCTTACAATAAAACATACATATCTAGCTCAAATTTTCTTTTCCATGTCTGTTTTTCTTTCTTTCTGTTTTATTCCTTTTTCCTTTTGTTGAGATTTTTGCAAGATGAAGTTCCTGGTAATTCTTCAAGTCCTGCCTTTAGAGGTGGAGTTGTTCCTGGAGCACCCCAGATGTCTTGGGCAGTGGTCTCTACTCTCCAGAGGGAACCTAGAGCAGCCCAGCAGCCTGCAAGTGGTCCTGCAGGAGCAAGAGATGAAAGCCTAGGGCAGGAGGAGATGCAGTAATGCACAGGTATCCAAATACCCTTGTTTTAGGAACAGGGATTTAACTAATCCCTTTATTCCTATAGCACCTGTGCTGCTCCATCCACAGATTTTGAGGCCAGTGAAGATCCATAGGGCCAAAATGACCAGCGGTGACACATTTCCACTTGGGATTTCCTGGGCTGTGCGATTTCCGTGTGCGCGGCACGGCGCAGGCACAGCGAACCAGACACTTCCGGGAGAGCTCAGATCCCCGCACATGTGCTGCACAGATGGGCTGGGCTGGCACAGTAAATCTGCCATTTCCCTGCACACCGGGGTCTCTCTGCGAGCACCAGTTGACCCTGCAGCACATATGCACTAAATGCCTCCCAGGAGCAGCGGGACAAGCTCAGCCCATGCTGTGCAGGCAGCAGGGGCAAGTGCTGTAGCATCGCCCCATAACTCAGAAGGGTGGCAGCCCCGACGCCTGCCCATGTAATATCCCTGGCTGGATTTCCATAGATCAGAAACCCGGGCGCATGTTAGAATCCTCAAGAAAAGTATTTGAAATCTTCTGGGACAGCATTTCTAGGTGGGAAAGCAGAACGCATCAGAGACATTTAGAGGAATAGGAATCTTGGGTAGGGAGTTTTTGATTCTGAGGATGAGACAAAGTCACTGAGCTTGATGAGGACATCTAAGTGACAGAGGGTAGGTTTAGATGAGGTGTCAGCAAGAGATTCTTCATTGTGAAGGTGATAAGGCACAGGAGCAGGTTGACCAAAGAAGCTGTGGACGCTCCATCCCTGGAAGTGTTCAAGGTCAGGTTGGATGGGGTCCTGGGTAACCTGGTCTACTGAAAGTTGTCCCTGCCCATGGCAGGGGGGTTGGAACTGGATGATCTCTAAGTTCCTTTTCAATCCAGCTCATCCCATTATTCTGTGATATGTCCATTTTCTTACCCTTGCAGCTGGCTCTGTGCCAGCCTCCCATGCCACCATTGCTGCCTGTGGGGCCCTGTGTTGAGCTAGAACTGAGAAAAATGTAATTCAGCATTGCTCAGTGGCTCAAACAGTTCACAGCTCTGTCCCAGAAATGGTAGAACTAGCACAAGGGGGGGCTCACCTCACAGGTCACGAATGACCTGTGGGGGCAAGGAGCAGGAGGGCTGCAACACCTCAGCATGGTACTGATACCCAAACTCTGCACTATGACACCATGGGTCAAATCTGACCTCTTCCAGAGCATCTCCCATAACCACATCTCCCAGGACCACAACTTTCACTTTAGTGTTGGCAGATACCTGAAACACATCTCCTGTCCTGATTCAATACTTGTCAGTCATGGAGCACCTACTGCAACCTTAAGTAAATTGCTCCCATGGTTAATTAGCCTCCAAGTACGTTATTTCTCATTAGAATGTGTCCGGATTCAGCTGCCAGCCTCTGTAATTTCCTAGGCTTATTCCCGATACATTAAAGAGACATCCACATTTGGAAATCTCTTTCCCATGCAGGTAATTGCAGATTTTCATCCTTTAAATAATTTAAAAAAAAAAAAAAAAAAGTGCAATGCTGTAACAAAGAATGCAGCTGCATGGAGACAAGGAGACAAGTTGTTATTGCAGAGGCACCCAAGTGGTTTAGCATCTGAATGACCCCTCAGTGCTGGACTTTACAAACATGGGTTATTTCATCTGCTACTCCCTGAAGAACTACAAAACAGAGTCCCTACCCGGCACAAGCCCCAAATGTAGGAACAAGACTGGCCTGCCTGTGGTTGTGGTGGTGCCCTGGTGGATCCCTAGAGCAGGGTGGCAGACCTCTGCCCTTTGAGCCAACAGTGATGGGTAGAAAAAACTTTCTCTTGTGTCACTTGGCTGGTGAGAGTCACTAAGGCCCAGGCTTCACTTACTGACTTCTTCAGGTTCCAGCATCACAAATGAATACCTGCAGCAGCAGAAAGAGGTACAAATCCCACTAATGCTACATGCTGCAGAGACTTTATCCTGCAGTGGATATTAATGAATTTCATTCTGGGGAGCAGTCTGCTGTGAACTAGGTATAAAACTGATGATATATTGTATTCTCTGTCTGCTCAGCATCACCTCTCTTCAGCCAACCTGACCTGTTGTAGGGCTGCACAAGCCTTCCAGCAAAGAGGGCTTTATGTCCTTGGGGGGAGCTCAAGGAGTTAGGAGGTAGGGACTCACCTACCTCTAGTCTCCACAACACCCTGTGACAATTACTTACACAATGCCATTGCGTACCATGTGAATAACCTTCCTCCTTCTTTACAAAGCTTCCTTCCAAACTACTTTCTGCACTGTGAACAAACCACTCCATTCACAGGCTCTTGGGCCTCAGTAACATTCCCTCTGAGCTGTCTCTCTTCTGAGCTGAAGAGGCATGGCCTGTTTAATCTCTTCTCATGTGAAGAAATCACACACTATGCACCTCCTCAGCTCCTCTCTGTAACCTCCTGGTTCTATTACATCTTTTCTGAGGTGAAATGACTAAGATTGTAGATAGTAATCAGAATGAAGGTACAATTTGTACTTACACAGTGCCATAATCTCATCTATGTCTCTTCTTATTGATTTTGTTCTTCCTATACAGGTGACTGTGATTCTGGCATTCCAGAAATCAAATTAAGTTTCAGAAGCAACAGCTATATTAACTCTTTCCTCCTACAAGAGCAGTAGCTCAATCTTTTGCTTATATCTCAGTTCCTTGACCCTGCTATATAACCAACTGCAAAATGAGTCATCACATCCTTCACACCTCATTTCAACGTATTTATGAATTGAGTCACTCATAAGTTCAATGCTTGAGTTCATGCTGCAGTGACCTCCTCCTCCTCCCTTTGTACCATTAATTTAAAGTTCCTTATCTTGCGGCTTAAATTTTTGCACAAAATTCTTGCTCTGGATCTGTTGAGTGTCCTGGTACAGTCTGTGCCACCAGCCTTGTGGTAGCTTGTGTAATACAATACAGCAAGGATATACTTTTTTTTAAAGAAAGTCAAACAGCCAAAACAGCTTCTAAAAATGCAGTGTTTACAAGTCCCTTGTGTCGAATATGGCAGAAGTCCTTCTCAGCAAGAGGACGGGAAAAATGCCTACATTCATTCCTAAAATTCATCCAGAGTCCTTCCCTTTGCCAGATACCACCTACTCCAGTTACTTACTTCTCCTTCTTACTTGAATTTAAACAAACAAGCTCTGTCCATACACTGTCTTTGGCTGCTATTTGGATAAAAAATAATGCCTAAACTGACTGAGGCATGCTGACCTGCACAGACAGGCACAGCCCTCTTCATCCTCATGATGGCAGAGACATAAGGCAAGGGCAGTTATCACCAAAACACTACCAAAGTCTCTCCCATTTTTAGCACTTTGATTTTGCTTTGGTGGAACCCCCGTGTTCAATTTGTGCCATTTCATGAACTGTAAGCTAACAATTCTCTCTACCAGATAAGTGTTAGAAACCTTGGCTTGGGGCTGATTTGTGGGTGAAAGGAGCAGGGCTGAGGACTGAGTCAGGTATGAACCTGACCTCTACTTGGCTGCCAGCAAATAACTAAGACATGTCCCTCCCAGTTCTGGCATATCCACAGCTGGCAGGGAGGAAGGGCTTCACCACCACTGGCGAAAGTACTTCTTCAGCTTTCTGGGCTCCTTTCAGATGACTGTGGAAGTGTTAAGTCTCCACAGGCATTACAAACCAGGAGCAGAAGGCATGAAAATCATGAAGGATGAGAAATTTTTTATGCCTTGCAAGCGGAAGACTAACAATTGGGAGCCTCATCACCTACTTCTGGCACCTGGCTGGAGGTGCTGTGGCTCCGTGACCAGAGGGTGGATGCACAATGGTGACTGCAGTAGCAAAAAGGGGCCAAGGAGGCTGGAGAGAGGGCAGAGGAAAATCCAAGGAGTCACAAGATCTGGTGACTCTGAGATCTGTGGGATGAGGAATAGGGAAAGAGTGTAGCTGCAGACAAGAAAGATTTTCACTTCTCTGGTGAATCAGCAGTCTCAGGACCTTAACTGGCCACAGAGCATCAACAGCCAGTCTAGCATGGGCAAAAGTGTCTGCCAGCCCTGGCCCTGCCGGCACTGCTGCAGCTCCTGCCATGGTGGAGGTAACACACCGAAACTCGTGAGTTACCAGTGGCAAAAACTGGGCTACACCAGCTGAGGAACAATGGGTCATGAGAGCCCAGAGCCAAATCCACCCAGACATGCCAGCCTAAGTTTTGTACCACATGTTCTGAGCTTTAACACGTTTTAGCATCTCTCCTTCCTGATAGCTTTTCCTCATGTTTCTTCTCTTCCAGCACTAAATGGGCTATCCAGCCATGCATTAACCTTTGTGTCTGATTCCTGATCTGCTGTTAAGATCTATGTTAATTCCTTAGAATCCCATAATTTTTTCCCCAAGCAAATTCTGAGCAGTTCTGGGATTCCTGTACCCGCAGACGCAGTAGGTAGCTAACATGGTCTGCTCTGCAACAGCTCAGGCTGCATGAATGTTCTAATTAACACCTCATCAAACTCAACTGTTGGTTGTGTCTGGAGAAATTCCCTCTTGCACCTGTGCATCCACAAGACACCATTTCTAGCCTCCTGCATAGCAGGCCCAGCCAGTGCAGCAGCTCTCCGCTGCAGAGCCTGTCCTTACACCATCAGCAGCAGCCCAGCTCCAGGCTCCAGGACCTGCCAGCACAGGGTGACACCGATGGCTGTGGCTGCTCTGAGCCATTGCTCCGTGCAGGGTGGTGGAGGAACTCAGGGGCAATAACTCAGCACTGAAGGGTGTGCAAAGCCGAAGCTGCTGTGCTTCAGGCTCTCCTCCCCTCACTATACCCCACCTCTACCACTGGGAAGTGCATAGCTGTCACCCAGCACAGCCCGGTGTCACCTGCCTAAGGACAGCCTCTGCAGGGGACAGCGTGCACACCCTCCCATATACCGCAAACTTTCGGGTGCCCAAACTGCCCATTACTGTAACAGACCCCAGAGAAAGGTGGCACCTCAGGAGGGGCTAAGTCCCACCCTGTCCTGGAGAACAGGCATAAGGATTTAGTCAGAAGAGCCCTGGCCATGTTCAGAAGATACAAATGCCCAACTCATGTTGACACTGCCATTATTTCAGGACAAAATTTAAGCACAAAAAATAAGTTTAGTTTGGTTGTTTGAGATAACAGCTAAAAATAGACTAAAATGTTTGGAACACAGAGCATGGAACAGGAAAATGTTATTCTAGTTGATACTTCACAGTGACACTTTTCTCTGAGTGTTTTGGGACCTCAGGTATCTCCAGAGGCTTTCCCTGGAGAACATCTAATGCCAGCTTCTACTGTTGGAGAACACTCCCTGGGCTTCTCTGAGGTCTCCTGTCCCATTTCAGCTCATTTCCATTACTTCCCCTACCAAAACTCACTTCCTCACTTTGTGTAACACGGCAATGCTTGTCTGGCAGACTAATCCACCCATCTCATCTTCGCATCGGAGGTGTCATCTAACTCAGCCTTAGTTAACTCTAGATGCATAATCTTCCACTTGACATATCTCCTTCTACATGGTTGATTTCTGCTGTTCATCACAATTTTTTTAAAAGAAGAGAAAAATTGCAAATTTCACATCATCAGGACTATGAGCTGCACATGCATCACTCAGGAGCCTTCAACCTACTGTGAGCACTACGTCGACCGCTCATGGTGGTCATCAAAGGCAGATGGCAGATTTGCCTTTGAGAGAACCTTCCTAAATTCCCTCTCCTCTCTGCTGCTTGCTGATTGTGTGTGGTTTGTTCAGGACCCTGAGAGGCATGTCCTGGCTGTGACAGCACCGGGCACACGCCGAGCCACATCCTGTGGACCAGTTCTGGATGCTGCTGCAGAAGACAGAGCTCTCGGTAGCACTAACCCACATATTGAAGAGACCTTGGGGAGCTACTGGGAATATAGCTCACACTGTCAAAGAGCTTAGGCACTGGGGTTTATTTTTTTATCCTTTTGCAACTCCGTGTCCAAATACTGCAAATGAGTGTTTAGCCCTTTGTCTTTGTGTAATCAGACTTGTCCCTCCTCTTTACGCCCTGCCTGGTAATAATGGGGTCTTTATGTGGAAAGACCAGCAGCTCTTTTCCCACAGGACCCCACAGGCTGTAAGGCCATGCAGGCACGTGCCGCTTGCTGTGAGCTGCAGACACCAGGATTTGGAGTGCAGGACACAAGGTTTCTCCATGGGAGAGACAAAACTCTTTGAGCACCCATGGAACAGAGTCATCCTGGAAGGCAGGGATGGCAGCAGAGAAAAGAACATATAGCTTGGAGAGCAGGCATGCTCATCAGAGCTTTTCCACACCAGTTGGGGGTTTTATGAAGAGCCCCCACTATCCCGTCACCAGGGCTGCAGGTCTTACATACCTTCTCTTTCATTTGAGATGGGGTGTCTGCCATTATCTCCACCAGACTGTACACTACAGCCTTGCTCCCAGGGCTGCCGTCAGTCAAAACGCAGCCCAGCAACCTTTAGCTGCTGGACCACCCTGGCCGTGCGACTTGGCTCTTCCGACCCCTCTTCCCTGGGACCCGGCTGCGGCGCACGAAGGGCAAACAGCAGTAGGACTTCCCTTTCTCTAATAGCTTCTTGGCTCTCATCCCCATTGTTTTCCTTACTCAGCCTGCTCCTCCCGGCGCTAATAGATTTCCTGCTGATCAAGGCTACTACAGCATTTTGTAACTCCCCCTGCGCCGCTCCCACGCGCGGTACCAAACACGGGGCTCCGTCAGGCGACGCTCTCGCGTGCCATCGGCGGCACGGTGGTGTGGGCGCAGGGGCTGTTCCCCCACTTTCGTCAGTGGGAGGGATGCTGGCGTTGCAGCTGGTTCAACCAGCTTTATGGTCTCTTTGTGCTGCTGCAGCAGAGCTGAGAATCTGGCCCTGGCTCCCTCCCTGCCTCGCTGGGGACTGCATCAGTGTGCTGTTTATTGTTTCTGCCAGATCATTCCTGCAGATGTTAATGAATGCTAGACCCAGCTTTGTTCCCAGCAGAGTCCCTTCCACACCTCCCCCTGCCCAGCCTTCTGCACTGGAGTTTCTGTTTACAGTCCTGCAGGGAATTTCCCTTCTGCTGCACGGTCTTCGAGACACACAGACCCAACTCCTGCTGCCAGCAGGCTCCCACACCTCCCTGATTCCTGTAGCTGTCCAATGTCACCTCCAGGTGTCTGTGTCCCTCTCTGTCACCATTCCTTCTCCACCTCTGGCCTTCCCAAACTAGAGACATGCCAATGCCCCTAGGAGGGAGAAGAGAGCTTGGCCAGTGAAGAAAGTTGCTACAGGTTCTTCCTCTGCACAGATGGAGAAAGCGCGGGGAGAAGAAAACACCAAATGGAAGGAGCAAAGCAATTTGTCCAGGAGGACTCAGAGATGATAACATGCACATTGGTAAGTGGCTCCAGGACTCCCATCCTGACCCTGCAGCAGCCTTGGGCTTGCAGCAGCCTGCATCCACACCACTGCATTGTCTTAACATCCCAAAAAGGTGGAGAGCTCAGTCTGCCTATAATTGGGAAACGCTGGAAATGCTTGGGAGACTGTTAATCAGTCCATCCCAAAATCCCACTAGGGACCTCTGCAGAACTTTAGCAGTACAGATGACCATGTCCCAAAGCCTCTGGTACTGTGATGGCTCAGCCACATACAGCCTCACTATCCTGGAGGCTGTTGGACATTGGGAAGCCAAGGAGCAAGCCTTCCTGCTGCAAAGGACATTGGTCTCAGGAAGGGTTTCTGAGCTCTTTTTAATCAACACAACACCACTTACCCTTCCAGGAAAGCAATGACGTTCTTTCTGGGCCTTCCAATGTTTGGCCCATAGAGCTGTGCTCTGGAATAAGTGCGGATAAGCTGCAGCAGGCTTCTCAGTTGAGTGTAGTCCTTTCCCAGCTGGCTGCCATTTACTGAGCGGCCGATCAGTGTCCGATAGTTATTGGGCTCTGAGAAAATAAAAACGGACAAGCATAACTTGTCAGCTCTGCTTCCTCCTCTGTGCTTCCAGAGAGACACACAGCTCACCCTGTCATACAACTTGAACTCCGCAGAGGATGCAGGCAGCTCTGCAGAGCAACAGAAGGAGCCTTTGAGGAGTGGATGTCAGCCACTGCCTGCTCTCCTGTGCCCCTTTTGCTGTGTGCTGGGTGAAGAAGATGTACCTTGGTGTCATGCTCCTGTCCCCATAGGGTTGCCCAGTTCCCCTGGCACTGTAGCCATCATACAAGTCCCTACAGTAGCTGGCCTGGCCCCCCAGGACAAGCTGGGACCAGCAGCCAGGGCAGAAACATTTCATGTGCTTAATACCAACTGAGAGAAATGTCCAGCTAAGAGACCCACTCACACCAAGTCTTAGAGGTGGTGCTGCCTTACAGCAGGGGCCTTTAAATCCCTCTGAAAATATGCTGGTAAAGCATCCTGGGAGCTACAAGCATCCTCTTCCAAAACTGACTATCTTTCTGCTACAGCAAGCTCCATTCCCGTGGCTCTCCTGTTCCCACACTCACCGTTGCCCAGCTCCCAGGAGATGTTGTACTTCTTGCTGGCACTGTACTTCAGCAGGCTGAGGGCATTGGAGCTGTTCCAGGAGTTGTTGGGATTTCGGCGCAAAGCATTCAGTGCAAAGATCAGGTGAAGGCCAGAGCAGTCAGCAAAGTTATAGAGTTTGTCTAGAGACCTGGCTGGGAAGAAACAAAAAACAGTTTGTAATTCAAAGGAAATCTAGTTCCAGGGGGGTTCAAATGATCCTGCTGTCCGTCATACCTTGCCTTCTATGTAGGATGAGCCAGGGTCAAATGCCATCCCCACGACATCTGTAACCGCAGAAAGGCACCCGACCTTTGAAACCCAGATAGGATTCCAGGTGTGGGTTCATCTCCTTCCAGCATGAAACTTGGATGCCATCCACCTCTGTGTCAGAGCTGGGGCTATGTTACCAGAAACAAGTGACTTTATAACATCTCTTTTCATCTGCTCTTGGCAAAGAGTTTGTCCTGTCCTGTGCTTATTCTGCCTTGCATCTCTTTCAGAGCAGATCCCTGCAGTGTCTGGGGAGCAGATGAGGAAGTCACCACCCTAGAGCTGCCACCTCTCCTGCACCCCACAACAGCCTGGTCTTTGCTCTGCAGCCCCAGTGCAGTAACCCATTCCTAGCAATTATCAAGTACAGGCTCCACGCATTGTGCACCTGGCTGACATCTGTCCTGCACACCGAGAGTGGAGCTTTGTGTCACCCCTGGGCCTGGGGAGAGAGGGGCTCCCTGCCTAGTGACAGCCTGGCCAAACTCTGCTGCCAGCAGGCCCTCCTAGGGTGCCAGGGGCTTTGTGGGATCTGTGTCCTATCTGCTGGCCCCAAAACTGCCTGGATGGCATCTCCCTGTACTGTGGCCTCGATGAGCAGTGGGGGCACCAGCCAGCAGCAACAGGAGAGACCAAAGAAAGAGCTGACCCACTATTTAGGGAGGTATGACATTAGCACAGGGCAGAGAGACAAAGCACTTAATGCCCTTTTTTTCTGAAAACTTCCCTAAAAACTCAACAGCAATCAAATTGCTGATGAAGCTAATGCCAGTGTTAGCAGGACACAAACTCATGTGACAGCAAGAGGAGATATGGTTAGAGAGCAATTAGATACTGTGGTGTTTTCAATCATCCCTGCCTGTTGAACTGCATCCCAGGACACTCAGCAAGCTTCCTGAAGCAGCCTTGGAGATGCAACCACTTAACTGTGAAGAGCCACCAGGGAAAGGGAGGTTCCAGGGGGCCAGGGAGGGCAGACCATAGGCTCCACTTTCAGAAGAGGGAAGGAGGCGCTTGGGAATTACAGAGTAGGCAGACTGGCTTCAGGTCCCAGAAAAACACTTGGACAAATAACCAAGTTGCTTGTCAGCACTTACAAAATATAAGGAGATGATCAACAGCCACAGGGAAGTGCCAAGAACAAATCACACTGAAGCAATCTACTGACAGGAGAGCAGGGCTTGTGGGCAGCAAAGCAGCCATTCAGGTCTTACACCTCGATGGGATCTGAGGCTTTGTACACAAAGGATTGCACACAATATTCTCTCCAGAAACCCTTATCTAGACTGAACTGCAATGAGAAACTCACACATCTAGGTCAGCTTCCAGTAGCTCTGGGTCTATTTGCACATTTCCAAAAAAAGTGGGGCATAAAGGAGCAGAGGATACATCAGACTTGTCTTGGCACCAGGGTGATAGCACGCACCACCTTTGCCAAGGGAGATGAAGGGGATGTAGGCAAGGAAGGTCACCACACACTCAGGGAATTTCTCTAAGCCCAGCAGTGATGCTCCAAGATTTCCTGTAGCCGTGCTGCCCACCTCAGGTGCAAGTGAAACAGTGACAAGAGGGAGCTGCTCACTCCAGGTGGGATAAGCTGTTCACTGTATGTCTGTGTTTATTCTATTGCCTTTCGTGGTCACTGAAAGTCTCAGTGAATACAGAGCCAGCTCTGAGGTCTGAGAAGAATAAACTTATTTTAAAAGTTAAGTTTTAAGGAGGGTCCAGGAAATAAGCTAACTGAATAGCTAATATTTAATGCAACACAGCAAAGTTATGGAAAGAAGAAGAATGTGAAAATGTGGAAGAGAAATTCTCAATTGCTTTCACAACCTTTTTCAAAATGCTACTGTTTTTTTGAGTGAAAAGTGGCTGAATTAGATTAATCTAATATATTCATCCCAGTGGTTTGGGCACATTAGCTGTTTTTCTGGATGTTTAGTGAATTAGAGAAAGATACAGTTACTTATTACTGATTTACTTCAGACCCCCAAAATCTGCACCTGAAATGGGACTCCTATAAAGAGGAGAAGATAGACACCCAAATGACAAATCAGGAGAGCAAAAAAGGTGTTACCTGCAGTTCCCCTGCTAGAAATGAAATCTTTTCACTGGCACAAAACAACTGTACTACAAAAGAGGATTTGGTTCATGTTTAGGAGCCACTGCAAAAGACTGGGAATTGATTTTCCATGCATCCATGAGCGGAAACAAGACGTCTGTTTATCCCAACACAAGGCCTGCCACTGTGAAATTATATTTTCCCCATGACACTTATTTTGTTTCTGTGTGCCTGGACGCAGAGATGCCACGTGTATTTCATGTTCTGCCACGACTTTCCAAGCTGGAAACCTCAGCAATGAGGGGAGTGAGCTAGGAGAAACACACAGATGTCTGGGGTTCCGTCCTGCACGTTTCCAGTGGTCTCCCGGGACAGATGGACCTATAGCCTGCACTGAAGCTACAAAGAGCAGAAAAGTACTAATAAACCTATCTCTGCATCACACCAGATTGTTAAAATGGCCACTCTTGATATCAAGACTCCACTTTCCTCCTTCATTCTTGGCAACTGCCTTGGCATAGTGCAAGCAGCAGTCCAGTGACCCTGTCAGAGCCGTGATGATCAGACTGCACAAGCTACCTAACCACTAGTGGTTAAAGGGCATGTCTCTCACCTCTGAGATGACTGCCTCAAAAACTGGACATCTTCGTTGCGGACAGCTGCAGTTAGATGACAAGAATACCATCATGCAGTGTATGACAGCAGTGTGCTTAAGTGGCCAAGGAGGCCAATGGCATCCTGGCTTGTATCAGCAACAGTGTGGCCAGCAGGACAAGGGCAGTGATTTTCCCCCTGTACTCAGCACTGGTGAGGCTGCACCTTGAGTGCTGTGTTCAGTTTTGGGCCCCTCACTGTAAGAAAGGTGTTGAGGTGCTGGAGCATGTCCAGAGAGGGACAAAAAAGCTGGTGAAGGGGCTGGAGCACAAGTCTTGTGAGGAGCAGATGAAGGAGCTGAGGGTGTCCAGTCTGGAGAAAAGGAGGCTCGGAGGAGACGTTACCACTCTCTACCACCAACCTGAGAGGAGGTTGTAGCGAGGTGGGGGTTGGCTTCTTCTCCCAAGCAACAGGGGATAGGGCAAGAGGAAAGAGCCTTAAGCTGTGCCAGGGGATGTTTAGATTGGATACAAGAAAATATTTCTTCACTGAAAGCATTATCAAGCATTGGAACAGCCTGTTCAGGGAAGTGGTCGAATCACTACCCCTGGAGATATTTAAAAGATGTGTAGGCATGGCACTTAGGGACATAGTTTAGTGATGGAGTTGGCAGTATTAGGATAATGGTTGGACTGAATGATCTTAGAGGTCTTTTTCAAACCAAATGATTCTATGGATGGCTAAAGCACAAAAAGAAGCCTATTTAGAAGACTTTGAGTGATGTCCAGTCCTCCATCTGTACAAATAAGGCCATAAGAAATGCTATAAATATTTTACGGCCATGACTAGGGATGGCAACATTACTTTTGAGTAATGAGAACATGAAGAATCGCAGTATTATTAACAGCTGGCTAAAACTCACTTTGAATTCTGGATAATTGCACTGTTTTTTCTTCATCAAACAAAGAAAATCATACAGGAATTTAACCTTTCCCCAGCTAACAGATCATTAGGCAAGGCTTTCACAAAGCACTTCAATAGAAAAAGCCATTGTCGTACCAGAGTGAATCTTAATAGAGCAGAACCAGATTTATAAGATGTTCTCCCTGCTCCTTCTCCCCATCTGCCCAGTGCAGAGATGCACATGCTCAGCACTCATGTGCCACTTGAGCTCAGCAAGAAGGAATAACAAAAAAAAAAAAAGAAAAAAAAGGGCAAGGATGCTGAGAGTCAGCTTCTTCCATTTATAATGCAATGTAGCTGGGGTGAGGCTGCCCGAAGCAGTAAAGCCCCATGCTCTACCACCTCAGACCCAGCAGCAGTGTTGGTGGGGGGAGTCTCATGGGGGTGGGTGCCTTGGTGGGTTTGGGACAAACAGCAGCCAGTAGTCAGAGACACAGCCCACTTAGCCCTGGCTCAAAAATTAAATCAGAAGATATTCGTGATTTCTCAAACTTTTACATCATTGGTTGCAGAGGCTTGAACTCATCTAGGGAGTGAATACAGCCCAACAAAGCATGGCTGGGCAGCCACCAGTGAAGATCTGCTCCCAGTCCTGCCCTCAGATGAAGCTCTGCACAGAAATCAAAGCTTTTAGCTGCTTGTATTGATCTCATACCCTGCACAGAGAGAGACAAACAATTTCAAAATGCAGAAGGTGTCTGTGAAACCACAAATGATGGTGGGGTTCAAGGGACAAGTACATCCTTTGGGATTCTTTACCATTATTCTTCTTTTTATACAAGGCTAAATTTCAATGTTCTCTGAGAGATGGATGGTACTTAACTCTGTAGCATGCCAACACAAAATCTGAGACACATTAAAATATCTCTGGCAGTTTAAAATAATTGGAAAGACTTTCCAGTTGTAGTTACTGAATTAAACATTATACTAGAGACTTTATAAAGAGCACAGTATTGACCGCTGTTTGGTAAGAGGGGCAGTTCAAGAATCTCTGGGTTTGAAAGTCTTTCACATTTTTTATTCTGCTTCAGGAATTTTGCTTTGGCAGAGTTTAGCATGAAGAGTGGAAATTCATGTGTACGCTGAGACGGAAGCTGGGATCAGCCAGTGGGCTGAGGGGTGGCAGGGCATGGCACGGTGTGCCGGGGGCTCTTGTAACTCTGGGAAGGCAACCAGAAGTATGGGAAAGAAGAGCCTGTTCCACCTCTATCCCCACCATTCACCACATCCATTTCTTGCATGTACAGAGTATGCAAGCACCGAGGAGGGTGACACAAGAGCTGAGCATGGGGTGGGCAGCACACAGCACAGTTCCCAAATCCACAGGTTAGCTGAGAGACCAATCCAATGAACAACAGATGAACCCTTCTGTGGATAAAGCAATGTAGCTCTAGAAATAATGATTTCAACTAGTCACTGATATTGCTCAACTCTGCGCTCTCCATAAATTCTGAGCAAGCCTGGAGTGTGCCTGCACACAGCTCCTGGTGCCAGCACTGAAGCCAGCAGCATCCTCTGCCCCTTGAGCACCCCAGAGGAGATAGCAGAGCCATGGGATTGGGAAAGACCTGGCAAAGAGAAGCCCAAAGAGAACTTCACAGGGAGGGGGCAGCAAGGGCAGTACAGGCTGTTCAGACTTAGAGAGGAGTAAGGTGGCTGGTCAGAGCAATGGAAAAAGAAAGATATTCCCACTTACAGAAGAACAAGCGGGTACATGGAAAATTTATTTACAAACAAATTGGCACCACGATCAGCTGAATCCCATTTGCTCTCTCTTGCATGAAAATCCTCACAAACCACTTGTGTGTGGCAAGGACTTGATATTTTCTTAGCAAATAAATATGAATCAGAAGATATGCAACAGACAATTAGAGTAACTCCAGACCCATGGGACAGGTCTGCAACACTGGCTTGAACTCTTCCAATGGATTGCATCCCCAGTCACAACAGGGTGTCAGACAAGGTGACCAGAAACCCCCCATCCACAATCTGCACAGTTAGAGCACCAAAGCTCAGCCTTCACCACCTCTGCAAGTTCAGAGGCAAGCAACATCCCACATTGTCCGTATGCACTATAATATCCAGCTTGACCCACCAGATCATGGGAAGATTTTCCTATTAGCTGCATGCTAAGTCATTCCTTCAAAGCTGTTGCTTAATAAGAATTTTAGAGATTTCAGGGCTACCAAGAAATCCACACAGTTGCTGGAAACTGCATTCTAATGACAACCATCCCAGCTGAGAAGTTGTTTGGTTTTAATTTGGTTTTCTGAAGCATTTTGCCATGCAGTAAAACCACACTGTATAAAGATGCTGAAGAATTCCTGGGCAAAATTGCTGGCTGGAGGGAAAAAATTTGCTTGCCTCAGATACACATTTCACCTGAAATGATCTCTCTACCTGGTCAGGCTCCTAATGCCCTCTAAAGAGGTTTTCAGAACCGTCCCTTGCTCTCCTTTACCTGCCAGGCTATTGCTCCAAGGCGAGGTGCAACGTTGGAGGTCTGTTCTGAGTGACAAGAAGTGCTTTGGCAGAGCCTAATGGTGCTATAGAAAAGGGATCTAGTTTAATCCCATCTGAAGAATACCTGAAAGTTGGAGGAACTGGCTTTAATACTGCCAGCCAGCAAAGAAATGCTGCGCACTGTGTGTTAATGAGAACCTGGATTTTATATCCAGCTGGAGGACAGATGGGGGATCTGGGGCTATTCCCTTTGGAGTATCAAGGGGGCCTTTTTCCAAGGGAATTGTCATCATCCCTGGTCTTTAAGCAGCTGAACATCTACCCTCAATATTCATTCAAGTCTTTAACTAGATTTTTCATTTCACTGCCAGCGCAGAGGTGATTATGCTGACCACGTGAGCAAGGTTTAGTCCTTAACACCGCTGCACAGAAATAGCAGTCTGGGGGCTTGGTGTCAATCTCTCGCCAATAAGGAGCTTGGCTGGCAGCCATGGATTGTGGGCTGAGTTCCCAGCTGGCATATAACTTGGAAGACAACCACGAGGTCTGGGTTCAATATCCAATTGCTAAGGAGTCTGGCTGACAGCCTCATTTTGTGGAATGAATCCCAAATTAATATAATTCTTTTGATACCAGACAAGGGGCATGGCCTATTTCCAAATGCTCTGAGGGCTCAGATAAAAGCCATAGGCATTGGGTTCAGTGTGTAAATGGTATCGAGGTTGGATAACAGTCAGGATTGGGCTTAATCCTCAGATGGTGAGAAAAAGGAATGAGCCCTGGGCTCTGCCTTCATGCAAAAAAAGAGAGCTCAAATGAGCAGAATAGCTCTGTTTTCAATCCTCGCGTGGTAAAGAGCTCACAGGACAGTAATGGTTTCTAGGAACAAGTGTAAATTGACATGGAGCTTCAGAAGAGATGTGGGATCTGGGTTCAATCTCCAAGTGCTGTAAAGCTCAGATAATGGCCAGAGGGGCAATTTCCAAACCCTCTGTTCCAGTCTGGTGTCTGGGAAGAAACCAGGATCATATTACAGCTAAGAAAGCTGTTTTCTCCTGCTGCATAACTTAAGGTATTTTCCCTTTTGGATTGGGATGAATCCAGCATCTTCTAAAGTTTCAGAGGGAAATGGAGGTGAGCAGGGAGAGTGCTACGTGTTTGAGTGGAGCAGAAGAACAGAGCAAGGGAAAATAAGACTGTGATCACCACCTGCTCTTCCACATCTTCTTGGCTACCCCAGATCACTGGATTTGAGCCATGGAAATTGCTCCAGGGAAAACCTGGGTACAGCTCCTCAGCATCCTCAGTGCTCAGCAGTGCCTGCACTTCTGGGTGTCCTTGGGGCCTCCGTGGGAGGCAGCTTGTCCTGTCAAGAGACAGTGACAATCTGCATGGCATTTCCATCTCACTGACACCGCTTGCGCAAGGGATTGGTGGGAAACGGCGTGTGCAGCAGCGAGTCAAGTCAGCAGCTTGCTTAAGTCATTCCATTTTGGATAAAGGAATGCAAATAAAGTGAGCAGAAAGTATTCAAATATTATTTTGTCCAGGCATTTAAAGCTGGTCTTTTACATAGGAAAACGGGCAGAGGACGAGGTTTTATCAAAATCTATATATTAATCTTGTGAAAAGCTTCAAATTTGATAGCACTATCTTCCTGCTCTTGAGGAAATTTTAAAAATCTAATTCCAGTCTCTGTGACTCTCAGCTTTAGCTCCAAAGTCCAAATAGAATGGACCACGACAGACAGGGCCTGATCTGTGACTGCTGCTAGAACAGGCTGTGGATTGTAAACTTGACCTGCAGTTAGCCAGACTCCTGAGCAACAACAGCAGGCTTGGGGTAAAACTCTCCAAATCCCCTTCTCAGTTGTGGGAACTACCCATTCCTAATGACCAGGGGTGCTGGAGACAAGCCCTGTCGACACCACCCCCTGCACAGGTGGTGGGCACAGTGCAGGGTTTTGCTCTTTACCCTGTGCAAAGCTGTGACTCTGGGGACAGGTTACCCCATCGCCACAGAGGTGCTTCCTCCAGGCTTTACCTATGCACATAAAGGGAGGGAGCAAACCTGCTAGGCTTGGGAGCACGGCTGCAGACATAACCCAGCTCCACTGCCAGACCTTTGCTGACAGAATGACTGTTTTATATGGCTATAAGAACAGCTATAAGCGCAGCTGTCTGAAAAGCAACAAAATCTATGATGTGTGTTTCTAAACCCAATGACAGCTGGCAGCGCTGCACTGCAGCTCATTCCCTCTTTTACACGGTTTAGTTAAAACACTTCTCTGCAATCACCGTAATTTATCAACAAACTGCACTTTCTGGAACAATTTAAAAGCATTCCCAAATAGGTAAGAAGTGGTCAGCTCCTCAAGCACTCAGCAAGCTCCCAAATGGCAGGCAGCTAGAGATGGACGGGGGCGGCTGCTGGGAGGGCCAAATGCCCTCCCTGGCCACCTCACAGGGAGGACAGGGCTGTGAATCCCATTGGGATGGGGAGTGTTGAGGCAGGGGTGCCTGGACAGCTGCAGAGCAGTACCCATGGATGGAAGAATGATGATTTATAGAGTTTAAAGCTGGCTTCAGGTGCAAACATGAGCCATTTCTCTGCTGCCAGGAGAGGTGACTTGGTCCTTGCAAGTCCTTGCTAGGGGCTGCTCCCTAGCCACATGGAGAGGGACCTCCTGTGACTGAGTCTGACCTCTCAGGCATGGGAAACCCTGTGCAGCCCAAACCCACAGAGGTACATACAAGATAATGCCATAGCTCGCTGTTCAGCTGGATGTTGTAGCACAAGGCAGAGTGAGCAGGCAAGTACTGTACCGTGCCTGTCCCCACACTCACCTCCCCCTGCCAGCTGCAGGGCAGATGACAACAGCCATGACAGGAACCCCCATAACCCTGTGCATCACTTGCTGCTCAGGCAAAATGCATCCACGTTTTTCTTTCAAGCTGCCACAGTTGCAAGGCAAAGGTTTTCTTTAGAAATACTTTTTATAGCAGCACCTGAGGCACTAGCACTGCAGCAAGAGGGTAGATGTTTTCAGCACTTCCCTGCAAAAAGCAAGCTGGGCAGCACAAGCTGAGCAACACCTTGTGCAGATGCTGCATGGCAAAACAGGAATGGAAATGCACAGGTACAAAGCATGCTTTTAACATGTTCATTTAATCTCAGTGAAGTGCTTAGCCCAGGTAGGCTGTGCATCTAGCTCACCAATCCCTTCAGCCCAGCCAGCAGCTCCCATGCTGCATTTTTTGCTGCATAAACTGCTGTCACGTGGCAGACACATGGCTTGATTCAGAAAAGCCTCATGAAGGGATGCAAGACAGATCCACTCCACAGCATCCCTGGAGCTGCAGAAGGAGCAGAGCCTTGTACCAGGCCCTTTGCCTCCCACCCCCCAGATTTCTGGCTGCTCCAGAGCAGAGACATTGATCAGTCATGCGAGGAGGCTGAGCTACCACATCGGGAACAAATTCAAACTGAGGACTTTAGTGTTGCCAAACCCCAACATTCAAAAATCATGAGTCAAACTCACAAAAATCATGGGACTGGCTCAAGAAACCTGGTTTTAACATCATTTTCATTGCCTGCTGTTTTCAAAAATTTGGGGTGCCTTTATGAGATGTTTTTGAGCTCTTCTACTACCAGGAGAGTTCAAATCTGGCTTGTTTTTATTATTCCTTTTAGGCAGTTGATGTGCAGCAAAACAACCAGTTTACGTGCTGTTTTCCCATGGGTGGGGAGTGCAGCTGGTGGCCAGGGATGGCAGGGGCACGCCCGAAGTCCCTCCGTGCCGGGCGCTGCAGCAGAAACGCTCTGCTGCTCAGCAGGCATCTGGCCATCTCCTCTCACAATCCCTAGCTATTGGGAAGCCAACCCAGAATCCACAAAGATCAGGTGCTTTATTTTGTGGGTCTGAGTCAATGTTTCCTATCGTGCGAGGAGCCGCAGTCACGGTGCGCGGCTCAAACCGCCCGTCCCGGTCCCGGCACATCCTCTCCTGCCTGCTGACCCCGTTCTCGCCACCGGCCGTCCCTGGCTGCTCCTACTCAGCGGAGCAGCTGACTTCCCTGGGAGGAAGAGGGAGTGACTACGGCTCTTCGCACACTTTGAGAGCTGGGCATCTGGTATTTTTCAAAACTCTGAAACATTTTAACTGAAAACTGTTTAAAAAAAAAAAAAAAAAAAAAAAAA
>VZSE01011912.1:105141-155845 GCA_013398275.1 Promerops cafer
AAAAAAAAAAAAAAAAAAAAAAAAAACCACCCAAAACCCCAACCAAAAAACAACACATAAAACCGGAAATGTTTCAATCTGAAATCCTTAATTAAAACCACACTCTTTCGTACTTAAAGAAGGAAGTTAAAACAGAAATGTACTTTTGCACATTACAGACAGCATTATAATAAACACAGAGCTCTGCCAAGAAAGAGGCATTTTCAAGGCCAAAATAGATGCCTCCAGCTGCACTCGGATAATGTCAGAGGGCTCGTCTGCAGCGTGGCTGCATTTGAGCACAACAGCGACCGACCAAGCTTGCCGGGTGAGGAACACGGCAATTACCGGTGCAGACGGCGAGCACTGCAGCAAGGACCACAACCCGCTGGGGTCAGGGCTCCACTGATTCCCGCAGATCCCAGACCTGGGTCTTAATCTCTAAAATATTTGAAGGAACTGGCCCTGGCTCTCCCTGCTCCTCTGGGCTCACAGATGGAGGGACCCGGTTTGGCAGCAGCTCTCCCCGGCTAATCTTTGGGGGAATCTTGTACCAAAGCACACAGGGTGGAGTCTGAACCTGATTTTGGAGACACAGATGAATGGCTGGAAAAGGCCAGCATCGTTAGCATGATATCCTGCACCAGCCTGGGACACACATGTGGAGTGCACAAGTCAAACCCAGTCCCTCAGCAGGACAGGTCAGATATTTTATAAAGGTACCCACTGTCAGCTTAAAATCTGCTGCAATTATGGAACTCAGCCTACCCCTCTGTGAAATTTTGCATTTATTTAGCATCCATG
The DNA here is from genome assembly GCA_013398275.1 of Promerops cafer. Lineage (NCBI taxonomy): Eukaryota > Metazoa > Chordata > Aves > Passeriformes > Nectariniidae > Promerops > Promerops cafer. The sequence continues at coordinate 105,925 of VZSE01011912.1, forward strand.
CCATGATTTAGTGCCATCAAAATAGGCACCTGGCTTTGAGTCCAAACTTACCTGTTCTGGCTTTCTAGTGACTGGATCTTGTCATACTCCTGCCCTGCTAGGTGTTTGTTTCTTGTGGATAGCTCAAGATTAAGGTCAAGCCTCCTCTAAACACACTTTCATTAAGCTGTATTTGTTGCAGGTCTTCTGCATCCTCACAGTAATGCAACATGTTCCAAGTTTCCGACCAATTCTTCTGCTCTTTGATGTCCTACAAGCCTTACCAAGCTCTGTCAACAAACCACTGCTATGTGGAGCATTTAGGATCCCATGAACCAATTGATTTGCTCTGAGAGGACCGGTCTGCTCAGACTCCTTCTCCTCCTCACCAGCTGCAGAGCCAAAGCAGCCTGTCTGCACATATGTGCCAGGAGAACAAACAAGACACATTTAAACAACCACAGCAATTAGCCTCACACATGCTTCATGGAAAGATTGTTGGAGGGGAATGCTGATGTGAAATGATGTCACCTGCTTAGAAAACAGAAGAAGGAAATAGGAGGATTGATTGGAGGTTTTTGTATGAAGAATATTTTGGGGTTCAAAGAGAGGTAAGAAACAGACTCTCTGCATGTCTCCAGGGACCAGCAAAAATAAAAGGAGCACAGAAAATGTCCCACAGAACTTCACTAATAATAAACAGAACACAGAGGACATATTTTTGAGTGTCTGACTAAAGCAGCTAAAATAACTGGAGTTGGTAGGAACTGGTTCTTTTAATTACCATGTTATCTGCTAAAGACAGAGCAGGGCAGGTCCCAGACACTCCAAGCTGTTGGAATGCGTGAGGAAAAGTTGCTCTGGAGAAGGGAAAGTAACAGGGGAGGGGATGTTTATTACTTGAATATTATTGATATAGAAAGTTGATTAATAGTCCAAAAATGGAAGTAAATTTGAGTGCAAGTGGTTAGAAAACCAAAAAGCCCAGCAATTTAAGGCAGTGAAGGAATAAGAAAAATGGAGTAAAGATAATGTATTTCAAAAAAAGCAAATTTGAACAAATTCAGGGCACAGGTCAAGAGGATCTCTGGGGAAGGGAGTTTAAGACAGCATTTCCCAACCAGTGAGACATGGAGAGGCAACAGCTGTGCTGTGGGTCAGGGGAGAGAGCAGCAGAAAGTACAGCAGGAAAATACCCTGCAAATACATACAAATAAGAGGAAGAAAGAGGCAAATATCAATTGGTAACTCAGTGCAAAAGAGTGAGCAACATATTGACATAGAAACAGCTCTTTTCTTTAGTTTTCATCGAGACAATTAACTGTGACATGACTGTTAGTTACATTAATCTGAAGTGTGAAAGAGCAGCAGACGTGAAGAAGGACAGAACAAATGAAAGACCACCTAGGAAACCTAAACCACGGAAGTGCTTAATAATCACTATGAAGTCTGTGTCAAATTGTTTTGCCAAATACAGAAGATTCATGTGTATTCGATAAATACCTTTTCTGCATTTTTCACCCAGAATTTTGCCACTATCAGCATGCCCTCTTACAATAATTCTGTATTTTGCTGAAGTGGTTTTACTCCTGGTACACTGGAAGTATATTTATTGCCTTACCCCCCTGGGCACAGATGCATCCCCAGCACTCTCAGCTTGTGCAGTGGAGGTATCACCTGAGCAGGTTCATTCCTTGAAGGTGAGCAGGGAGGAACAGGCATGACTTACAGTGGTGTAAGCATCCAAAGAGCCTTGGGTGAACCCCCTTGAAGTTCCATACCTCTTTACATTCCTGGACAATAACCCAAAGCCAGCCCAGTCCTGTGGATCAACACTGCAGGTGTATGGACTTGGATGGGATAGGTGTTAAATTTCACAGCAATCACCCTGCAGGCACTGCTGCCACACAACTCCTCCACACTGGCTGGCACACCCTTGGTCCCTGCAGTGATGGGGAGGGTGCTTACACACCAGGACAGCAGCTCCAAAGTATCTTCCATGGATGGTATCATGCCTAGAGGTGGCTGCCAAAAGCAGAGGGAGCCACGTAGGCAGAAGAGGCGGAGGAGAGCACGACTCACTCGTGGTAAGTGGGACTCAGCTAAACACACAGCAAAAGGCTGTGCTGCAAGTTACTCCCTAAGTAAGGTTTAGGTGTCAGACGTCATCTCTTTTCATGAGCAGATCCTCTGCATGGCTTTTAATACATATGTGTACCCAACTGCTGAGTGACCTACAGCACTGCCCTCCCTCCTGCTCCCCTCTTTCTACTGAAACACAAATCCTTCAACTGAAAATACACCAAACTCTGGAGCTAAAGAGTCATATTAAAATCGAGTATATGAGGTGCTGGTTTAAGCTCATGGTGTCATTGGCTTGCCTTCTGGGAGAGGGATCTGAGGTTTTTGCAATATACTTGTCAGACTTTTCAACTAACTCAGCTAAACAAATAAGCACCGTTAAACCTCTGAAAGGGATTCTGCCCCAGCCAGAGGAGACAGCCTTCTGAGACAATTCTTGGGGATAAAGGTTGATCTAAAAAAGCATAATTTCTCAGGGTTTAACTGACTATCTCACTGGTTAAGTAAATGGTTTTATTTCTGGATATGGCATAATCTCTGCTGAAAAATAAATTCATGGAAAATATTAAAATCAACTTATTAAAATAAATCCCCCCCCATACTTCTTGGCAGTCTCTAATTAAATAATTCTACCTGAAAATCCCATCGACTTAGATTACTTATGGGATATGCCCACTGGCTCCCACCTTTGGTAAATAGGAACCATGTGGGCAGCATTAAGAGAGGGAAGTGCAAGAAAAGGTGAGCCCAGTGAAAGGCAAATGGACACACCATGGCATGCTGGGGGATATTAAAGGGAGACACCAAAGGAGGGATGAAAGCTTCTAGCAGTGGAGAACAGGAAATTTTCTGTGTCTGAGGAAGGTTATGGGCTTGCTCTGAGCAGGAAGAAGGTGTTAGCAGCTGGAAGAAAAGACTAAATCCTGTCCTGAGAGGAAATGCTTCAAAAGCATTTACTTTCCAGATTAGCAATGACCTTGCTGCATTTACTGCTGAGACTGTGAATGCTGGAAGCCTCATCCTGCAAAATGTGGCTTGTTGTGCATTATTGTACAGCTGACAAATGCTCCACGTTCTGAATTGAGAAATATGCTCACAACACTCAGAAATGACTCAACAGATTCTCACTCAGATTTCAGGTCATCTCTTAAAACCCTCAGTCTGAAACTTTAGGATAAGGAATTCCTATTTAAAGAGAGGAGATTGGATAAAATTATAAAAACTCAAACCACAGACTAAGGGTTCCACATGATCTTGTGCTATGTCAGCACCAGGGGACAAACAGGGCAAGCATCTGGACACCAGGAGGACAAGTCAGCCACTAGGATCACTGGGGAGAAAACAGAGAGACAGAGGGTGCCCAGGATGAAAGCAGCAAAGTCGGGCAGCCTCAGTCTCTTCCCAGCAGCACTGACCAGATCTGGTGGTGATGTGCTGCTGTGCAACACAACAGCTTTGATCACAAAGACTGATGGCAATTGAAGAAGCAGATATCTCTAGTGATTGAGAGAGGAATGTTAGATATTTTATGCACATGTGTATAGAAACAGGCTCTATCTTTCTAGAGCACTTTTGGCCATCTAGTCAAGAAAGGCACAAAGGCAGCACTTGTGTCAGAAGAGATGGCAGCAGCAGGGAGAAATTTATTGAGCTGGTCTGTCAGGCCCTAGTTGATCATGATTTCCTTCAGGTGAATTTTACTGGTACTCCAGTGCTGACAAGTCCTGGGATGGCAAAGACAATGTAAGCCCACAACTATCAGAGGATCTGGAAAACCTAATTAGCTTTCTGATGGCTCTTCACTCAAATACAATCTAAGCACCACAAAGACAGAGCAGAAGGGCAACCCAGCCTCCACAGTGCCCTGGAGGAGTTTTGGAAATGCTGTTGTTAACCATGCTTCAGGAAGGCATTTCCTGGGACATTGCATGAGTGCTGGGTTTTAACCACTGTGTTTCCTGTGTATTCCATTTCCTGACACAAGAGGTGCTGCAAGTCCTATCAGTGATGATTTCCCACTTCTCAAAGGATGGAGATCTGCAAAGTTTCCTTAGCCTCTAATGGCTCCTTCCCAAGGACAGACTCACTAGGAGGTGCAAGCTATTGGCAGCTCAAGGGCCCAGAGGAGCTGTTGACCGTGTTTAGGCCGCAATCCAGAAGACTTGATTTCATCCAGCATGAGCGGAGCTGTTTTATTTATTCTAATGGTCTGATGGTGAGGGAGGAGTGCTCCCTGGCTGCCCAGGCCAGCCCTGTTCCAGGCACGAGGTCCAACACATGGCCCTTCTGCAGAAAACACTGCTCACAGGGACAAGGCACCCATCCTCATGTGCCACCTGGAAGCAAAGTTTCAGCAGACTCATGCTGCCTCCCAAGAGACATTTAATCTTCTCTTAGACCTATTGTTTGACACTCTATGTCTTTGCCAGCCAGGTGAGCCCATGTGATTGCTCCACATAATTCTGGAGGACTGTTCGAGCCTGCCTTCTCCAGCAGTGGCCAAGAGGAGATACCTGGAGAAGAGCACAGGAAGGAGAACCACACCGTGGTTGGCCTCCAGGAGTCAGTGGCACAGGGCAGCAAGGATACAAGGCATCAGGGGCCTTACTTCCCAAATAAAAGCAATAGTAAGAGCCAGGATACAATGACAGCCCCGGGACATCACATGCACCAGGAATATGATGAAACTCAACTCCGAGTAACCTGCTAAAGCACCCAAAGGTCTGAAAGCAAGATGTCGTAGCTCACATAAAACAGTGAGAGTCTGCTGAACCCTCAGAACAGACTCATGCCAAATTATAAATAAAGATCCAAGAAGACTTGACACAATACTGAGGCAATGACTAGAGAAATGACTTATGAAGTGCACAGCAAATGCCTGCAGGGCTGACCAAATGGAGGAGAAGCTTTTAAGAGCTGCAGAAGCTTTCCAAAGGAACAGAATCTGAGGAGTGCCAATTTGTGTCAAAGATTTTCCATCTGCACGCAAATAAATAAATAAAAAAGATGGAAGCAGACAGGGAGAAATCTGTGTTGTCCATCACAGAGCCCTATGTGGGTGTAGCTCCTCCAATGCAGTCTGTGTTGAACTCCAGCGAGACTGAAGTGTTGCAGATGGCCAGCAGTAGTCATCTGCATGGGGCTGAGTTACACTTCATAGGTCCAATTCTGCCTCTGAAATGAATGCTGTGTCCTCTACACGCCCAAGGTACTCTCCAGACCTGCACAGCATTGATCTTCCAGAGAGGGAGCAACAATGTCCCTCAGGCAGAGAGTGGTTTGGGAGCCCAGTGAGAACAAAGGAGCAAGGAAGGAAGATGTATAATAAGCAGAAGGGGAAAAGAAATAAGCAGAAGGGGAAAAGAAATAATTTTCAGGGGCCAAGCCATGATATCCCAGCTTCCATTAACTCCCACTCCTGCTCTCCACAGCACCTCAGCATAAGGATACCAGCCTTGCCACCCACCAACAAGTCCTTGGAGGGAGCATAGAGGGAGGCATAGCAGGCAAAGAGAGGACAAAGACAAGCCAAAGAGTGCGGGAGGGAAAAAATATTTTGGGGTTTATTTTTCACACAGGATTCACAACATTCCTCAGAAAATTTAATTTTGCTGTCCTGTTCTTGTTTGCTAACCAGAACCAATTTAATTTTAAAACAACACGCAGAGCCAACAGGGGAAAAAACATTTTGCAATGGCTCTTCGCTCCCACTTGGAACGGCGAGCACAGCTTAACTCGTTCGGCTCTCGCAGTTGCAGCACCAGCTCGTGGGGAGCTGACCCAAGAAGCCTCTGCCCAGGAGGAAGAGGGAACTCACTGGTGCCCATAAACGATGGAATAAAAATGGGTTTTTTTGAGCAACTTGACAGATCCCACTCCGCACATCTGTGGGGGCTGGAGGTGGTGGGACAAGGAGCAATTTGTCACATGGAACATCTTCCTGTAGCCCTGTCTCTCCACTCGACAGCTCACTCCAAGGTTTGTAGGAAAAAAATGGCTTGTTGCTGAATTTAACAGAGAGCAGAAAGCTCCTATTCCTCTTCCCCTACCAAGAACTTGCACATCTCTCATATCAGCATGTGAGTCTTCTGTGGTTTTATGCCTTGTTGTGACAGTTTGGTAAACAAGCTGATAAAAATCAAGAGCTTTTCAAAGGCAAGGTTAACACACTCCTGTGCGACCTGGCTTGTCAGAGAACACCAGAAACTCCAAACACGTTGCTTCTGCTTACCATCTGCATGAGCTTATTCAGACTAAAATAACAAAGTGTGTTTCCTGATCTCCATCAACGTAAATAGAGCCATTAAACTGCAAGGCTGTTTACATTCTGGGAAATAGTCATTGCATTCATCCTGATTGCTCCTCGTCCTGCAGCCCCAGCATCCCCACACTGTGCTAGCCGTGGCTCCGCTGCAGCCCACAACCCCGCTGGCCACCAGCTCACACCAGGCATCGAGACCCGCCACGTCTGTCCCACAAAACCAACGGAAACCCCTTTGCAAATATTGTATGCTGGTGTCCAAATTTGGTTTTGTAACTAGAAACAAGGACACACTTGAAGGATCCAGCTCTCCCAGTTGTAGTATCTGGCAGGCGTAGAAGTGGGAACATTCACATTTTATAAAAGGAGATCTTTTGGTAGGTAAAATCATAAACATTAGAGCAGAAAAAAACCCCTGGAGCTTGCCAGTGGTGTGCTTACAATAGCTCTGTCTTCTGCGTCATGCAAGGACCAGCACTCCAACACAAGCACGTAGAGATAGCCCGGCCTCCATCCCAGAGGATTTACGTCCTGGAAGAGGAGGGGACGGTGCCATCTGTAAGCTGTTGCATCCCTAACATCAGAGCCAGACCCTGTGCTCTTTTGGCCAAGGCAGCCCATCTGCTCATAGAGGAGGGCTGAGAGCAAACACTGCCCAGCCCTGTGGGGGTCTGGCCACGCCAGTCAGCACCTCTGCACCCACATGGGCACAGGGCTCCTGGGTGCTGACAGGGACACTAGCACAGTTCCTGGGAACACGTGCCATTCTGGATGCTGGCCTGCACTGCTAGACTCCTTACAGCCCTAATAGGTGTTCCTTGCAACTGGGGGAGACCGTTGTTTTTTGTTGGCCTAGCTTCACCTGCAGAATTGTCAGGAATGAGAATTCCACATTTGGAAATAATAACAAAAGGATAAAACTGGGCAAATAATGATGCAGGCCAGGTCACACATTCCCATTTTATTAGACTCAAACCCTCCTGAAAGAATTTCCTTGTATCTGCGTGTAATAACTAAGTGCAAATATTTTCTAGAGGACATTCTGTTTCACAAAATGGAGGGGCTCTGTTTCTGTGTGGGTTACATCATAAATTATCCATTATAAGTGTGGCAGATTTTGCCTTTATGCTTTCTGCATAACAGCTCTGGACCTGCCCTTGTGGCTCTGGTTGGTGAGCCAGCTCCACAGTTCCACAGATCCATCACAAGCATTCCCCTCTGCAGGGCCAGAGAGTCTCTGTATTACCACTCTTCACAGCTCCTGTCCTTGTCTCAGTCCCAGATGAAAATATCCCTCTCCTCTTCTGCATATGGCTCTTTGCTACCCTCTCCCTCTGCTAGCAATTAACTCACTGGAGCATCTGTGAACCAGAAGGAAAGACGACATGGAAGATAAAAGGTTAGTCCCATTCCCCACTGTCCTGATGGGGACAGTGACACTCTGCCCAGCCTTGTGCCGTCTGGCAGCGTGCAGCAGGGAGCCCACAGAGCATGGACAAGGCTAAGGAAGAAAGGAGTGCATTTGCTTTAGCTGCTGATATTCTGCCAATCGTGTCACATGTAACCATTTAACAATGGGGCTCGTGAAACCCAGCACATCAGCAATTGCTTTTACCTTGGCTTTCAAGGTGTCTGTGCCATGCAGGCACTGTTTTTAAAAGAATGAAGCAAATATGGATTTGCACTTGCATTCGAGCATCAGTGAGGTGGGATACACTGAGGGGATGGCATCGCCCTGGGCAGAGCCAGTATGTCCAAGGGAACAATCCTGCCTTGATTCAGAGCTGTTAATCACATTCCAGGAACCATTGCAGCTTCTAGAGTTACACACCCATGGGGAGACAGGCTTTCATCACAGACCTGTAATTAAAGGGAGATGTCAATGTTGCATGTTAATAACTTGGAACATCAGTTATCCTTGGAACATCAGTTATCCTGGGAGTTCAGCAAATTTAAAAATGTAAGTATTTTGATAGAGCTCATCAGTTAACACACCAACTTTAACTCCAAATAAATCAAGAAGGTTTGATGTTTTTATGCCAAGGTATTTCTGCAGAAATAGAAAGTACCTCAGTGTAAGCATAGAAAGTCTCAGCCACAAACCAGGCAGGCAAAGGAACATGTCAGCATGGAGCACCTTACATCTGTCTCTCTGCATCTAAAACAGTTAAAGAATTACTCAATACTTTGCACAATAAACTCTAAATATCATTACAACCCCCCAGGTTTGCTTTGTGGGGAAGATAGAGTGAAAAAAAGATGCCTGTGGCTAGACGGTGTGTTTTAATCATGTCCAGCCCTTTCCATTTGAGGTGTACATATCAAGTATCTGTCCAAACAGGAAGGACGCACACACGGGATAGTCAGAACAGCTGAAACTCATGCACTTCAGAAGGAAAACATCTCCCAGTCGTGCGTGGGTTGGCTCTGAGGATCAGGAAATACACAGAAGACAATGCCCAGGGCCAGGGCGATCTCAGCCATGGGACGTGCTTGGGCACACTGCAGGGGTGTCACTGAAGAACAGGCCACTTTGGGTCGGGGATGGAGAGAACACCATCCCATGCACAGGCTCAGACCTGCTCAGAAGACACCTACCCCAGATGGGAGAGGTGAAAGCAGCAGCCATGAGCTGTTCTCAAGTGCGCAGCAATGTTTCATTGTCAAAAAGGCTGTGCTGGCCAGAAATGTTACTACATTATTCAGGATTAAAAAACATTTTCCACTTAAGAACAGACACAAGTTTGAAGCCAGTGTAAAAGCACCCTCTCAATCAGTAGTAACAATGGCATCATTCAGTTCTGCTGATGTTTCAGGAGAGATCAGTACTTCTGCCTGTATGGTTTTAATAAAAGCAGCCAAACAATCCCAGTGTGGGCTCTCTAGAAGGCCTTGTGGAGGGTTTGTGCACTGGAGAAAGGAGTGTGGAATTCATGGCAGTTGAGGTGGTACTTGTGTGAGCACAGCTGCCCTGGGATAAAGATGTTCCCGGCATAAGCTGGAGCAGTACAGAGCTGTAGACAGACAAGCCCCTGGAGAGACAGAAGAGAATTATGGAGTGTTGAGCTAATTAGGTTCACAGCCTTAATTATTGGAGCACTACAGCTGATAATGCAAAACCAGCCTTGTAAACAAGCTTCTATTTTCAGCCAGTCATGCCAACAACTTTCTTCTGAAAGCATCTGCTGCACCACTCAGACTTGTCACATCCCCAAGGGCACATTCTGGAGAGTGTAAAGAGGTGCTCTGAAGCCCTATAATATCAGGTAATTAGAGCAAAAGAGATCTTGACAATTTCCATTTTTAAACAAATAATGAAAACATGATGGAACATTTCAAACTCATATGTGGGCTGGAACACGCATGGCTTAAGTGCTGGCTGAAAAAAACCAAAACCATGGGAATTCAGTTTTATAGATGGCTTGCAAACCCGCAGCTTCTCTTCAGAGCATCCTCCCCAAGATCAGAGGAACAGGAGGCAGGGTCACACACAGACCCTCTGCTAATCCCAGGAGAATACAGATGGAGTCACAGCCTCACACTTTAACTGGTCCCATCCTTCAGCCCACACTAAAACTTTGTAGAGGCTCTGAAGGATGAGGAACCATCAGATCACCTTGTCTGACCTCCTGTGCATCACACACTATAGTATTTCACCCACTTCTACATATGCTGAGCCAAATAACTCAAATTTGGCTGAACCAGTTTCTATAAAGGCAGCCAGACTGAATATAAAACATTACAAGATGAAGAGAAACCACCTTTTTATTTTTTTGCTTAGGTAGTTTATGTAGCTGGCTAAATATTTGTGTCCCAGTTCTAATTGGAATTCTTGGGGTTTGGCTTCCAGACCCTGACTCTTGTTCTGCCTCTAGTCATTAGATCAAGAGACCTTGCAGTAGATTACGTGTTTTTTTTCTTGAGACCACACAAATCAATATTTTAGTTGTTTTTTTGATACACTGAACTGCCCAAGTTTGTGAAGGCTCCTTCACAAAAAAGACCCAATACCTCTTGGTACCCAGTGGAGTTCCCTCCACTCCACCACCTTCATTCATCCAGATGAAACAGCAAATTGAATGAGTTCAATATCAGTCTCAAATGGTGCATGGAGAGCCCAGGGAAGAAGAAGTAAAGAGTAAAGACAACTCTCAGTGACAAGGGAAAAGCAGGGGAGCTTGAAGATTGCACCAAACTCTGTCCTGTAGAGGCCCTAAACTTCCAGTTACAGCAACACCCAAAGAGCCATTCCTGTTCACATGAGAGTCACACATCAGTGCAGAGAAAATGGTTCTTGAAAAACCTCAGTCCATATAAAGCTCAGAAAAGGTCATCATATCATCGAGGCTGTTGTCCCACACAGCCAAATGTACCTCCTAGAGCCACCTTCACTGAACTCAGTAATTTGAATTATACTCAATAGCAAAAAGCAACAGATTTTAATTTTTTTTTCTTAAATGGAAAACAAATGATCCACTTTTATATTGCTGCCCACTCAGTGAAGCATTAAATGTTTCCTGGGATAGGGTGAAAGCAATGATGTAAGGTTTTGGGAACCTCAGACATGGGGCAGCTGGAATAACTGGACTATCATGAGCTGTCAACATGTGAACAAAGATATCAACTATGAGATGAGATTCTTGGGCATTTAAATACACACTTCACAATTCCCAGAGCAGACAGTGATTTATGACTCACCCAATTATCCCTGTCTCATGATGGTGTATAGCAGAAACATTAATGAGGGAACCCGAGCTAAGGGGAGACAAAAATGGACAGATCTCCTCATGTACAGGCAAGACATGATATGGCACTCAGGATATTCCAGTGCCCACCCAGGGGAACCTGGGCTGCATAAATGGGGGAGAGAAGGTAGAAGAGGACCAGGTCACGTGTTTCTGCTGTGAGTAGCAGTTTGAAGAACAGGAGAAGCCAAGATGCTGCACTTCAGTCCTGGGAGAGTGCCAGTGACTTGCAAATCAAGCTCACACCCCCAGGATACTGCAAACTTCAGGGCAAACCTGCTTTTAAGATGATGATGCATTTTATTATTTCATACCATCACCCTACCATTGTAAACACATAAGGTTAGGCAGGTTAATGAAATAACTTGTCACTTAAGCCCTGCTTAGTGCTAAACCTGAGCTCAAGGCTCTTCACTGCTAACCCACCCACCCTACGTCCCAGAGAAGTCTTTTCAGATGAGCTGCAAACACACTGCTCTCTCCATCCAGCTCAGAAACTGGGGGGGCTGTCCCTGCCAAGGCAACACCCCAGTGATAACTGTGTCATTATCATTTCTGTGCATCTTTTTTTTGACAGCACTTTCCAAGTCAACTCTGGCCAACCCCCCCCACTTAATTGCAAGGACTTAGTCATTAAGAAAGTAACATGAATTGGCAGATTATGGGAAACATCTTTCCTGGAAAAGATTAGCCTGAGTTGCTTAATAAATAGCATGATAGCAGAGAGGGTGTTTAACATTCAGGGGTCACCAGGCTCTCGGTACCATCACAAAAGATTTTACAGGTTCTCTTGGACCTCCTAAAGAAGCCATTTAAGAAACAGGTATGAAATCAGTAAGTCACAGAATAGCAGAGCTGTGTGCCTTCCTCATTTTAAAGCAGAGGGCAAGCACCATGAAATAAAAAGAGATTCAGGGCTAGTTTTATGTGCATTTCTTTTGCAGAGTGGGTGTGAGGGCCATGGATGGAGCAGACCCTGGGGTCCCTGGCACAGTTCTTCCTCGGCAGCATAGGGAGGCACTTGGGACACAAAGAAGTGATTTTAAAATCATCAGTGTCAGCAGGGACAGAAGAGCAATTTTAATTTCAATCATGACTTTCGATTAAAGGAAGCACTAATGTTACAATGAAAACATACAGCCCAAGCACGGAAGGTGTCTGCCTCCACACTGCTTGAACAGAAACTTCCTTCAGACACCAGGAGGCACCAGCATCCTGACAGGGATGAACTTCTGCGGGTGATGCTCTCAGTGCACAAACGGATACCTAGGAATTAGCTTTCTCCAGCTGAGCAAGCACAGCTTTTTCCTAAGCATGAGGTTTCTATTTGCATCTAGCCTCCCATATCCCTTCATTTTCTCCCAGGCTTTCTGGTGTATGAATTTCCCCACTAGCCATCATCTTTTTGCCCTCTACAATGCTGCCAAACGCTTGTACCTGTCTGTCACTCAAATTACTTGAAGTAAAACCTTGCTTTTTCTCCTCAGAATATGATACCCACCCCCCCACNGGAGCAGCTCCCATGTGCCCAAGCAGCCCCTAGCCATCACTGCAACCACCAGCCCCAAGACTCCTCTTCCTAACATTATTACCCCAAATACCATCACACCTGAACTGCCCCGGGAGGAACACTCTTTTGCACATGGTGCCCAGCTTATTTCTGAGCATATAAAGTTTCATGTCTGTCTCTAGTTAGCTTCACTCTGAGACACTTGGATGCTGAGCAAGCCGAAGCCTGCACATCTGCTGGGATGAGAGATGCACTGTGGCAGCTAAATCCCCAGGGTGCACACAGTCCATTTGTCTTCTCTTGCAGCAAGCTGAAGTGAGGACATGCCATAACACCTAGTGCTATTCTCCTCCTCATCTCTTCCACCACCCTGTTCACTCAGTGAGAGAAGCCCCTCCAAGGACAGAAACCCGTGGGAGCCCAAGTCCCAGCCCCAACACAGGCTGCTTTTACCTTTCTGTTCATAGATTCTGTCAGTGGGAGTAGGACTCCCTCAGTGCCCGAGGAGGGGGCTACCAGAGAACTGTGCTCCCATGCCATGAGTCGATAACCCAAACAGCATGAACCCAAATGGTACTGAAGTGGCTGGCACTGAATTACGGTGTTGGAGGCTTTCTTCCCTCTGAAGTTACTTCAGGGAACGTGTGCCACGGAGGGGTCCCCACCCCCAGGCTCCTCCAAGCTTCACAGCCATGCAGACAGGCAGGAGGCAGCACTAATGCCATTTGTGCCAAAGCACACGGCGCTGCTCCAAGCCTACAAAAGCCACCAGCATGAATCTGCTCTCCAAGGTCTCAGTAAGCATTTCTGCAAAGCATAAACTCCTTAAACCTCATGTTTCTGTAACTTAAATCTGCCATTTTAAAGCAGCTTAAATGTGATGTGAACACTAATAAAAAGACCATCCACCAGCTCTGCTGTTGCAAAACAGCTGGCTTTGAAGCTGGCTAATTCACTTAGCAGAAGCTCAGCCTTGCCGTGCTCTTGAGCAAGGACAGAGGGACTGCAGGAGCACCACTAACAGCAAAACCTATCTGGGTTGTTTCTATGAACTGCTCAGGGCACTAACAAGTTCACAAGGAGAAATGCACATGTATTTTCCTGCTACAAAGGCAATGTAAGCAGCCCAAGTGCATGAGATAACTCACACATGAGCTTTTTAAAGCAATGGCTGTGACCATTTCTGCGGTTTGGGATGTGATTGCCCCAAGGGAACACATGGCTGCGTGACACACTCCCCTTCACTGGGATTCACACTCTCTAGAATTCACTGAAGCTAAAGCTTTCGTTGTATTTTCACTGTGTTTCAGGGCTGGGTAATTTTATGGACATTAATAACACTTAGAGTTAAGTAAGATACGCCTATGAAAAGGTAATCAAATGTCATGCATGAATCAAGAAACCACTAGTGTTTCATTCAAGGAAGGCTGAGGAAATGGCAAAATAATTATCTTTTGAAGAAAAAAGGAGATGAACTTAAATATTAGCAATTAGCAATCTGTACTTACACATTAAGAAACCTTACATCAGTAAATTAAACAAGGGCTGGTGCTTGGGGAGACGGGCACAGCTAGCTCAGAGGTGGGCTTCTGCTGGGGCTAAGAGAACCTGTGTCCAGATTACAGGCTAGAAACACAAGAGGGGATGGATATTACCTAAATTAGGCATCACCACCTTGGTGATGGAGGCATTCCTGCATTGATACAGCAGAGGATTAAATTCTGCAGCTACACAGTCCTGGGCTGAGGAGAGAAAATCACATCCAGAAGGAGATAGGAGGCCAGGAGTGGGAAGGAGACACAGCTGATACTCCTGAAGGCTGGCTGTGCTGTGCTCACAAGAAGTTCCTGCTGATCTTCTGCCACAGCCACCCCGTGACTGTGGTGGCTGCAGGTGGTGCCAGCAGCACTGCTTGCTCTCAGCCAGGAGCCTGTCTGCCCCTGCCCCACTGTGGGGTCAGCAGGATGCTGTGGGACAAGGCATCTTTAGACACAGCCACCAAACGCCTTCTGGTTGCATGGCATTGGTGTGCACAATGCCCAGCACGTGGTTTTTACTGAAGAGTTTTCCTGAAAGGTCAGTGAGCCTCCAGCACCATCAGAGGAACACACCACTGATCTGCCCAGCTCAACAGAAATAACGAGTGAGGGTTTGTTTGTGGAGTAGCCTCCACATCCTGGTGCTGCACTATATCACCCTCCCAGTCGGTTCTCAGCATGGAGAAAGCAGGCTAAGGACGTGGCTATGGCAGGGTGTGTTACTGCAGTCAGGATGCATTTCTGCACCCTATGTGGTGCCTCTGGGGTCCTCTTGTAACTGCACATTTTTCTGCACTGCACTGGTCCCTTGGGATCCTGGGCTGGGAGTGGAAAGGGGAGAGATGCTACAGCACTTGTCAGGAAAGATTTCCGCATGCAGACTTTGATCACAGGGAAGAAAGGACAGGTTGGGACATTTATGCAGGAAACAAATCCCCAAGAACCAACTCATTGCAGTGTAAGGAATAGTCTTTTTTCCCTCTGAGCTCCACACAGATTGCCGGGGAAAAAGACCCAGAAGATAACCCCCAGAAAAAGCATAAACTCTGGCAAATTAAATGTAAGAGCATAATAAAGCAAATCAAAAAGATTTTAAGAAACAACTTACTAAAGCCTTTAAAACTAATAAAAGCTTTTTTCAAACACATCAAAAGGGGGAAGGCTGCCAGAGAGTCTGTAGAGCCAGAAGATAGCTGAGGCAAAAAGATAAGACGACAGCAGAAAAGTTAAATTAATTCTTGGCATGTGTACGAAACAGCTTGAGAAGGTTCCCACAGCAGAGCCTTGCTTTATGTGGGATGAGCCAGAGGAATGTCTCCAGCAACAGCACCAGCCACAGAGGTGCAGAGACAGGGGCTTGTGGAGCTGAGCAGGACAGGGGAGCTTTGGTCACTGCTCCTCGCAGCAAAGGGAACACCAGTGCCAGGGAATCACAGAGTGGAAATGTCAACTCATGCAGCCAGTGCAGCTTCCCTCCCACCATACGTAATTAGGCAGAGCAGCTCATGACCAGAAGGGCTCTGAGGGTGGTACAAGGCTGGATGGATTCCCTGGACTCTGAGATGAATGAGAAGGAAGAAATGCACCATCGGCTTTAGGTGATGCTCTGGCAGTTCCACAATTCTGCCCAGGCTCTCCGTTTAAGGCAAGAGATGCAGGACATCCCTCTGAGGGACAGAGAAGCAGTCCCTAGGAGGAGGGAAGGCTGAAGGTGAACAACCAAATGACTTGCCATCACCCTCATTATTGCTTCAAGCCTGTTATTTGGGAAAATGTGCCAGTAATTAGGATTTAGAGTGCAACTTACAACTGATGGACAATAGTGGAGAGAGTGGTGCTGCAAAATAGGCCAGTCTTTCGGGAGTTCATGAAAATTTTGCTTGTGGGTGCTAGAGAGGTCAAGGTCTGTGCCTACAACCACACTGGAAATGCTTGGTCATAGTCAAACTTGAACCCCCAGTAGCTGGGCAACGCATCGGTTCAAGTTCCTGGCTGCTTCCAGCACAAATTTCATGTGGTTTGGTACCAAGCATACTCTGTCATCATCACTCCCATGGCTGTGGAGACAAATCACAGTACCCCAGATGATGAAATTAGGACCGGGGTGCTTATCCTGGGCAACACTTTCTTGGCCTCACAGGGTGCCTCCCAGGAGAGCCTGCTGCAGTGCTGTCTGTGACAGAGCCATATTATCGAGGTTAATATTGTTTTCATGGAGAGAAAAAGAACACAAATACAGGAATGGTGGGAAAACTGGGGGTCAGAGGTGGAAATGTGTAGGCTAAGGAGAGGTGTAATTTTATTACTGGAGTTTATTTTTTTTTAATATCTATACTACTCTGAGGACTGCACAAGCCCCTTCCTCTCAACACCTGCTTGCCCCACTGCATTTTCCAGCCTCAGTTTTTTCACTAGTGAACCATCTCGATGGGTCAGAGGCAAGTCCTGATCCATTTCTCAAACTTACAAAAATGGATTTAGCCTACCAGGGCAGGTGGAGCCTCCTGGATGAGAGGGTTCTGCAACTGCCACCATGGTCCTCTGACACCTGCAAGATGCCTGGCAGCTCAGGGAGCTCTGTAGGCAAAATCCCAGGAAGCCAAACACCTGCAGGTTGATATCTTCTATATTTGAGCCTAATTGCCGCACACAGTGCACTGGAAAATTTCAAGATTTCACCAAAATAAAGAGATTTACAGATTATATGTTCACATACTTAGTTAAAAAAAATAATTAAGTCTCACTTTCTTATTCACTTTGATTTCCTTGGGACAGGAAATGCAGGCTGTCAATCTGGCTATAGCAAGGGGAAATTTGCAGATGAATGGAAGATGGCTTTGCTCCTAGAAACTATGGCATAATGACTCTGCAGTGAGATACCAAAGAACTTCAAGCTATTCAATTTATTCTAGTGACAGATAGCACAACAATCAACTCTTAAGCACCAGAATACGTTAAAAAGATTTTTTTTTCTAATTATACATTGCGTTTTAATTTATCAGAGCCAGGGCAGTTTTAGAGACAGAATGAAGCAAGACAAATGTATGCACTAGAAATAAGCCTCCTTTTTATACACACATACAGAGAAGGCAGTTAATCATTGGAACAATTTATCTGCATTGTGGATGATTCTCCATCACATGTTATCTTTTTAAGGCAAGAATAGAAAATTTTATTTAAATCTGCTCTGGTTCAACCAGAAGCTGTGAGTTTAAAGCAGAAATTTCTAAATAAGATTTTTTGTTCAATGTTATTATGCAAAACAGACAGGATTATTGTATTAGTGCCTACTGACCTTAACAGTCAAGACTGATTGTAATGAGAGAGCTTTCCCATTAAAAGAAATTATATTAAGGGCATTAAATTGTATTGCTTTGAACGACTCTGAAAATTTTTGCTTTGATATAGATATTCTTATTCAGTCAGTGTTTATTTAAATATCAAAAGGTACTAAAACTGATCATGGAACTTCTGGTTAACATATATTTAATATAGCACAATAGACTTACTGAAGCACGTAAAATATCTGAAGTATATTAGAAGTTTAAAACCTTTTAAAACTATGGATTACTGACCCAGTGCTATGAATGAATTTGGGGATTTGATGGGATGTTGCAGGATATTAATTTCCACCCCCTCTCCATTACAGCAGCAGGGTGAAGGGAAAGCTCCTCCAGTCCCTCTAGCAACAGAGACAACTTATTAGAGCACAATAATGAATTTCTGCTGGACTTGCTGAGGTATGGATGCATGAAGGTCCTTCTCCTCTGGTTCACACATGTCCTCCACTAATACAAACAACCACTGACGAGAAGGAACACTGAACTTTGAGTCAGAACTAAAATAGGTAGAATAGTCAAATATTAAATTAAACAGAGCTCCAGATCAAACTTTTCCACATTAGATTGAGCTGCAGCCTGTGCACACCACTCAGCCTCTTTTAGACAACACAGACACAATCAGATCTGATTCATATTCCAGCTAAGGATCAGCTCTTAATTCCCTTAAACGAAATCCAGACACAAGGTGCCACATGTTCCTAGGCTTTGTGGATTCTTAAATATTTTCCTTCGTGTACACGCTCGGGACACCTGAGTGTGCACATACAGATACACAAAGGTGGCTTTTGGCCAGGCGTGCTCCTCTGCAGCGAGACATTGCAAGACTCTGCCTACTTCTTGCTCAGCTAAAAGGCACTGCTATTTGAACTGGCCATGAACAGCCCAAAAGCACAATGAAAAATCAGGCATTTCCCACAGAAGCCAAACTTGCAGTGGACTCTCGTGCTCCCAGGGGTGCTTCTACCCAGACGTGTTGTAACACCTTACATCTATGCATGGCCACTGCTTTGGTAACGTAAAACTGCCCAGCATCCAAGGGAAATACATATTTATTCAACCAATCAATCTACAGCCGAATCTTCCAGTGTTTCAGTCCAGCTGTGTTATATTCAAAGCTTTTTTATCTTTGAATCATTAAAGCAATAGAGCTGGCTGGTGACGAGCTATGAATTTATGCTGTTTTCTTAATTTCCAAGCCCTTTCAGTAGTTTGTTTCTGTGTTGGGCAAGGAAGGAGGAGTAAAACCTGGACTAGTCCAGATCAGTAACTTCAGCTTTTCACATCACCCTCATGCAAATGGTGGGGCGGGCTGCACATCCTCACCCACTGAGCTCCCTTCTCAGCTGTCTTCATTAACAAACACTTACATGCCACAGAGAATCAACAAAGGATATGTGCTTATTTGCAACCCCTCTAAATTAAATCAGAATGGAAGGAATGAAATAAGTTAATGAAACTATTGAACAACACTGGACTTGGCCCTTGAGGCTTTCTGCGTGATTTCTCTTCCCATTTTGACAGAGAACTAGCTGTATTTATTTATTTGAATATAATTTTTCCACCTATTTTGTAATCATTTCATCCAAACCAAGTGTCCTTGGTTTGCTTTAGAGACAAGTACTACCTCACAGTCAAAATATAGCAGAGCTACTTTTACCTTCCCAAATCAATGACTGTCAAAAAGGAAAACAAATTTGTTCTTGACTGGCCTAGGTTATACCAATATTTCTTGTCATCTTATCGTCCTGGAAGTGTTTTTAAATTGGTTCATAATTTGTTCTAGTACCTTCCTCATTATCAAAGTGAAAATGACTGGTTTATGGTCACCCATGTCTCCCATCTTAGAGAAGAAGGATTATGCTTGTTGTGCTCTTTTTGCCATGGCAAAACCTGTCCTCTATGGACTGCTAAAGGTGGCTTAATTATCTACACGCTCTTCAAAACTGACCCTTTGATATCAAGGGCACTGTGGAAGCAGTCTCTGGATAAGCAATTTCACTGTCACCATCGGGTGCCACCATGAGCAGTGCCAGATGCGTGCCAGCAATGACAGCGTGGCTTCAGGCTAAGGGTCTGCAAGTGTGGGCTCACCAGCAGTTGTTTATATGTGTTTGTCTGAAGTTAGGAAAAAAAAAATAAAAGAAGGGAAAAGGAAAGAACAAGAGAAAATGAGCATTTTAATTTCCCAATAAAATCTATGCCACAGTATGAGTCATTGTTTGCTTTTTTACACTAGTTGGGAAAGTCCTTCTGGTTTTAATAACTAATACTGCTGAGTTCAATAAAAAGTGCTTAATTTAATTTAATCCAACTCCTGATTAATGCCAGCTTCCCCTGGAATTTTATCTTTGTTTTAATTTGAGTCACTATGTTAAGGGGGGAAAAAAGACAGAAGGGGTAGAAGTCAATTAGTTTCTGTGCCTGTTTCTGGGCAAAACACTGGAAAATAGAAGATTGACAGGCACGGTCTGAAAGTCTATTTTTCCCCATTCTTTGGGCTGACTTTCCCCTAAGAATATAATGTTTGCTTAGTCTTAAAAAAGGAAGCTTAACAGCTCACAGCTCAGTTTGGAAAATAAAATATTCCAGGACCAATTAGGATCAGATTTCTTTGCTGGAAGTATATTCCTTTTAATGTGTTAATATTCAAGAGATATGCTACTGTTTAATTGGACACAGAGAGCCCTTAAAGCTTGAGAACTCTAACATGAAAACAGCCAGCCACAGTCATGGGCTCTGGAGTGGCTACAGAAGGAAATAATCTGGGATAAAACCTCTGATAAGAGGTTTTCATCCTTTCCCTACAATTGTCTGCACATATGTTTATTCAGATTCATATCTTATACAAATAACCAGTGCTAACAGAATTTTTTAGGCTGGAAAGTTGAACATTCAAAAATCTAGGGTAGACGAGCTGCTGATACTGGAGTTCAACACCCTCTGTGGCTGCGGGGGGATTGGCTCTGCCCAGCATCACACAGGAATCCTGTGACAGCGCCAGGGTTAGGATCCAGTTCTCCCACATCCCTCACCAGTGCCTTAACTACAAGTAAACATTCCCTCTCTTTTGCAGTTCTCTATCTTATTCTACGCAAGGAGTAAGCCAAGGTCCTGCCAAGCCAATAGTTTTTAATTACATGATCACATACTCTTGTAATGCATATATGCAAGGGAACTGAATTAAGGGTGCATGGGCCTGGGTATTTTCTAACTTTTGTATGACTAATTTCTGCAGCTTTGCAGGGAAGGTTTTGGATATGTTGTCTATGATTACCTTCCATTACAGTAACAAGAGAAATAGAAATGAAATCATGCAAACATACAGGATTACCTGCAAAAGCCTGCAGCAGAACTGTAACTCAGATTCTTAAAGGAGTAACATCAGCCTTCATCTCTTTAGCAAACAAAGCAGCTTCTGGGAGCAGACAGCTGGAGCATTAATTACATAACAGGAGCTTCACTACATATTGGCTTTAGGTGTTTTTTTCCCTTCCAGTAGCCAGGGATGCTGGAAATTAGCAAGTCTGAGCTCTTTGTTGTGCTGGAAGCATTCGGCAGCGCTCTGGCATTGGCAGGCGCTGCATGCTCATTCTCACATGCTGCTTGAACAAGAACTAATTTTTTGTGTGTTAGAGACCAGCAAAAGTATGAGCAAATGTTGCACTGAGAGAGGCGGAAACTATTTTCTGGATTTACTTGCTCCCATCTCATCCCATCTTCCCGAGCTGCCAAGACAAAGGAAGGGGCACAGACATCATCCCCTTCTCCCTTTGGAGCCCGAGTTCCAGCCCTTATCCTCCTCCTGCTAAGGTGAACACAAAGCAAAACCAGACAAGATACATGAGCATAGAAAAGGGTCAAAAAATGGATGAAGGAATTAAAGTGTCAATGATTATCTTTTCAAGAAAAAGAATTTTCAAAGGAAAAATGAAAACCATGTCAGTAGAGAAGTGTATACAGGGCTTTGAGCCCTCAGTTGTGCACAGAGTAGTTAACCAAGCTCATTACTCAGAGGGGGGACTCATGGCAAGGGGGGCTACCACCACCCTCAGCCTGGCTACACAAAACCCAGAGTGAACCATCTGCACCCTGCAGATCCCTAGAGTGACTCAGGCTTTCCTGCTCACACCGGCAATAATGGGAAAGGGATTCCAGGCACTGCCCCTGTACCTTCTAGGAAATTCTTTCCCTGTGGTTGTTGGGTAACTCTTCTGTAATAAAAATTAAACAAACAAATGTAATAAAGAGTTTTACTCAGAATAGAGGCCAATTTACTAGTAATGGCAGCATTAAGGTCCTAAAAGGGTATTGAATTACAGAGCAGTAAAGCCACAAAAAACAGCCTCTAGTTCTAAAATAACTACAGGTGCCAAAATTAAGGAGGACCAAATTACCAGCCTGTTTCTAGTGTTGGCCTGCAAATACTCAACACAACATGAAAAATGAATAGCAAATGATTGGCTCTATATTAAGAAAAAGTTGTTTGAATATATTAAATGTGTTTCATTGTGCAATTTCTATATTTGCTCTGTTCCCCAAACCAGAATTATTCACCTAATGGATAGATTAATGAGATGACACTCAGCAGAGGGGGAAGGTCGTCTATAATCAGAGCACTTGCAGACAGTGTTTATAAAAGCTATTTAACAACACCAAGGATGAGTACACTGCACTTACAGCTAAAATGCTTCTAGGAGGGGCTGAACACCTGCACTGCTCAGCACTCACAAGGGCTTTAAACCAAACCAAATCTGCCTTCTTGTGAAGGATGGCAATTCTGGATGACAGAGAATGAGATTTCCTGTCAACTGACCTCCCACCTCCCAGGCGAAGGGAAGTCGAGCCAGCCATTGGTAGCATCACTGTTCAATTTGAAAGAGCACATGTTCCTTGCCTGGAAATGTAAAATTTGGATTCAATGTGCTAGCTGGCTGTGCAGCCATGTGAGGCAGTATAATGGCACATGAAAGAAAAGGTCAAATTTACTAAGTGTTGAGGAGGTGTCATCAAGAGTCACATATTACTTCAAGATGTGTTTTCAGCAGCAGAGCCTGCACGAGCCCCTCTAACACAGAAATCTCTTCTGCCCACTGGGAGTTGGAGAATTCCTCCCAGCTTGGGTGGAAGTTGCTGATCTCCACGGGCCTGCAGAAGATCCGTCTTTTTCCTGCTCCGTTTTTCCTTAAAGTGCCACAAAATGCGACCAAACTGATGGGAACGAGCCTCTGGCAAACCCCTGTGCTTCTGTCTCTCCCATTTGTAGAACTCTGCATGTTACCTACAGCAATGAAGCTTTTGCAGAGCAGTGACTGTATCCCACATCATCCAAGGAGCTGCTTTCACCTTCCTCAGCTTTCATTTTCTTCAACTTGAGTTATCAGTTTCCTTCCACCAGTGGTAGCAGCCAGGGATGGGGGAGGCAGATTTTTACCTCTCTCCAGCCCTTGCAGAAATGTTCCAAACATTTTCAACCTGCTTGGTTCCTGACCCATTGACACACTTCTCTGTCCCTGCATTTTCCATTGCGGAGCGCAGCGCCGGTGGGAATTGCCTGCCCAGGCTCAGGAAGCCCGGCCGGCAGCACTGGCTCCACTCAGCACGACACCTCTTCCTCAGGGCTGTCTTCCTCACTGCCATCCCCCACTTCTTTCCAGACAGAACCTCCACCAGCACAACTGTCAGCAGAAAGAACAATGTGCAAAGGCAAGCACCAAGGCAAACAGAGAAGCCCTAAGGCTCTCCGCAGGGTAAACACGAGCTAAAATCCACAGTCACATAAATCACGTGGATACATGCAGTTCTGAGGGGAGGGGAGGAAAAGGAGGGACTAATATTTCTTGCCCCAGTCCTGGGGGCCCCTTCCTGAGATCAGAGCAACTCATCCAGAGGCACTGGTGAGGCACTGCCTGGTTTGACCAAGGGCAAGGAGCTGGTTAGGAAGATGACTGAGGCATATTTGTGCAGATATCTGCTCCTGGGCTCCTTCCTGACAGTTTTCATCCTCATGTCCAGTTAACTCTACTCTTCTGCAGTGGGAGAGCTGAAGCCAAAATGCAAAGCCCCTCTGTTGGATCCACCTCTTACAGAAGGTGGCTTTTGCTCCTCCTTCAGACTGTACATCACAGGCCACTTCTCAGGGCAGACCTGCAGCTACAGACCACAGTGCTGAGATTCAGGAGAGAAAAGGGCTTGCCCTGAAGAGGTCTGGTTGACTCTTCACAGGACACGAGTGCCCTAAAGATTTCATGGCAGGGCAGCTGGAGCTAGATGGCCTTTAAGGTCCCTTCTCACCCAGACCATTCTATGATTCTATGATAGACAGGCTAAATACCCCAACATATAAGGTAACTTACATGGTAGCAGCTCTTGTCATAAATTGAAGGACAGGGCAACAGGAGCTAGACACAGGGCAGTACATCAGTACAGTTGTGACAGTGACACAGGGGCAACTTGTGGAAGTCCCACATGAGCATGGCAAAAATGTGAAAAACCTGGGGTAAAGTATTAGTATCAAATTTTAAAAACACAAGCATTTTCATGCATTGAAGTGAAGCCAGCATTTTCAGAAGACTAAATTCATTAGTCATATCAGATGAAGCATCCAACTCAGAATATTCTGTGATTCTGTGAAATGTTCACTGAGAGCAGTGGAAACTGGGGTTGGCTGGGCATATCTAAGAACAATTCCTGTGCCAGATTTCCAGTAAGTTAATGTGCTTTACATTATGTATTCTCAACTTCAGCTTGAGAATTTTGCATTATTTGGGTGTTGAAGGAACTTTGAGCTTTGCATAAATGGTAACACAAATATTTCAGTATTAAACTCACTTTCAATTTTCTGATAATCTCTGCCTGGCAAAAAATAGCAGACAAAATAAAAATATAATTGCAGCAAGATGCTGAAACAGTGAACACCAGTTATTTCTTAATTCAGTAGCCTCACATTTTATGTGCATATCTGAACTTAGCATCCATGAGTACTGTGTGTTAGTTTAACCTATTTTGCAAAGCTCAGGAGAAAAGATTAATTTGGCTCTCTTACAAGTCTCTCCAGTGGTTGAATATGCTTTGCTTCAACAAAGATGTAGCAGGAAATCCAGGAAATTGCAAGAAAAAAAAGACATTAAGGCAGTGCCATGTGTGATGTTTCTGATACCTACAGAGATAAGGTGACTCACAAACTTTCCCATCATGAACCACATATACAAAGAAAGGCACTTTTTTGGTTATGTAGGAAGCAAACAACTGAAAGTGGTGTTCCTAAATGCTCTGAAACAGTAAAGGTGAAATATTTATTTTAAATTAGCAGTATACTTGCACTTTTTTTATTTCTTCATTTACATTGTTAGTACAAGACCAGGGAAGTTTTGGAAATCTTCTTAAATAGCAGCTGAGAGTGAGTTTGTTCAAACCCAGTAATGTATTTGAATCCCAGTATAAAAATCTGTGTTACCTCCCTGCAAGGACTCATTGGATCACCAGCCAAGCCAGCCCTGGTATTCATGTATCTGAGCTGTGCTGAAGGTGTAGGACATTAGCTTCTAGAGACTTTTCAGAGCTCTCCTGACTCTTCTGGGTTTTCTTATCTCTACCTGTAAGCCTGGAAATTTTTTTTCCTCTATTTATTTGAAACCAGACTGTGCATATTTACATCCATGACCACTTTGCTCAGACACTGTGCAAGTGGAAGTGCCTCCCATCTTGTTTCAAGCACTTGGGACTTAAGGATGGGGTTATCCAGGTGCCTGATGGCAGACACAAGGCTCCCAGTCCAGCCTCCCCGACTTCTTCCCACTGCAGCCTCCCCAAACTGCACCAGGGCAACACAGGCTGGGCAACAACACAACTGCCAGTGGCAAGTGCTGGAAGAACAAGAGTCACCCTCCCACCAAGACTGGGAATGTTGATGTACCCAGTGCACTTTGAGAAGCACTGTCTGTCTGTACACACAGGATGGCATAAATACCCCAAACTGCTCCAGACAGGCGACCAGGTGTACAAGAAACCATAGTCCTCATCCTATATAGCCAGACATAGTTGAAAAGGGAGTATCCCACGTCCCTCATTTCTTCCCAAGAAGTCAAGAGACTCTGAATTAGAAGACAGGGATAAAAGATGATCAAAGTGCATATGGATAGCAGATTTTGAAGAATTTGATGCTGGTACATAACCTGATTTTTTCCCTTGCTTTATGTAGATACACACTGATAGAGTAGTCAACCTTCAAACCCCTCTTCCAGGGACAGCCACATCCCAGGGAGTAACTCTGGAGACTTTACAAGAGCAAAGCCTGGAGGGCTGCTCTGCCAAGTGCTGTATCATGCCCTGGAAAAATGATACAACAGACCAGCTCTTGGCAAAGACATGAAAGGCCCTCTAGGCTACCCAGCAAAACCCACTGACAAACGTTTCTCAGAGACACCACTGGATACCTGAGCATTGGACATCACACAGAATAACAGCCAGCTATTCAGGCTTGGAGTGCTCACAATGAGTCCTGACACAGCTCATCCTTCCATGCAGCATCCCTGCTGCTCACACTGAGGGACCTGGGAAGCCTTGCCATGGAGGCAAAGAAGGGAAGGTGTTTCCCAAATGTTATTTTATGTAAATGTGATAGAAGTTTCCCCAGAGAGTACAGGAGGGGTGGAAAGTGGCTCATTGCACACACAATACAGTGATGCTGCAAACACACAGCAACTCTGATGCACCAGATGTGCTCTGTGCATATCCAGATGTGCTCCTGTTTGAAGTCTCTAGTATTCCCCAGCTGCACTTGTGACTCATCAGATCACATGCCAGAGTAGCTCCCGAGCTGTGAGATCCCCATGGCACACTTGGGTGACACATGCTGAGGGATTTCTCAGGCACCTATGGAGACATTCTATCCTCCCAGGGAGCAGAGCACCCTTCCTGCTGATGCACCACATTTCTCATGGGGCAGCGTTTAAGGGCAAGAGTAGTTCTGCTTTACCCTACCAAGGTCAAAGCTAAAGCAGGGTATTGCAGTATGGAGGGTTATACAGAAGTAGCACAGCGGATGCACAGTTAACGACCTCCTGAAACTGAGAGGCATGATTTGCTGTTAGCTGATTTCTTCCCCATGGTATCACCCAGTCATTCAGGTTGAGAATGGGTTGTGGCCAAAAATCCTTTGCCAGAACATGCTCTGAAGAAATAACCTCAGTTTGGAATGCAGCCTGTGAATATCTGCTTGCTCAGTTCCAGCAAAACACTGAAGGGAAGTGAATCTTCAAATAATTTCTGGTCTCTCCTACTCTTTTTCCGGTTGCTCAGTTTAGAGATGGTAACATACAAATTCCACTATTTCTCTCCTCCTCCGTCATCTGCTCAGGAGCCTGCTCTCTGCTTGCTCACAGTAACACTGATGTTCACACTTCTGTCCAGAAAGCCTGGTGTTCACATCTCCATGGAGAAGAGGAAAGATTGCTTGTTTCAGCCCAAAAATGTTTGCTGTGTGTTTCTGGTTTTCCTAATTTACCTTTCCAGTTCAGACAACTCCACTAATGCATTAAGCTTCCCATCAATTTCCATAGGATTCAAGAAACAGTTACCCTCTAGCAATCAATACATCTTCAACTGTGTGCTGAGGTCAGGCACCAGGACAGCAGAATAAACACATTAGGGAGGGGGAGCAGAACCATGCCCACATCCAGAAGGTACCCCAGCAGGGTTTTGGGATGGGTTTTGGGCTTCCAATCCACGCTTGGGCCAGCCACAGAAGGTCAGCTGGGAAGTGATGCCCCCCAACAAGCCAGGGAGTGAAGAAAAAAAGCCAGGTGCCCACTGTCATCCAGCAAGCAGGGCTATATGAGGCACCTATGCCTTTCTTTCATGATGCCAGCACTCAGCTCCTGGCAGGAGCTGGGAGGCATTTTACCATGTGGCCAAGCACAAAGCCAGAAGGACAGGGGCAAGCAGGAGGATGTGTGAGTCAGAAGCATCCCTGCTTGTCCCACAGTCTGCAGTGAGTCATCAGTCACGACTTGTACCAGATTTCCTAGTGACAATTCTGCTGGTGAAATGCTCCTGGCTCTGGAAGCCTTAGCACAGGTCTCATGGCACGTTAATCCCACCACACAGATCTGAGTAGCATAGAAACACCATCATCTTCACAACTGCTTGGCACATCATAAATACAACTGCTTGAAGCTGGCTCTTGGACACTCATCCAAGCAATGGTGCTGTAAATTCAGAGGGCAGGAGAGTCTGCACAGGAACAGCCCAGGAGAGAGCAGGAGACAGCTGTTTCATTTCTACTTCTTACAGGAAAATATTTCCATGAAGTGTAATGTTTGGAAAATGTCTAACAACCCAGTTCATGCTTTCTACAGATTATGTGGACTTAGCATTTCTGTTGTCTATACTGGGATAGATGAATAGAGAGATAAAAGGAGGCATGAAAATATAAGACAGTTGGAATGCAGGAGAATCCACAGAATGTGCAAAAAATGTAGGAAAAACTAAATAAAAGAGGAAAAGACAAATGGGATATTGTCAAGGCAGCCAGTGAAGCAGCAGGGTCCCAGTTCAGAGGTGGAATCATTAAAGGACAAGTGAGGCAGCTCTTACGAAAAGCCTACATGATTTTTTAACCCTGGAATTCACTAGGGGGAGTGTGTGGTCAAGGGTGAATGCCAGAATAAATCTGTTTTCCAGAAGAAAAAGAGAATGCATTGGGAGTTCAGTCACCCCAGAAGAGGGGCTCAGGGAATGAGGTGGCTTCTGCACCAGCCACACCCAGGACATGTCACCCAACAGCTGGGAAGGAAAGGTGGGAGGCATCCACCCTGCATCGCACCCAGCAGCAGCTCTGGGAGAGCAGGTTCACTCGCTCCCAGAGTCAGGACCAAGTACCATGGCCCCGGAAGTGAGAAGCAATAAATGTGCCACAGAGTAAAATCTGGTGAATTTCCTTGTGTTTTACCTGGGGCAAACTATTAAACCTTCCTCCCTTTCCTTCTCCAGCTTGTCACAAAAATCTGGGATCCTGATCTGGAAAAGCCACAGTGCCAACACAACAGCTTCCATGCCAGTTACAGCCCTTCCACATCCAAGGTGCAAGTGAGCAGCATGTCAGACAAAAGTTAGAGCAACCACGTCCCACCCTCTGCTCTTCTCTGCTGTGAAGAGGAATGGGAAGATACAGATCCCCATGGAGACCTGTGCTGAAAGGGGATTGAGGAGTCCAGCAAGGAAGCACAAAGATCAAGCAGAAAAAGGAATTGACTCTAAGCAAGACCACAACACAAAGGGCCTTCCTACTAATCCTGATGGAAAATAGTCCCATGTAGGAAGAGAATGTAAAGGACTAGGACAGTCGGACAGGGATTTCCAAAGTATGCATACTTGCACAGAGCAGCCTGTGCATGTGCAACAAACCTAATCCTAAACCTCTGTGGACATACCAGGACACACACACCAACTCCTCCTTGAGATCCTGCATTTCCTTCAAGGGCACTAAAAGCAATTGCATCAGATATCTACAGCTATCCATCCAAAATTCCCTGAGTGTCCAATCCCTTGCAAGTGATTTCCAGGCAAGGAACAACTCAAGGTTCCATGCATGGGGGCATATCCTACATTTCCAGACATTTGGCAGCCCCTCAGGATTCCTGCATCTGTGGACACATCTGGGCTTCCCAGACACGGGGCAGTGGAGAGTTTCTGTGCACGCACAGCAGCATGCAAGACCAGGAGACACATGAATTCCCCCAAGTCTGGCTGGACAGTGACAGACAAGAGAACACTTGTGGGGAAATCTGGACAGTTGGTCATGTGAAGAGCAGACTAGCCCAGAGCAGGCAGCAGAGGAAGCTGGTGGGATCAGAGGTGAAAGGCACGGCAGCTTGGGTTCTTTTCCTCACATTTTCTACCTGAGGGCAAATTGCCACTTGCATCCCCTGGGGACAGGAATGCAAAACTTGTGCTGCTTCTGGACTGTCCTGTCCTCAGAAAGAGAAACAAGGCATGGAGCTACTCCCAGTCCCCGTGGGGCTGCCAGAAATAACACAAACCTAATGTCTCACACCAGCTGGCGAAGAGGACTAATCTGGCTTCAGGAACTGCTTGAAAGAGAGCCAAGCCTCCCATCCAGTTCTCATGGCCCCCTCCACCTCCCTCCAGACCCAGTTCCTTTTCTGGCATGATGGTATCCTCAGTGCTCAGCTGACAGCAAGCTGCTCCTCGCTAACCGCTCTGCCGGCCCACCCTGCGCCTACTCCTTGGTGGGGCTCCTCCGCGCTTTGTCCATCCCAGACACAGAACGACGGGCCCCGGCCCTCTGGCGGCCGGACCAGAGGGGGTAGTGGACATGGCAGGAAACCCCATCTGCCCCTCCATCTTGGTCCCTGTCATTGCTGCTGCACCTCTTCCCTTGAATTAGGCATTGCAAGAGATTCCCTGCTCATGAACCTGCATTTCTCTCCCTTCTATCAATAACCTGGGGCTCTTTTGAACCTCCAGCTCCAAGGTCTGCACTCCTCTGCAAAAGAGGAGCTTGGTCATATTTTAATTTTTTTTTTTCCATTTCTTTTTAAAATGCAATATAATGACCAGAGCAGATGCATCAGCAACATAATAACTAGATCTGTCAGCATTTACAATGAGGGTGCTGAGACACGGGCACAGTTTGCCCAGAGAAACTGTGGATGCCCCACCCCTAAAAGTGTTCATGGCCAGGTTGGATGGGGCTCTGAGCAACCTGGTTTAGTGGAAGGTTTCCTTGCCCATGACAGGTGGATTGGACAAGATGACCTTTAACTTCCAACTTAAAGCATTCCATGATTCCATGATTACTGATTTATTTCAACCAGCAGCTTGCAAGATAATGAGAAAGATTGATTTTGACAGTCACATAACTAATTGCAACTAATCCAGCCCTTTTTCAGTGACACTGCATAGCCCAAACCAACAGCTGTGAAGCACAGTTTAAATTAGATGCTGGTGGAAACATAAGAGTTTATTTTTGTGACTGCCATCACATACACCTTGACTCTGTTCCTGCCACCACATCCTGCCCTGTAGCACTGCCTCACTGTGGTTTCTGCATTAGAAAAGCTGTGTTAAAAATATGTGAGAAAGCTTTTTTTTCCTTGAGTCCATACCAAAGAAGGAGGCTGGCACACTCAGGAGGCTGCATGTAAATGAGTCCAAAGGCTATGTGTTTCAGAAAGAAAAGAGAAGTCCAAAAATTAATTTTAGGAGGGCGAGACCCTGATGGAAAGATACCCTGCGTTACAAGTGGACAGAGCTGGGCAGAGCTAAACTCAAAACATTCCGAGCCTGATTTGGTCTGCGAGGTTCCTATCTCCTTCTGTCACACATTATTAAACACAGATCAAAACCAGGATCTAGGATTACAGAACACACTGGACTCGGGACATCAGAAGACACCTGTCCTATAAATAGGAATCATTTACCAATTCAGAGCAACACACACATGTTTTGGCAACCTCTCAGCCAATAAAAGCAGAAGCCACAACTTCAGAATTATCCAAGTGCTATTATTTTAAATGCGAAACAATGGTTTACATCATCATGACTTAACTCCTTATTTCCCAAATTCTCATCATGCACGTCTGTGCTGAATCACACCAAAAATTAACCCTTCCCAAAATTAGTCCATTACCAATTTAGAAAATTGCCTTTGTGTTTGGTTGGGGTTTTTTTTGTTTTTTTTTTGTTTTTTTTTTTTTTTTTTTTTTCTAGGGGAGAGCAGAAGCAACAACAAAAAGCAGAACTTTAGGTTTGGAGCTGTAGATTTGGTCCTTTTGATTTCTTCAGTAGATTTTTGCCTGTATCCCGACACCCCAGGATTTCAACTTCAAAACTTCAAAGTTGATTCAGTCACTTATATCACACCACTTTGCATGGCTAAATGCTCAGAAACACCAATTTGGGATTTCAAACAGAGCTGCAATGCTGGGCTCCAATTTGTTGACACTTGGGTTTTTAGGAAAAATTAACAGGAACACGTGCAAGGGTGTGTGTAAGGGAACAACGTGAAGTGCTGCTTCCAAACAGGTGCAGCCGATTATCTCAGGCAACGCTGTGCAGGAAGAGAAACGCTGTTTTCTTCGCAAATTTTAAGAGCACTAAAAACTTCCAGATAATGGGAAGTCCCTGAAGCTTTTAGAAAGTGTTTTCTCATACTCCGTACCTGGTATGACAGCTGCTTCTTTGCAGCTATGGGGAGTTGTGGTTTTCCATTTGTGAAAATTCAAGTGAAATCTATCATTTTTTGGAAAGAGCCTAAGTCCTGGTGTTCTCAAATATCTTTACAGGTTGAACATTTGGAAAGGATCCAAGACTCCAATCAGAGCCTGAATATGTGGAAATATTTAACTCTCTAAGAAACAGTATATAAAATAAGCTGTTTCTCTGCTTGATGACTATTTCAGCATTGACTAATTGCTTGTCATGATGCCAAACACCACAGAGATGGCTCAAGAGGATAATTTCTGAAACTTGAATTTGTTACATTCTATCAAAGGAAGACTATTTCTGTGTCAAAACCCTATATCTGGAAATTTATATACAGCAAGTTCATAAATGAACTTTTGGACACCCAAGGTCAAGTTATTCAATGAAATATCTGCTAAATCTTTTTTGGGAGGTGGAATGAAATAAAATAAAATAAAGCAGGAAAATAAAGACTACTGTATCAAACACAGGTTCCTCCTGGGGAAGCACTCATATTTCAGATAGTTGGTCTCTGGATCTTATTTCAGGGAAGGATTTGGTGGCAGGGAGAAAAGACTCCCTGCTGTTGTGGTCAGCACATCAGCTCCTCGCTGGGGGTGGTTGTAGCAAGAAGATGTAGCTGAGGTTTCCTAAATTCAGTCACCTCTGTCCAAAAAACCCTGACCTAAAATTGATGATCTTATATCAAAGCAAATCAGATGCCAGGCAGGTTCTGGCATAGGCAGGGGCTAAATTTACCTCCTATTTTAATGGGAGGAGAACCAGAGCCCATAGCCCAAGCTCAGCTTTGCTTCCAGCTGAGAGGAGGTCACATTGGCCAAGTTATCAGCAAAGGCTAACAAATTCAGTTTGGTTTCAGGACTATTTAATTCCTGACATCACCTATTTTCTAAGAGGCACAACACTCATGTTGCACATTTATACACATTATAAGGATAGAAAGGACCATTCTCAGCATTATAAATCTGCACATTATTTCTCCAAGGTTGTCCTGCATTAGGTTCTAAATCCTTGCTTCCTTTTTTGCCTTTCTCCTCTATTGTCAAGATATTTCCCTTGAACTTGTTCTTCTTCTTGTTGGTACTTGCACATTATAATTAAGTTTTTTAAAAGTTTTTCTTAAGTAGATGAATATTTGTGAAATCTTATCTGTAGCACACTATTTCAAGGATTTGGTCACATTTACTGCTCTTTTCTAAATCTTTCCCAACCACATGGCATTATGGCTAAAATGGGCATGAGAACTGGCCATGGTGCCCAGCACTGCTTCCCAATACCATTTCCAATGTCAGAGCATCCCACTGACCCTTAGAGGGCTCTGGGTGCACCTGTCCTCCCAGCCGCTGCTCTGCCCATGTGGCTCATGCCCACCAAGCTATTTGCAACATCTCCAATTCCTTTTTATTTATCTGCCTCCACCTCAAATTTAACATCTTCTCTTTAGTCCTGTGAAGTCCAAATCTACTCTGAGTATCAAAACACATGAACTTTAGTTCATCTGTAAAAGCATTAGATGCCAGTCCCAAGCTCAGAGCTGTACAGAGCTCGCTGTCACAGGAGCTTGCCAAAGCCAAGCAGCAGATTTTAGACCAGTGCCCTGACACACCATGGGAGATGACCAAAGGCTTTGGCACAGAGAGGACAAAGATACAGCAGCTGCTAGAGAGAGCAGCTTTATCTGTTTAATATCTTACCATGGAAAAATAACATTTTACTTGCCACTAGTGTTACAAGGGAGCTGCACCAGGTGGAGGTGTGTGGGGTTTGGGGAGCTTTTACCAGTGCCCATGGTGGCTGGAGCACAGCTCAACAGCAGCTGGTCAGTGAACTGAGCAGAGGGAAGAAAAGGGGGCTCAAGGGCTGAAAGGCACTATGGGAGGGAGAATGAGAAGGATTTTAGGAAAAGCTGCAAGAGCTAAGCAGAAGGGCACAAGGCTGCGATGAGGGCAGATAACCATCAGAACAGGCTGAGCTCCAGCGTGGCGGGAGGGGACAGCAGCACAGCAGCCAGTGTGTGGGAGAGGGAGAGAAGGAGCAGCATGAGCGTGTTATGAGGCCACAGGGAAGACACAGCTGTCAACCACAGCCCTGCAGAAAGGCATGAGAGGGATCAGCAGGGGAGACACACATGGGGCTTGGATTTGGCCGGCCTGAGAAAAGCAGGCAGCCATCCACCGTGGAGCTTATGTGGGATGTGCAAGGCTGGCTGGCAGAGGGAGGAAAGAGGTCCCTTCTGGGGCATCCCTCACCTCAGATGGGTGAGCTGGGTCCAGACCAACACAGCAATCCATAGCCCTGAGGAAAGGAGACTGGAGAGGAGAGTCTCACGTTTGGGCAGCAAAGGGGCAGGGGAAGGCGCCGAATCCAGCCAGGAAAGAAGGAGATCTGTGTGACAGGGCTTTGAGTAACCTGGTCTAGGGGAAGATGTCCCTGCCCACAGCAAGGGGGTTGGAACTAGGTCATCTTTAAGGCCCCTTCCAACCCAAACCATCCTGCGACTGTACGTGGAACACCACCAATCATTAGCAGCTCTAGAACTTCATTCCTATGTGCCAGCCTTGCGAGGCACAGAAAGCAGATGTGGCAAATCCTGACACCACCTGCAAACTACGAAGTCTCTTCGCCCTTCTTCCATATTCACATTCTGAGGGGTTCAGAGACTGGCAGTGTGCCTGCCTGGCAGGCAAGGTACACAGCACCACAGGCAGCCTTCTGGAAACGCAACCTCCCTCCCACCCAGCCCACCCAAAGCAGCATCCTCCCTTGTATGCTCCCAGTCGCCTTCCTTACAGACTCGCTCCTTGTTCCTGTCACCTCAGCACAGCTGGCAGAACATCTTACTCCACAGCTCATCCTAGCAGCATGAGCTAAGTGTCCCAAGCCTGCCTGGCTGCTTGTACAGCCTTTCCACACCAGTCCGAGGCCCCATATCCACCCGAACTGTCCTGTGGCACTGCTTCCCATGGCAGGCACAACGGAGCCCCAGCATCCTGCTCTTGCACCCCTGCCACCCTGGGGAGCCAGAGCCAGTTCTCCCCACACATGCACTCACAGATAGCAGTGCCCTTGTGTGAGGAAAAGCAGACAGCTCAGCAAGGCACTGGCGCTGAGCGGGTTGGAACAGACACTGTTCATGCCAGTAGGCTCAGACAGCAGGCCCTGGTAGCATAAACACCTAAATTAGGGGCATTAATTTAGGGGCATAGCCACCTAAATGCAAGGCCTCCAGAGCGACACACTTCTTCTGCTCTGCATGTACACCCCTACGGTTCCAGTCCGCTACTAATCCAAGGACCATCCCTGTTCCCAGGTTTCTGTTCTGTGTAGTAAATAATACATAATGGTTTAGACCCACAGTTTTCCTGTGCAAGCATGTGTTGGGAAGCACCTAGAAACTGTTATACAACATCGAAATATTTCCAGAAGGACCCTCTGCAGTTGGTATGACTGCTAATTTCTCAGACATCTAAGCAATTTCTGTGCCCCCCACCTCCCCAAAAAGCCTCCAAACAAATCCCAGAGCTGAATCAGTTTCCTCTATGTACAGGCTCCTCTAAGTTTTTTCCTAGGATTCCCATTTTCTCTACTTCTTTTTCTCTAAAAATATATAAATAGTCACATCGTCATACGAGACAAGTAGAGACTGACTCTTATGGGTAAAAAACAGATGTTTCCCAATCTTCCCTAACAAAGTAATATTTTATATATGGCTCTTCAATGGATTTATAGCCAATGAAGGGATGTTACTACATTAGCTCATGGAGGGGGTGGGTGATAAAAACTGGAAAGGAAGAGCCAGACAAGGAAAAAAGAAGCTATCCAGAGCGCTGCAATTGGAGAAGCATGACAAATGGGCAGCACAGTTTTAGAGGGCTTCGACAGCAAGGCAGATTGCCTGGCTGGGAGTGATTGTCCACAGCTGGAGCATCGCAGAGACCATCTGGTATTTCTTAAACATGCTTTCCCCAGGTGATCCAATTCTTGGAGTGCCCCAGCAAAGAGAAGAAAAAAAGGCCTGTGAGTCTCAGTCCCATTTCCAGAGTTCCCCTAATTAGTTAATAGAATTATATTTGAACTGGTTTCAGTTTCTCGTACAAAACCTTTGTTTTTGCCACCTTTTCATCAGTGGAAAAAAGAAAATTTAAACTCATGGAGGTTTTCATTTCTTTAAGAAAGTCAATGACTGTGTCTCTTGGCACAGCAATCCAATATAAAACTTAATGAAGTAAAGAGAGATCCAAAATTTCTTTTGAACACCTTGTAACCTCACTTTTCCCCCACCACTTTTAGCAGCACAAAGCATGCATATCCAGAACTTCTCACATTACTCTCCCACCCCCGTGTATCCATCCCCAGTATGAGCCTCTGAAAAAGCAGAGCATGGACTGCACGGGGGACTCCAGGACCCAAGGGGCTCTTACTTACAGGCTTTTCACCCTTTTCTTAATTTGGAAAAAGTGTTAAAGAGTTCATTTAACTGTGCGTGCCACACAGTCCCATCCGTGCAACAAGGAGGGCTGGCAGAGAAGCAGTGCAACAATATTTGCTGCTGTCCTTGTGTTCCCCGTGAGACAGCCCTGTCCAGAGCCAGGAGCACTGGGAACCAGCTAATGAAGAAAAGAGCAAGAGAAAGGGGTAAATAATAAATGAATGGACAGATGGAAAAAGGGTTAGAGCGAGCAAGCGGAGAAGAAGCCTTGGGAACCAAACTGGTTCCCACCAGCAGGCAGTGCCCCCTCGGAGCAGCGCGGGGCAGGAGCCAGGGTCCAGCCACAGAGATTATCCCCGCCACTCCCCGCCAAGCCGGGCGCACCGTCCGCGCCTTTCCCCTCCCCTCCCCGTTTTCTCCAGGAGTTAGCCCAGCCACAAAGCTTTGGTCTGTCAGATGTATCCTGCACACCACAGTCCTGCATCCTGGATCCTGGGCTGCAGGCTCCTCAGCAGCAGGCAAACACCACTCCTGGTATTTTTCACAGGCAGCAAACACATAGGAATGGTGGCTGGAGGGCTGGAACTAGCGATGCTCCTACAACTGCAGCAAAATTAGTTGCTATGTCACAATTTGCCAGAGAAGTTTTTAAAAATGCTGAGAACTCACCAGGCACAGAGTTTCCTGCTCTGTCCACATAGGCATCTACCTTGTCTGAGTCTGTATTTGAGCAAAGCTAGTGGGATCACAATCCCAGTCAAAAATACATACACAAGATGCTTCAACATCTCCAGACTGAAAAAAAATCTAATTAAGCTATTGAGATGAAAATACTGGACAAAAGAAACCAAAGGAATATTTAAAGGGGATTTTGGTTGGGGTTTTTTGTTTTACTTTTAGGTGATGGCTAAAATCAGCATATTCCACCACCATGCTGAAAGGGGATTTTGGCAGGAAACCCATCCTTATGCAGTGGTATCGATAGCAATAACAGAAGATAATATAACCCATGATTGTAATGCTAAAGAAATAGCAACTAACTGCAAATTACAAAGTATAGAAAATTAATACAGTATTTAAAAAGCATGATGGAAAAGTTATGCTGAGTTAAGAGTGGGAATTTAAATATAGAGGAAAGAAGGGAAATTAAAAGGTATAGCTGTGCTATTTTGTGCACATGGTAAAATGATCAGTGTAACTATGAAAATATAAATATAGGCACTCTGTATTTATGGAAAAAATACGATGATAAATTCATCATAAGATGATTATATACATCACCATTTACTAATGACCAAGACATGAATTAGATAACATCTGCTTTAGATAAACACTATTAAATCACCCACCCTGGATAATTTGCACTTCCAAGTGCACTAAGGAGATCTCTGACCCACTGATGCTAATTTTTAATAAATCTTGGAATGTCAAGTAATTCTAGAAGGGTAGGTGAGCCCTAACCCCATGCTGGCGCTTTGGCAGGACTTGCTGACCTAGGGACCAACAGCCAGTCAGGCTGACAGCAGAACTTGACAGAGTAATTAAAAGACAATATGA
This sequence comes from Promerops cafer, assembly GCA_013398275.1. NCBI lineage: Eukaryota > Metazoa > Chordata > Aves > Passeriformes > Nectariniidae > Promerops > Promerops cafer. Next base: position 143,593 of record VZSE01011912.1, read on the forward strand.
GAATCTACCAATAAATCATCATATTCATGTCCCAGCTAATTACCAGCCAGCATATGTTGTACAGAATCAAGTCCTGTCTAACTAGTGTTACAGCTTGATTTAAGAACTTGCATTAATAGAAGTAATTTGGCATAAGTAGATGGACAGAAGTGGCTAATGAGACAAAAACCTATCTGTTGCTTGTTTCCCATCCCACAGGATACAGTGTTTTTACCAATCATTCAGATAAATACAAGATCCTTAGAGGCAGCTTGCAGATAGCACAAATGAAGGTTAGTAAATAACGAACAAAACAGCCTTCATTTATCCTGTGATCCAGTTTGGATGGCTAAATGGCCACCATCCAACCCAGCGTGCTTTAATTCAGCCAAGCACAAGATAATACACGTACGGGAAAACAATATAGGGCTTGTACCTCTGGGATGGACAAGTCTGTCCTGCCTGGCCACAGGACCAAGGAGGAGGTATGGCAGGACTTTGGCAAAGGGAAGCTTGAGGAGCCAAATCTATTCAGCTTTTGAAACAAAAATCCACAAGGTTTGACTGCTGCATGTAGGCATTACGTTAGTGTGGGAGGAGAGGGGGTTTCCAACCTGGTGGCGAGGGGCAAAGCAAGCTCCAGGGCTTGGAAGTCAGAGTTAAGCACGGTGCTGACAAAGAGGAAAAGTAACATTAGCACAGCTGAGGATGAGAAACATCACACAAGAAGCTCTGGATGATCTTGGGGCCCAGCATAAAAGCAGGGGTGAAACTCAGTAGTACAAAAGGCAGGTATAAAGACTGCTGTGTAACGTAAGACTGGAAGGAGCCCAGACACTGGCACACTGGGGGTCTGCTTTAGGCTACAAAATCAGGGAGATCGGAAGCATAGCCTTATTGGAAGCATCTGAAACACAGAACCTGCTGGTAATTAGGGACCTTTAACTGCCCACACATTTGCTGGGAAAGGAAGACATCAGACACTGCCCTGCTTCAAGTTCCTGAAATGCACTGACAAAAAAAAAAAAAAAAAAAAAAAAAAAAAAAAAAAAAAGAAAGAAAAAAAAAAAAAAAAAAAAAAAAAAGAGAAAGAAGTGACAGGAACAAAACTAGGAAGGAGTCTCCTTGAGGTTTGATTCTCACCAACAGAGAACAACTGGGGAAAGCCATGAAGGTGGAAAACACCACAGGCAGGGAAGCCCAGAAAGAGTGTTTGTACTGGTTTGTAAAAGAATGGGAAATAGTGGCAGAATAAAAATAGTGCTTTGTAAGGACAGAGGCTTCAGTAATCTGAGAGGGTTGGCAAGTGAGATTTTGCTCCAAATGAAAAGGGAGTTTGGGAAAGACAGTGTTTTGCAAACACACAGCAAGATAAGGGAACAGATGTAAATTATCTTAACACGGGGGTATGATTAGGGTAATTCACAGACTCCTCTGTGGCTTGAAGCATGCAAAGGAGAAATGCAACTCCGCCAGGCTGATGTGGGTGAGCACAAAGGAACAGCACCAGGAGAGAGGGACAGAGCGAAAGAGCCGAGTGCTCCACAGAAACTGCTCGCAGCAGTGATCGCCAGCAGTAACCAGGAGACATTTGATAACTACATCGGTGGGAAGAGACAGACCAAAGAGTTCAGCACCTCCTGAGGAGGGAGAAGAGGTTAATAGATTGCTTTATGACACTGAACAAGCCACAAGCCCTTCCAAAGCTATTAGTGCGTGTCAGCCCTCCCCCTCTTCCACCAAAATCTGTTTTCTGTTAGGTTTATGTGTTTTCTTTATTCTCTACACAGCACCCAGAACTGGCTGGTTCTGGTAATGACATTACATGTTATAATGTATGTATAACTGCTAATTTTAAGATTCACAATTTATAAAATATCTTCTCCTGTGAGGCCAGTTAAATTGGACAGTAAATTGAATTTAATGAATCCTGAACACGTCACAAGAACCATATTTTCCGCAGTTACGAAAACAATAACCAAATCAGATAATGAGAAAGCCAAAGTGTGGCTTAACAGACTAGAGGGTGTCACCTGAAAAAGAGATTCACCTTCATGACCTCTCTCACACACACACATGATGTCAGCACAAAACAAGTTGTAAAACTACTAATTAGGGTAAGAGAAGGCAGGGGATCCCAGGGGCTTGGCTCGCAGCTGTCTCAGGAAGCAAAGAGGTATAAATTGGGACAGAATTTCACAATAGTCAACAAGTCACAGAGTTAAAGCAGGAATGTTTAATGCTTTTGTTGGTTCAGACTTCATGAAAAGAAGGATAACATTGGGACCACGAAGTAAATGCAATTAAAAGAATCAGAGTAGAAGGGTAATGTATAGTAGCACCTTAGCAGAATGAAAACTACAGAAGTTTGATGTTTTAAAATAGGTGGAGGTCCATCAGCAACTATCTGTAGGAATTTCTGGAAGATGAATGAGGTTCTAAAAGACCAGAAAAGGGCAAATATAGTGGCTATGTTCAACAGATTGAAAAACCAAGGAAATTGCAGGCCAGCCAACATAACTTCAATTCCTGGAAAAATTCTGAAAGAAATCATCAAACAATCCATCTGCAAGGAAGGGCTGGAAGTAATAGCCCTGCCACATGAAGGCAACCTGACTTCTCTTTGATAGAGCAACAAGGTCTCGTGTGTGAGATAGAGGCAACAGATGTTCTGTACCTTTACTTTCTCAAGGCTTTGCCTCCAGTTTTGTGTAACGTTTTAATTAGAAAATTAGGAAAATAGAGTCTAGATGAAATCCCACGTGGGAAATACACAGCTGGTTGGGAAATGGTACACAAAATCGCAGGCACGAACAAGCAATATTGTAGCAAAAATTCCATGATTATACAGACAGAAGTGCCACGCACCAGGTACATGAAATAACCCTGCTGCTTTTCTCAGGTAAGAAAGGCCTCAGCTACAATACTGGTCTCATTTCAAGGCAATGCACTTAAAAAACATCCCAGACCCAGTGAGAGAGCCCAAGGGACCCCAACAAAACACAGAGCCACAAAAAAATTGTAGACGGTTGAAAGGGATCTCAAGATGCAGAATCAGCTACGCATGTGTCATTCAACTTGAAAATAAAATGGACATGAGAAAAGAGCAAATGAAAGGCAGTTGTTCAGTGCAGAGAACAGAAGTCTTCAGGGAAACATGATAACAGGCCTCAAATATGTAAAAGGTTTCTGCAAAGAGAAAAGGAGTGCTGTAAGCTCTTCTCCATGTCCACGGGGAGAGGACAGGCCGTCATGGGCTTAAACTGAAGCAAGAGATTTTAAAAATACAAACTCCATGATGATATAGCTAATTACGCCCCAGAGCTGACTGCTGAGGGAGGGTACATCACTGCCATCACAGAAGGTTTTAAAATAAGGATAAAGCCACATCATTTGAATCAGTCAACAGTGATGTCCCCACAACCTGGGCAATGCTGGTGCCTGGCAGCTGAGCCCTAACAGCCTGCAGGCTTTACACAGACATGTCCAGGAACACAATATATTTCAGCTACAGCAAACACCCTCAGAAGGCTGTGTAGTAAAAACAAACAGCCACTTTGTTTCAGAATGAGCTCATATAAACAACTGATAATGGCACAAAACCACTCAGTTACCCAAGATCGTTTTCCAAGATTTATTTTTTCCAGCACTATTCCATTGGATCTGATCCCAAGGTCTCAGAAGACACCTGCAAACTATCCTCAAAAGGTTGGCACTTCTGCTGGTCATTAACTGTGGGCTCAGTGCAGATAGTGTTTTAATGACATTACAGTTTTCCTGGTCCCTTCCTCCCAGGAAAGCCTCCAGTGTTTCACAGCAGTTCTCTCCCCCTCTTTCCCACAGGAGCTGATGACATTATTGGGTTCCCTTTGCTGACAGGACTTCTCCACCAGTACCCCAGTTGTGCTAATCAAGGTGACAAGTTCTGGGTAACTATTTTCACTGCAGTTTTAGCTTTGAATGCTACTTTTTTTTCTTCAAAAGGTTCAATCTCCCCAGAGTTTGACTGACCTTCCAAGTGTACCAGCTGGTCACACAAAACATATTGCCTCTTCCCAGACACCTTTCCCCAAGCAGGGATCAGGTACAGATTTGCCATTGAAAAGGCTAGAAGATGCCCTCTTGAGGTCCTTTTCAGATCTATTCTGTGCAATGCTGTGGATAATGTGTGTAACGTAAGGGTCTGTGATGGAGAGGAGGGCAGAGAGCTTGATCCAGAAGACACTCTCAGGCCTGTTACACAGCCCCAGGGTGCACACTCCTTGAAGGAAAGCCGGAGAGCCAGTGCAGTGCAGACCACCCCTGTGCAGCACCCAGTAAAACAGCTATGATACATATCACTGCTGTGAGACCACAGGACATTTAGGTTGCTGATCCTAAACAACATGCCAAAAAGGCAAGGAGGCTGTACTTACCTTTGCAACAACCCTGTCAGGTACCATCTCACAAGGTGACCCACCCTCCAGTCCCATGCAGTTAGGTATAGCTGGGGGATAAAACTCACCTGAGGAAAAAATTCCAGCAAAAATAACGGGAGTGGCCTAATTGCCTGGCAGCACAGGCTCCAAAAGCACACCCAACCCCATGCCCTGCTTCCTACACACAGCCTCTTGCAAGGGCAGCCTCTGAGCCACGGTTCTTTCAGACCCAGCACTCCGTGGGATGAGCCTCAGGCCCCACAAACATGTCCTGCTCAAGGACCACCGTCTCCCAGAGCCACAGCATTCAGCAGGAATCACAAAACCACCAGGGGAGGTTCACAAGTGCAGGGAACCCACATGTCACAGGTGCTCAACCTGAGCCGTGTGATTCCCTGCCAAAGGACAAGTACAACTGGGGTTCTCGCTGTCTTTGGGGAGAAGCAAAAAATGTATTTCTGTAGGACAGTATCTCACTAGCAAACTCTTCACTCAGGCACACTGCCCTGCTCTCTGCTCTGTGCCTCCCACATGTAAGTGTTCTGCAGTAGCCACACTCAGCTCTGCTCCCCCACCCTGCTTTGTTCCTCTCATCCCACATTACACATCCCACTTGTGAAAAGTGGGTGTGCACTCTGTCACCACCACTGCATACCCCCAAACCATGGACAAAGAGGGTCTCTGCATGGCTGCTAACATCTCCAAAAGTAGATTTTTCAAGGAAAACTCTCACAGAGAGATCACAACTGCTGTTATGGCAGAGTTTAAGCTATCTAATTACCTTGATGGGGTAGTGGGATGCCAGTGTAAAACATCTGATTTCAGTGTTGGACACAGACAGTGAAATGCACTCTTCAGCAGCTCTCAGCTCTGTTCCTATCAGTTCCATCTGAGTTTAGTACCTTCATGTCTCTCTCAGCGCAGTGGTGAGTGACACTGGTAACACCCTCAGCAGGGTGGGACCACAGAGGGTCACCTGGGAGCATTACAAGCCATGTGAGGAGGGTCTGCCCCCTTAATCACTGCTTTTAGAGGCTGTGCTGTATGATATTACAGGACAGAGAGCTCCCACCGCACACCTTCCAGTCTCCTCACTGGCTTTTCAGTGCAGATAGGGTGTGGCAGGACAGGCCAGAGAGCTCTCATCATTAGTCTCTTGATGCAGTGAAGTAATCTGTGTCACAGTTTCAGGCAGAAGGTACAGCAGAAAGGTGTTTGTCCATGTTTCAGAATGAGCAGTGGGGCACTATTTTGTTTCCTCTGGATGGGGAATCCTAAAGGGAAATTTATAGTCCGCACTTGCTTCTTGGGAAGCCTCAGTTACGCTTAACACTTGATGCAAGTACAGGAGGGGCCAGTTTTTCACATGGCTCTATTGTCCTGAACAGTTCCCTCTTCCACAGGCTTAACAGGCTTTACTTGAGGACAGTGCAGAAACCTGTGGATGTCCACTCTCCTAAACCACAAATGCAGCACACTACCCCAGCCCAAACTGGCACCATGGGTGGAGGAATTTGGATTTATTCTATTGAAGCCTGATGCTGCCCCACTCCCCACAAGCCCACTCTAAAATCTGCATGCACACAGTGTCTCCACTGCCCGAGGCAGTTCCTCACACCTCACCTGCTGCCAGCCCAATGTTGTGCATTCTGCCCCCCCCCCCCCCCTCCACCCGGGTCCAGGACTCCAAAATGACCTTCACCTGTCACCTGAACATTTCTTCTGAGGGCTGCAAAGGAGGGGAGGCTGCTGTGACGATGGCAGCTTCTAGCCCAGCTGATAGAAAACATAAAAAGTGTCTCTGCTTGCTCTGTGAACGGTGAAGGAGCAAAGAAGTGTTTCTAGGGAACGATTCCTTCTCCTCCCCTGTCCCAGGCAGGGTGAGCTCAGGGAGCTGGTTTCCAGAGGAGAGCAGGCAGTGCTGGGCACTCTCCCCCTGCTCTGCCACGGACTGACCCGGGAGCACGAGAGATGCTGATCTGTGAAATGAGATACCCATCTCTGAGCACCGCAGGGGAAACAGCGAACATTAATAAACCTCAAAATATTTTACAGCATTTAAATAGCACGGTCACAGATCAAAGGCAATTGTTCATGTCAGGGAGGCAGGCTCAGTAAGCCTGGAAAGATCACATACAGAAAGCAGAGGCAAGATGCAAGAGAAAGCCTGCAGACAGGAGCCGAGGAAGGCTCGATGAGAGAAACCAAAGTGGTCTAAGCCAGAGTCTCACATGTGTTCCTGGAGGAGTGAGAGCCAGAAAGACTGCCTGGTTTCACTCAGTCTCAGTTGTGTCTTAGCACAAACACACATTTCATTTTAAGACACCCTCTTACCTTGGAAGTACCTGCTGCTGTGAGCAGCTTAAATCCCAGTATAACACAGCCCTGCCTGATGCCTGAAATAAGGAACACACTGGGAATTATGTGCAACTGGTGAACAGATTTGGAAAAGCCCTCAACTTACATTGATGCCACAGAGACTGCAGAATTATGCCCTGCACTCTAAGAGTTTTCATTCCTAAACCCATGAGGGTACTGCTTGAAGGTTTGTTGGCAGAATCCATTGCCCACACTTGCAGGCAGAGTGGGAGGCCTGAAAGTCTTTCAGATTGTTCATGTGACTATATTATCTGTGAGGAGGAGGAGGAGGAAGGGAATGGGACTTCTTATCCAGATCACTACAGTGGTAGTGGTAGTGATCTGGGAATAAAAATGCCACACAGTAGTATTTCTACTCTCAAGCTCTCCTAGAGGAGCTATCCTATCATAAAGCACCTTTATTCTCCCATGACTGTGGGCAAGACAGTCCATTTACATTTTTGGGGTACAATTGAGGAACTAGCAGTAGTAGGAGCCCTCTCACACAGAGGTGTGGAGTTCAATATTGCTCCAGTCTGGGCTGGACACTGAAGGTCATCCACAGCACGAGGCCAAGTGACTCCTCAATACAGAGCCCCAGGAGGAAACCCTGTGCTCAAGGACCTCATGGGTACTCCACCCCTGCAAACTCAGTCCTCCACTAAGGACTCCCTAAACCACATCTGCATTCTTGCTCCTGCACCTTGCCTCATGACTTGGGGACTCCCTACAGCACTGTACAAACCCCACTGTGCAGAACAAAAAGAAGTCCTCAAGCAAACTCTGTCTGATTGAATTTTGAAGGTAAGAAATGTCCTTCTGCAACAGATGTACAACCCCCTCTACCCACCCCAAACACCAGATCCATCACAGAGAAGGGAAATATTTACACAAGTTAGTAGAGTTCCAGTTAAATATTATGCTTAGCTGTCTAGAGACCATGTTCTCAGACTATGTCTATGAAATAAAAGATTAAACTTCATAACAATTATGAAGTTGCTCTGCTCACATTCAAGGGGAGTTAAAGAACATTAAAATAGTTCTTTGGGTAATATTCTGGTGAAATTGCTGTCTCCACCCTTGAGTGTTAGAGCTAAAACCTTCTGAACTATCTTGTAAACACACTTGGAAAGGCTAAGAGCTAAGCTGATAACCAGGTAGCACCTCTGCTCTGCAGGTTCTCTAAAAAATGTGAGCAATGCCAGAGAGCTTTTGAAGCAGCAAGGGAAGGAGGATAGGGGAGAGCAGCTTCACTTCTCAAGGGAAGTTTGTTTAGTGGAAAGTAAGCAAGTTGTCAGGGGAAAAGCTGACAATGTTGATTCCAGCAGTTGTACTGGGAATAAACAGCCAAGTGGATTACGTTACAGAGAATGAGAAACGGCTCTGAGGATCCCCTTTAAACGCTGGGCCTTCAGGAATGATGGGATTCAGCTACACTCATGGCCCAATATCCAGTGACCCTCCGGGCTGAGCCTTTCGACAGTGCTGGTGTCAGCATCTGACCTCCGTGGGGTCCCCGAGAGCTCCAGCACAGCTGATGTCCCCAGGAGAGGCAGAGCTCACTGCTGAGGATGCAGACCCATGTTGGCTTCAAGGCAAGGGCTGGGCACTGGAATGGGGGTGGCATCAGAGTGAGGGAGGTTGTGCAGGACCGGTTTGCCTCTCCCAGCCCAGCAGCAGGGAAGAGCCATCATGGGGATTGCCATCTCCTCCCCAGACAGAGCACAGGGCCCTCCCTCCTATAAAAATAAGATGCCTGCCTGCCTTTCACAGGAAAGGGACCTGTCAAGAGGAGAAGGGGGTCTCGTTTGATTTATTGGTCTCTTCCTCCTTCCCATCGTCTGTGGCTCATCCAGCTGTAGTGATAAGGAGAAGAGATATGAGAGGACCCTCTTGGCTGCTGGGATACCATCCTTCTGCCCACTCACTGCCTGAAGACATCAGCCCTTTACAAGCACCATTAAATGTGTATCCAAAATGTGGCAGTCTCCTCCATAGAGATTCTGTTCCCTGGATAATACAAACAGTTGCCAGAAAAAGAGTATCCTCTCATCTCTGTCTAGGCCATTATCCCTTTATATTTGCTCTTTAATATTTACTGGGTTCACACAAAGTGCATGCTCTGGAAAGAAAAAAAATCAGCTGCAGCTTAAAGGACTCCAAATTTAGTAATTGCTGCAGCCCCATCGACGTGAACAGTTAGCAGGGAGATTTCTCCAGCACTTCACATGCCGTGGTATTCTGCTTAGGTCAGACTGTAGAAAATGTTCTGTTCAGGGGCACCAAATCTGGAGTGTTTGCATAGGTGCCAGCTACAGAGGCCTTACGAGTCCACCTCCAGTTCCTGCTGGTCCTTTCCCTCCCAATACCCAGCAACCTTGGTAGGAAACAGAGGCAGCCAGAGAGATGCTGATTCATATGGAGGTGAAGAACCCGAGGGTTTTAACACACCTGTGAGTTAGCAAGAACTAGACCCAGCTCCTGGCTCCAGAGCTGGTCTTGCAGCCTTACCTGTTAGTGTGAGGTTGCTGTATGTGTTTGAAAACTGCTCCTTTAACAAAACCAAGTGCATCTGAGCTGCCTTTTCCCTCTGTAGCTCCAACATTATGTCAGGATGCTGGGCGATCTTACAGCCTTTCTGCTTATCCAGGGCAATGTCGCTGCGAACAATGTCTACAGCAAAAGGGAAAGAAAAGAGGGAGATGGCCAAACCTCAGCTTTCATTTTCGCCAGATGCTTGGATCAGCTCCAGCCAAAATGTCACACAATCAGCACTCGGCAAGAGCACCCCAACAAAAGGATCCAAACCCCTTGGATCCACCTATCAAATGACCCTCCCCAGCCCAAGTCTCCTTTTCTCCCACACAAAGCTCAAGTTGTTGCTCACAGAACCCACTGACCCTTCCATCCTTTACCTGCCTTGCTGCTGCTCTCTTACAATGCTGACCCCTCCCTTGTAGGAGAGTGCAAATGTCTCCCAACATTTATATTACAACCTGTTACATGTGTATTTGACACTAAATAATGAGAAAAGACTAAATCCCATTCCAGTAACCTCTGGCTTCCACTTAACCTTGCCTGTCAAAGAGGTGATGAAGAAGGCTTGTTCTCACCTTGTTTATCCTCACTGCAGCTATCACAGGTCAGCATGGCTTGTGACTCTTTGAACAAGTGCCTGTATCCTTCTAATGCCTGACATTCAGGAGGCAGAAGGATTATTTAACAGTTGTTTTTTCTTCATATGAGCATTCTCTAAGCCATATTGTGAGACAAGAATATTATATTCCCTTCCCTAGAGCTACTCACCTGCTGAAGAAAGGGAATGATGGACTAGCAAGGCAGAAAAAAATCAAGTAAGATCTGTCAGTCTAAGCAGGAGGTGAGTGGTGAAAACTAGTCCTTGCTAGGTCCCTTATGAGTTTAATAAACTCTGTAACATGTTCAGATCCACGGGCACCGGATGCTGTGTCTGATTCTTAAAAAACCTCAGGTGGCCAGCTCTGATAAGCAAAGATTGAAGTCGGAATTCTTCCACCACATGCCTAAGGTCACTTTGCCTCACAAGGTTGATCTTTCCTTGGTTCAATTCCCATCTAGCTAGAAGCTGCTGAAGAAGTTTGTTGTCAGAAGAGAGTCACACCTTGCTCCACACACACTCTCCAGCTCCTTTATTGTTACACACATCAAGAAACACCAAAGTTGCTTCCAAAAGTCACGCTCCTGTCTCTTGAGGTGTCCAGTCTCAGGTTTGTCAAACTTAGGTTCAAAGCTCTGCTATATCTTGGGCTGGCAGGGAACTGCCTCCAAACATGTGGTGGAGGACTGGAAGCCACATTATCTTCCTGTCTCTGAGCCTCATCCTAGAGTCACTACACTTTCTTATCCAGGCTGTGTTCAACCTCTTTTCTGCATAGTTTGGGATTAGTACAGCTTCTCTAAAGCCTGTCTAAACCAGACTGCTCAGAACAGCAATGTCATTAAAGTACCCATGGTCTGTTGTGAGCCACATGTGTTCTCTCCTCCACCCACAGCTAGCATACTCAGGAGTGGATACTGGGCAGCATCCAGATACCATGAAAATATGGTTCAGTATTTCTACATCCAGCACAAGGGCATCAGTGAGATGGAGCGAGAGGAAGGACTAAAGGACTAATGTTCCTCTGCAGCTAATGAGCACAGACCCCTTGACTGTGTGCTTTAGTGCACATTCTCTTAGGTAGGCACTGAGTAAGACTTGGGCCTACCCCACCTTTGCCAGCTAATGAATGATAAAATCCTGAATGCCTGTTGTGTGAAATATTTGGAGAACTGAAGATTGAGGAACATAACCTTACATCTGTCCCACACGAGAAAGAATATTGCTACCATGGGCTGCTGAAGTCACCTAGAGTCCATGAACTTCCTGGGTGATGGATTTCCCTTCCTACAGAACTGAAGGCAAGAGCTGTACACCCCCCACCCCCAAGGCAAAATGGAGCCAAACACATCACTGAGGCGCAGAAGGAGGAGAAGACTGAGAAGCAGACAGGTTTGAAACTAGATGGTCAATATGCTGTCCGCAGTTCTCCTCAAACTGCTGTAAGGGTGTCCAGGCTGGGTCAAAACAAGTTTGTTTCCTAAAAGGAATGGCTGACTTCTAAAACCCAAACCAGGGCAAATGTGGACCCATGTAGAGGAACCACTGGCCCAGGACCAGGGTCAGGGGCCAGCACCTTGGAGGGTGCAGGGGGCCATGGTAGTGGGCCCTATGTGACATCCATCTTTGGAGACCACAGGGATGGCTCTGCATGCACTGTCACCAGGGCCTGGGGACAGAGGGCAGGCCCAGGAATGAAGAGCAGGAGCAGTGTTTTGATAAAGCTGCTGTGACAGGGATTACCACAAGGATGTCAAGTCACATGCAGGAAAATCTCTGGAAGGGTATGGGGAAGGAGGCATGCAGGGGACAGAAGTCAGAGCACTCTCTGATAGCTGTCTTCATGGGGTTCTCTGAGAGCTGCCACTGCAGACACTCGGGAAGCAGAGACAAGACATGCAAGGTCCTGTCTTCTCAGATTGCTGAGGGACCCAAGAAACTTGCCCAAGACCTAAAGATGGAGGTGGACCCCACAGTCATTATTACTCCAGCTTAAACTGTGGGCAGATGTCTGGGGTATGGAGCTCACCAGTGCCTGGTCCTTCATACTCCACCAGGCTGTGCTCCGGGCAGGGAAGGAGGCAAAGGCACCTCTGCACCACTCTGCTGAACCAGCAGCACTGAGGGAAGAGGGGTGGCAGACCACAGCTTCTGAGGCCTAGGGGAATTCTCAGCAAGAGCAGCTCCAGGGACACAGAGAGCAAGGAGTTCACAGCTTTCGAATCTTGAAAGGAAGAGACAGAAAAAAGACCGATGCAAGGAAGCCAAGAAGGAGGACGGTACCCCGGAGGCTCCGGGCAGGGCAGCTCCGAGTGGGCAGGAGGAGGGCACTCACTGCCTTCCTGAGGCTCGATTTAAAAAA
>VZSE01011912.1:165540-176833 GCA_013398275.1 Promerops cafer
GCGGAGCCCGGCAGGGCTGGGCGGCGGGGCCGCCGGGGCGCCCCGCGGGCGGCGTGGGGAGGGCGCCGGGGGGCTCCTGCCTTACCTTAAGAAATCGAGCCAGCCATCATGAATGATGGAGGGGTCCAGCTGCAGGGAGAGGAAATTCTCACTGATTATCCTGACAGGGCTCTTGGTGTTGACATCAAGGAGAATGAGAGTTCTTCCCTTCACACCTGGAGGTTTCTCCACCGGCAGTGCTTTCCTGTCCCCAGCCTGGGAAGGCAGCGAGAAGGTGGCCATGAGGGCCAGCCCAGGTGCCATCAGGGCTAAGAGCCCTGGGGGGCAGGAGCTGGGACAGGGCATGCCGGAGAGCAGGAAACCCCTAATTAACTCGCTATCTGCAGGGGCTCGCTGGTGGCTAATTGTCCTTATCTAAAGTGTGGGGCGCTCTGCCTTTTTTTGCAATGTTTTGGTGTTGGTGGAGGGGAACTCACGCCCCTGACCAGCCTTTCTCGCAGCCGGTGCCAAGACTCCTTGCAGCCAGCACCGCCCCTTTAAGAGATGCAGGCTCCAGACATTTTTAACTTTTTGAAGGTAAGGGGAGGCTCCTGGTTTAACCCCCTCGGCTCGGGGCCCGCCGCCCTGCCGCAGCCCCGCCAGCACCGAGCTTTCGCTTTGCGCCGACTCCGGCGGACGTTTTCGGCTCCCGCACCACGCAAAACCGGGACGGAGTCGGGACACAGGACACCGGGGAGCTCGGGACGGGGACCGGAGCGCGAGGACCAGCCAGCACGACCCGAGATGGTCGCCGGCTGCAGGACGACAGAGACGGTAAGGCAGCGAGGACGGCCCTGGTTGGGGAAAAGGGAGGGGGGGCAGTAATCACCCCGGAAAAAATCCCAAACACTACCTGAGGGAAGAGTTAGCTCCAAACTGCGCCGGGACCAGCGGCGATGGGCGAGACCCTCGGGGCTGAGCGCTGGAGGCTCCGCGGGACCCGACGGGCGCAGCAGGGCTGGGGGCCGCCAGCACCCCCGAGCCCCGGCGCGGCGCGGCCGGTGCGCCCTGCCCGAAGCTGGGGCTCGACCGGTCCTCGCACGAAGGCTGTCGGGTACTGCGGGGAACCGGGGCGGGGGGAATCGAGCCGCCGGTCGCCTTTTCCCGCCTGCCTCCGGGCCCATCGGTATCCGACCAGCGGCAGGGAAAGAAGAGGGACGGCAGCAGCAGTGCTTGGTGTGGAAACGTCCGCCTCGGGGATGGAAAGGACAGCACGGTTTGATGGCACCAACGACGGCCCCCGTGCCGGGGCCAGCTCTCCGTCGCTGCCTCTAGGACGGACCGGGGCAGGACGAACCGGGCTCGGCGCACTGCAGAAGTGCAGGCGGCTGCGGTTGCCAGCTCTGGGCGCAAGGTCGTGGCACCGGGCCGGGGATCGGTGGCGGCTGCCGACAATCGCGGGAGTCTCAAGGAATGTCCATCCGAATCGCACATCCTCTCCGTCAGCAGCCGCTTCCCGGGCATTCTCCGAGCTCCCACAAGCAGTCTGCGACCTCCGGGACACGTAACGCGCCCGTACGTGGGCCCTCGGCCGCCGTGGCCCGCCCCAGTTCCCGCGTCGCCCAGGCCATGAGGGACTCAGGGCCTCGGTGCCGCTGCCGGGCCCGCGACGGAGGGCTGGCGGCGGGAGGGCTGAGCCTGGCCAGGTGCGGTCCGTCGGGGCCCCGCAGCCCCGGGGATGGGGCGGCCGCAGCACCATCTGCTGGTGAGGGGCCCGGCGCGGCGGGGGAGCCGGCACCCACCTGCGGACACCCTCCGCGCCGCGGTCGGGAGGTGCCGGGGCTGCGGGCAGCAGCGCGGCTTCGGGACCGAGGCACAAATCTCGCCGCAAGAGTGGCCGAGCGCCGGGGACCCGCCAGCCGCCCTCGGGGAAGCCGCCGGGTCGGGTACGAGCGGCCCGGGCAGCCGGATCAGGGGCACTCCGAGCCGCTGGCCCGGCAGGGCTCCCCGCCGCTGGGAACCCTCTCCAGCTTCTCCCGGTGTCTGTGCGGAGCTACTCGCGTGCCCCGATCGCCCCAGTCAGGGCCCGAGGGGCGGCGGGAGCGGCCCCGGTGAGCCGGCGGCAAGTCCCGGAGCTCGGTGCGCTCGGCAGAGCCCCGCACAGAGGGGAAGCACTCGGGCCTGGCCCCGCTGAGACAGCGCTGTCCCCGGTGGAAATCTCCACTCCCCCTGCCTCTCTGCCCTCGAAACGCTTAAAGACAAGAGGGGCAGCCACCCCGGCCAGTCGCGGGTCGCTCAGGCAGGGGCTGCGGCGGTACGGAGCCGCTGTGGTAACGCGTGGGGAAGGATGAAACACGCCTCTGGCTCTGCTAGGGATGAGCAGGGAATACACTAATTAGGATTTGTCGTGAAACCGTCGCGCCAAAGCGGAGACAGGAGCAGGGCTCAAGCCGCGCCTGGGAAGAGGCTGCCGAGCGCAGCGCAGCGCAGGCTGACCCAGAGCAGCAAAAGGGTGCCCGGGGCAGCGGGCTCTGAGCGCTGGAATAAGTACGAGGATCCGGGGAAAAGAGCTGTGCAATTTCAGCTGTGAAAAGCCCTGGCATCTCGGGAGAGGAAGAAGGCAATTTAAGCCTGGAAATTTGTGTTCGGCTGCAAACACTTCTGCCGAGGTTTGCAATAGCACTTAAAACTGACCCAGGACTTAAAGCCTCCGCTTCAGAAGCTGTGCATTTTTTCATCTCCAAATGAGGAACACGAGTTTTAAAATTAGCTCGTTATTTTTTCCCCCCTGTGCTTTCAGAAGATATGAGCAAGGCTTCAGGGGTATTTGTTGTGGTTGCAGGCCGAAATTTTGTATCGTGCAAGGATGGTTCTATTTTCAAACGAAATTCCAGTGTGTGCTGTAGTGAAAGGGGAAAAAAACACAAACAAAAACGAAACAAATTATCCACTTTAACCTCCTTTTAATATATTTTTTTCCTTACAAACACATTGCTTCAGAAGAGAAATGTGTTTATTCTGAAATGTTCCCTACAATTAGTCTGTGCTTTGAACGCAAATTCCGGATGCACTGAAGTCACTTATCTGCGGAGATATCACCAACAACATTAAACAGCAGGGAAAGAGGCAAAAAACGTCCCAGATGCTGGAGTCATCTTCCAGATTCTGGGAAGACGACGCTAAAGGAAATATTCATTTACCTATCGGAGCTTCCCAAACCAACATCGGGAGCTTGCCCCAGTCCTGTGCCCTCGGAAATGCAACTGAACCCCACTTTGGGTCTGACTCCAGCAGCGGCAAGTTAAATCTAAAAATAAAGTGGTTTGGGCTTTTTTGTTTGTTGGCCTGTTTTTCAATAAATTGTAGTCTTGCTATAGAAAACCTTTAAACGCTAAAAATTACTTGGTTATCTGCAAGCGCCGGGGCAGCAGCGGAGGTGCGGGGAGTCCCGGGAGCCGCCGCTGCCGCCGGGCGCAGCTCGGGGATGGCCCGGGAACCCGCAAAGGGGGGTCCGCGGCCACCTCCTCCCCAGCCACGCACACCAGATAGGAGGTATCTCAATTTACACCAGCTGCGACCCTGGCTCGCCGTCCGCAGGAGCGGCGAAGCGATGATCCTTTCTTATATTACGATAATTACTTTAGAAAGCCTGACTCACATAAAAAGTATCTATAAAGATTTACTCGCGGTTTTGTCAATTTCGAAATAGGTTTCTCCGTTTTCCATCTACTCTAAACTTGCTGGTTTTAATCTCCAAAACAGTCGTTGGAAAAGAAAACTGGGGGAGGAGAAGCATTTCTATAAAGAGCTTAACCAAAGCACATTAAATATTTTCCCAACATCACCAAATAAACAACTATTCTCCAGCTCCCTATAAACTATTTAAAGCATGTCATATCATCTCTTCTGGTCTTGCCAATGTACTTTACTTTTAATTTACAAGCTGATTAGAGCAGGGGCCTGTCTTCTTGTATATATTTGCAAAATATTTGGCACTCTTTCAGTCAGTTGCAGTTCACAAACACTTAAAACTGCGTTTAACTTCATTAGTATAGGTAGTCACTTCGATTGTTCCTCTCTTTTGTAGAGCTACTGCCTGTGAAAGTGCTTCTTGTAAATGGTCTGAGCAGTTGTTGAAGGTTTTCAGCAGAGGAAACCTCTTCGGATGGAAAAAAAAAAAAAAAAAAAAAAAAAGAGAGAAGAAAAAGCACAATGGAAATCTAAACTCAGATCACAGGCTATACAAATTGGCCCAAAAGAAAATGGGGGAGATCTCCTTAGGAGGAACATTTTTAGTTCACTAAAGAATAAACTTTGCTTATAAATGATGAAAGTTATTATCATCAGAGGATGTCCTGTACCAAACAAACCTCCATTAGGCTGGGAAGGATAAAACAGGCTAGACAGCCCTTTAAAAAAAAAAAAATCATCATGTCTTTGATTCCCAAGATATCAACCATGTCTGTTTCTGTAGTGCTGTCAAGTAAATCTGAGTTATGGATGCTCTAAAAGAAGCCAGCAAGGAGAAAATTCAGCAAGTGAAAATTAAGAGTGTTATCCATACTTCACAAAAATACACTTTCTTTTCAGGCTCTTAAGATTCTGCCCTGTAGCATGGTATGACAATTTCTTAGAAGAGCAAGACCAGTGAATGTGGTAAAGCTGTGATCATCAGAGCATGCAATTGCATGAGAGATTCTTTTTACTGAGCTTTTTGCTCTTTCTGCAATGCAGTGTCCATCATTTTCACCACAAGAGCCTTAACATCTGGAATGCAACCTCCTAAAACTGCCAATGCCTCAAGGTGGGTGTCGCACAGTCTGAACTCCACTGCTGAAACCATTTTCTGGCATGTTTATGTATCATGTCTAACCTGATCAAACACACAGAGGACAGTTGCTTGATTTCATACAGTATCCACACATTGCTCTTTAATGTAGGTGACCTGGGAGGTTCTGTAAAAAGCAAATACCTCTGTCTGAGCTGGAAGGGCTGGCTGGTTAGAGAGCTCAGCCACAGCAGGAGGAAAGCAAGCCTACTGAGAGAGCTTCCTCCCTCCATACGTGCAAAAGGCAAGGCATCGATCAAAACCAACGGCCTGGTCAGGAAAAGCACAGTTGGCAATGTTGACTTTGCGTTTTTGCCAGCCTGAAAGGAACACAAACTGGTATTTCCAAATCTAGCCACAGGAAAATAGAGCACGTTTCTTCGAGAGTCAATCTGTACTCACTAGCTGCATAATGAAGAAACCTGTAAAAAAAAAAAAAAAAAAGGTGGGGGGGGACAGGGACAAAAAAAAGCACTGGTGCCATAAAGGTTGTGAGTGTGGGCTCTCCCTGGGTGGCACACCACAGAATTAAACTGGGAGGATGAAACGGAGTTTTAGGCAGCTACCAATCAATGATTTTTTTAGGGTTTTTTTTCCCAGTTTTTTTAACTTAATTCCCAGTTCTGTGAGAACTTAGATACCATGTACTCTGTTGGACTAAATAGCATTTATTGTTTTCCTCAATCTGCCTTATTGTTTTACTTCATCTAACTTCTGATGCATGGTCTCAAAAATTTTGTTACAAGCCCAGGGTACCCTGGTCCTGCAGATTTGTCCATGGAGAGAACTTGTGAAATCCCAGAGTGTTCAACTGTCAACAGGACTTCAGAAGTCCTTGAAAGACTGAGATGCACGATTTCAATAAAGCTGTAGGAATTGCTCTGGGAGTTCAAACCAGGTGCCATCTGAGCACACAGAAATCCCCTTTGCCCAGTGCCTCTTAAGCAAGCAGAAAAAAATCCCCATAATGACTGAGAACGTTTCAGTGTACAAAAATGCCCTTGGATAGAGAATGCTCTTTGGCTCCATTAACTTCTCTGTACTCATCAATGGCCAGGTCTGATTTCACTTTTGTCTTTCATATCTTGAGAAGCAGCAAATACAGCAGCAATTTGTCACAGTCAAAGAGATACTGAGTGAGAACACAACAGTGAGACTGGAGCTCTGCGGTGCCCTGAAGACCACAATAGCCTCAGAAACCTTTTTCTTCAAAATGAGCCCAGCCCTGAGCAGCAGAGAAATGTGTAGAATTATCCCTGTTTCACATCATCACGTGAAAAAGAAAGAGAAGTGAATATGCCAATTTTACAAGCCTGAGAATGAATGCAAGAGAGTATTTGTCCCACCATCTGGGGGTGATGATAGAGGTGAAGGAAGAGGGAATATGAGGGGGATGGTAAAAGTTGACAGAGACCTTCTATTTTTCTGGAGGGATGCTTTACATTCCAGCAGCAAAATGGAGGAAGTGGACATGAGAATTAGATCAGAGAGGGGAAGTAAGAAGA
Source organism: Promerops cafer (assembly GCA_013398275.1). Lineage (NCBI taxonomy): Eukaryota > Metazoa > Chordata > Aves > Passeriformes > Nectariniidae > Promerops > Promerops cafer. The sequence continues at coordinate 171,853 of VZSE01011912.1, forward strand.
TGGATGAAGTGCAAGACTGGAGGAGCAAACGAGTCAATTATAAAAAAGAGGAAGGAACTGTGTGCAGAAATCTATGAGGAGATGGAGCTCAGGGGAAGAAACAGCAGCCAAAATGCTCTCAAATCAGAGAGGTGATCTCAAATCTGCTGAGATGAGAGAGACAGAAAAGAATTGGAATATTTCAGGTAATGATAAAACTGTAAACCCCTGTCCACTGTATTTATTTGCAGAGGGCAAACAAGCTCTCTGTCACCAGCACTATCCAGACATCTGAGCATGGCCCTGCTACAGACAAAGACAGGACAAATCAGCTCTGTCAAAGCTGCAAACTGTTGGTGTGCATTAGAGAAATCAGAAGCAACACATGAAACGCACGGCTAGAGAGCAAGAGGAGAAAACTATGGGTCATGCCTGAAAACCAGACAAATAGATGAAGTAGAAATAAAGTTAAATGCCCATAAGAAACTGCAAAATCCGGAGGCTCAGAAGAGAGCACCACTGAATGAGAGGGGAGGGCCAGCAGTACATCAGTGACCTGTACTCATGGAGGGAGGAGGAGATGGGCTGATGCCAGATAGACTTTAAACCAAATACTCTGCTTCCATTGCCCAGAAAAAGATCTCAAATAAATCCAGAAAAAGCAATGTTCTTTCTGCATAAATTCCAGAGCCCTTACAGGAACTCATCCTCACCTCAGCATTGCTTAAGGGCTGGCATGTCAGCAGAAGTGAGGGGTGAGGTGCAGAGTCCCTAACTCAGGCACAGAACCTTACTGCCCTGTAGGGAAAGTGCATTTACCCATAGCACAGACATCTTTGTCCTTTCTACCACGGGCAACTGGGTGTTGCCTTGTGTCTTCTCCCTCCACTGTTTCCCTTCTGTTAGTCCTTTAGAACAGCAACAATTGAGAAAGCTAAAAATAAAGCTATATAAGCAATATAATAGGCATGCAATTGCATGTCTATTCTCTTTGAAAAAAATGATGCTTTATTTCCTGTTCAATGGAAAATACAGTTTGATGTTACAACTATTAGGTTTTGACTGAATGCAGAAATTTGACTGAAACAATGACATTTCCCCCTGTATTTACTATTACCATATGTCACTGATTATATATTTAAGTTGCAAAAATGAATTAAATTTCATGGCTTCCTCAAGCTAGATTCTCTTGGAATGGACTGTCTTTTGTTATTAACCAAAATGCTTGGAAAACAGCTTAAATCAAAACAGCAGACTTTTGGTATCATTTCAGGAGAAAACTGGTTATCACAAACCAAGCGCTTAACACATCATCATCCAGAAGGCTGGGTAAAGCATTGCAAAGCTGCAGCCATCATGGCCAGGATGGAGAAAGAGGGTTAATTGAACACCACAGACTTAGAGATGGAAAAAGGAGAGGGAAAAAAAGACACTGTTTGAAGCTCTCTTGCCTGGGGTCTTATTCCTTCTGCTTCTGAAGTTATCATATATCCCACATCACAGTGCTTATTTCACTTACTTAAGGAAAGTATCTTCTCTAAGCTGGTTACAGAGCATTAGTGACAATCAGATTGCACATATGTTCCAAGAGAAGCCAGCCTTGTCCTTGCTAGATTTCCTCCTGCTTTCTGGGGAGAGAAAAAAAAAAAAAAAAGAAAAAATCTGGGTTTTTTTTCACTCCTTCTGTTTCCCATCATGATTTGGATTGCTAACATTTCTCTCCCCACTAGGAGTCCCTGGTGGCTCCTGGCCCTTTTCTAGAGGACCAGCGGACAGCAGAGCCCCTGGGCTCCCATCAACCAGGAAGGAAGTGAATTGCAACCCACAGCCTCCGGGACTCCAATTTCAGACCTTAAAGTCGAGGTGATGTAAAGAGACTTTAGGAAACTCCCCATGTCCATGCTTCCCACTTCCTCCAGGTCCTGTCTGGACCTGAACAGCCAGAGCTGGAAAAGGACAGCAGTGACTAGAGAAGTCACCACTGGCAGGTTTGTGGATATTGCGGGCTGTGACACAATCTGCAGAGGGACCTCAGTGGTGGCAGACATAGTGTAAAGCAGAACCCGAGCAGTGCTGGTGAGTGGGAATCAGGTTGTCATTCCTAACTGAAGAGTTAGGGAAGAACAGATAAAATAAGTAGGGTTCAGCATAAGAGAAGAAGGACAGTTGTGCTGTGCTTGCTGAAGGACTCACCAGGCAGGATCCAGCCAGGACAGGCCTCAGTGAGAACACCGCAAATTCATGTCATACTTTGCCAAAGACTCAATCAATTGAGCATGTGCTAAAGCTGAGTTTGTTTTGTCTTATTTGGAGCTTTGGAAGATATTTCCTATCTTGCCTCATTGAACACACTCCAACCACACACCTGCAACTTCTGGAGTGCATCCTCTCAGCAAGAGGCTGGCTAGCACGTCATCACTTATGTGGGGCAAATCCTACTGAAAGCACATCTGACCACAGCTTTCACACCAGTTTACTTTTACATGTAGCACATGTAAGCTAACATCTGGCAAGAACACAACTATGTCCTGATCGAGATGGAGCTCATAGCAACAGATGGTTTTTGATACTGCAGGACCAGAGAGGCTGTACCTTAAACTGAGCATTATCTCTCTTCTGAGTTTTTACACCCTCTGGCCACTTCTTATTCTGAGTGGAGCCACTGTCAGTACAGCTTTGCAGTCCCCTCAAGACCAAATACACTGTCAACCTGCAGGTCACTGCCTAGTCCTAACATCCAGGTGATTTTGCTCCCATTGAGGCATGTGAGCGCATGAAGCAGGGTGCTGATGCAACCATTATATTGTACATCAGTAAAACATGAGGTTAGCAATGCCCTGAACCAGACAGTGCCTCCAGTGCAGGAGGAAGCTTTCTCTCCAAGCACACAGTAGCTCTGCCTGCAGGCACACAAGCAGCATCGGTAGTTAGCATCTAACAAGCAACATCTGCTGCCTATTTGGGGGCAAAGGATGGAAAACCAGCAAAGAGTAGCCTACAGTGGCAGCTCCTCAAGACTGAGATTTTCATACTAAAGGGAAAAGCGTTCGGAAGAGAAAATCCAGCATCAAAACGAATGTTGCTGTGACTCGAAGGTACGAGATGTGACTAACCGCCTCTGCCGCTTTACACAGTTACTGTCCGCGATTTTTTTTTTTTTTTTTGCCAGATCTTTATTTTGCCAGTAGAAGTGCGGCGAGAGATTGCCACCTTGTGGTTCCTTCTCCTGCAGTGCCATGTTTTTTTTCCCCACATGTTCCAGGCCAGACCAGGGGTTTCCAAACCGCTGTCCAGGGATTTCTAGTAACAAGGGTACTATGAGCAAGAATACCTTCCAAATACTTAATTAACTAGAAAAAGCACGTCTGTAATTCACTGTCCTCACTTCCTATACGGAGAAACTTATCACCAGAAAACCTTTCAGGAATCTAACCTGCAAGTTAATAAACACGAGTAACTACTGGCATGGGTACACAGCTCCCAAACAGCAGTACAAAATGCAATGGCAGTGATGCACAAAACCAGACTGTCTTTACAGTGTTCTCAGAACCAAGAAGTCTGCGAGAAATACAGGGCTGATGACAGCCTGCCATTGCTAAAATATGGGATGATATCAGACAGTAGTCCCACGAGGTCCTAATAAGGAACCAGCAGCCGTGTGCTCATCTCCCCCACCTTGCAGATAGGAAGGCAGAAGCAGGCTGTGCTGGTCCCGAGTCTCTTTGGGTACTGCTTAGGGCAGCTTGTGAGATCTGTCCCTCAGGCAGCACAACCTGGAGCAAGGTCTGCACAAGCAGGTTAGGAGTTGGCTCCTTCATCAATCATGCCCAGGCAGAGCACCAGGTAATATTTCCTCAGTGGTACTAAGGGGGAGTTAGAAAGTGGAAGATCAACTAGAGCTTGTGAAGCAGCACACAGCCCCTGTGAACACCCAGTGAATTTATCAAATTTGCAAAAAAAAAAAAAAAAAAAAAAAAAAGCTGCCTTTCCCAGAGGGAGAGAGAGAAGAGTCATAACACAGAAAGGAGCACAGACCCCCCTGGTAGCTCTTCATGCCTGTCTGCCTGCTGACATACTGACACAAAAAGTGACCTATTTTCATGGGAGCAATAATGAGTGAATAATCAGAATTTTTCGGGAACTTCCTTTGCCTCCATGACATTTTCTAGCTTCCTGCTTTGCCACTACGGAGCCTGTTGCAGTTGTAAGCAACTGCTTTTCAGTTCCCCAGCTTCGTTTCAAGTTTGTCGTGAATGCTGGTCCAGGGAAGACACTAAAGTTTAAGGAGTACCTAAGCGCATTCTTGAGCACATACTTCTGAAGTTGATATACTCTAGCAACACTCCCCATCAGGTCTAGACATGAGAATAAATGTAGTTACAATGTGGTACATTTGTTTCCTAGAAAGACTTCAAATCTAACGACTACCCACCCCCCATTAAAAAAAAAAAAGCCCAAACAAACAAAAAAATCAAACCACTCCCACGGGAAGAAGGGAAATTAATTTGAACTGAAAAGCTGAAGAGTAGGGCCTCGACAGATAACAGAGGGAGGTTGAATGCAAATTCCAGCTCCAGAGACTGCTGGCAGAAATCCCTCAGCAAACCCCGACCGCACAGTGCAGGGGAGGCGAAGCCCCTGCACCGCGAACCACAGGCAGTGTACCTGGGGTGACACCGGGAGCCAGCGCGGCCGCGGGTGGCAGCGGCAGAGCTCGCTGTTCGGGCCCGCAGCCCACTCTGGCTGCCAGGGGTGGGGGCTGTCCCGCATCACCGCGAATGTGCCCCGGCGCAGATCCGCCAGCACCTCACCAGGTGCGGAGAGAGCGCGCGGTGCCGCCCGCCGCGGGGATGCTCCCGCACGGGCCATGCGGGGCGGGTGGGCGAACTCCTCGGTCCCCTTCGTAGCGTCCCGGTTGGCGGCCCCGCTCAGCCGGCCCCTCCCGCCGGGGCGCCGCAGGCCGGCTCCTGGTCGCACGTGGCGCGGCGGCCGCCCGCCCCCC
>VZSE01011912.1:177565-202006 GCA_013398275.1 Promerops cafer
GCTGGCTCTGCGCCTCGCTGCCCGGCGGCGGGCCGGCGGCGACGGCCGGCGGGCCACGGGGAGCGCCCTGGCTGCCGGTGCTGCTATGCACCGCCGCCGTCTTCCTGGGTGGCGAGGTGCTGCCCTACTCGGTGTGCTCGCGGCACGGGCTGGCCATCGCCTCCCGCACGCTCTGCCTCACCCGGCTGCTGATGCTGGCCGCCTTCCCCCTCTGCTACCCGCTCAGCCGCTTGCTGGACTGGGCGCTGCGGCAGGAGCTCAGCGTCTTCTCTACGCGGGAGCGGCTGCTGGAGACGCTGCGCGCCGCTGGCCCCCACGGCGACCTGGTGCGGGAGGAGCTGGCCATGGTGCAGGGCGCGCTGGAGCTACGCACCAAGGTGGTGGAGGATGTGCTGACACCGCTGGCCGACTGCTTCATGCTCCGGGCCGATGCTGTGCTGGACTTCGCCACCGTCTCTGAGATCCTCCGATCTGGCTACACCCGTATCCCAGTCTATGAGGGTGACCGGCGCGACAACATTGTCGACCTGCTCTTTGTCAAAGACCTGGCCTTTGTCGACCCTGATGACTGCACTCCCCTGCAGACTGTCACCCGCTTCTACCGCCGCCCGCTCCACTGCGTCTTCAATGACACACGCCTCGACACGCTGCTTGAGGAGTTCAAGAAGGGTGAGGTCGCCAGGCCACCCTCCGCACCCCCCCGGGCTTCCCCTGCACCCCTCTGCACCCCCAATGATTTCCAGGTCAGCAGCCTCCACGGGCAGCCCTGCATGGCCTCCTGGCAGGATGTGGCAGGTACCAGAGATGCTGGGGGGAATCGGTCCCTGCATGTGCCGGTGTGTCGATGACCCTGGTGTCACCTGGTGGAACATCCCTGGGTGGATGGAGGGCCAGCAGTCCTTGATGTACCTGTGATGTTATGAAGACTGTAAGAGCCTTTGGCCTCACAGGTTGCTGTCTCTGCAGGTGAGCCTGTCCCTCACGGGCTGATGTGTCTGCAGTGGCCTGGCAGCATGGGCATGGTACCTGCCTTGCACCATTGCCCAGACAGCATTTGCTGCTCTGTTCTGTGCGGAGGAGTTTATGACAGGAAATCGCTTCTCATTACTTAGCTTTCACATTTTCAGCTTAGCAGTGAGAAGGCGGTCTATAAAGTGTTTCTATGCGAGTGGTTTAAAGAAAGAAGAAAAGATTAAGCCCTTAGAAAGAGCTGTACGTTTTTTGCAGCTGTGACAGCATTCATAATGCAGCTGCCAGCAGCCCGAGAGATGCTGAGAGCTGTGTTTCATTAACCATACCTTGAGAATACGCACAGCATGTGTTTTTCTCTCCCACTGGGAATTGTGTTTTGCCGCGTGCTGCTCGCTACGTCATACTGTGGTGAGTGGGTCTAAGAAATGGCTGCAGCAGTGACAAGCTGCATTATGTAATGCGTGAGGGCAGCGCTTGGCTCCTGGGCTGCCTGGCACCGCTCTGCCGCAGGCAGAGCTGATCATGTGAGAAAGGCCAACCTGGTCCACTCCAGATACAGAGAAGGCCTCTCTGTGAGTCATCTCCTGCTCGTTTTTAGAGGGGGGAGAAGGAGAGGATAGGACATTTCTCAGTGTGCCAGGAATGTGCTCATCAGATACATGCAGGTCAGCATCTGCTCCGGAGATGTTCAGCTGCTTTCCCATTCCACTCAGGATCACAGGCAGAGGAGTTCTGTGTGCCACCACCTGCCCTCTCTGCCCCTCAGCAGGACTGGAGACTCCCAGTGGAGAAAATCAGAAAATTCCTGGGTTTTTTTCAAGACTATTAGCAAAGGCATTGGCACTGTTCTCTGGGTTCAACCTTGGCGAGCTGCAGTAGTCCATGCCTGCCCCCTTTCCCCCACACCAGTTGTCTCTTGTCTTCCTAATTCCTCATGTGCTTCTCAGTTCCTTTCTAACTGTGTTTTCCTGCAATAACACTGAAGTTCACTTGAGGTCTCTTCTACCTCTCTCTTGTCTAGAAATGTCCGATGATTTTGGCACCCTCTCCCTTGGTCAGGCTCCCCTGCAATTTATCTTACTTTGATACACTTCCCCTTCCAAATTTCTTCTACAGCCTGGTACCCTATAGATCAATAGACCTATAAAAATGGACTTGTGGTTGCTTACTTCCCTGCCCTTTGCTTGCTGTCCTCTCTGCCCTCCTTGAACAGAGCTGTTCGGTGCGTGCTGCTCCACGAGCTCATGGGTATGGTAACAAACCTTGCTACCTGCCCTGCACTTCCATATGCTGGTCTTCATCTCAGATGGAGATTATCCATCCTTCTTTAACTTTGCTGTGTTAAACTCTTGGCATATCACTTCAGGTTCTTCCTCCTTTATATCTGTCTGCCGTTGTGGCCTTCTGGGGTGTTTTGCTACAGCCCCTAGTTAGACCTCTCCCTAAACCCTTTATCTGCTCCCACCTCACTTCTCCTTGTCTTTCCTAAACTACATGGCTGAAAAGCCTTGCTTTTTGGTCTTCGTATCTAACTCTGCATGGGGTTTAGCAATTCCAGCTCTTCCCCCAAATGTTGTTCATCCCAAAAAGTGATGTTTTCTTCTGATTCATCTTTCCTCTATTTGTAGGCATTTGGTCACCCCCAGCACCCTGAATTTGCAAAGAGTTACCCCCCAGTCCAGCCCTGAACTCTCCTAAACTGTATTTTTCCAGTTCCAAATACAGGTTTTTGTGCTGGCTCCCACACTGTGACAGATGTTAGCTCCCAAATGCCTTCAGCCCCATCCACTGCTGCGTCACTTGACTATTTAATTTCTAAAATAAAGATTTCCCGTTTGTAATTAAGAATCTTTATCACTGTCTCCTTTTCTGTGTCCATTTGAATTATGGTGAAGTATCTTATTTGATCCAATCAAGGTTGCTTTCCATGGCCAGGTCTTCTGAGACACCTTCACTAATTAGAAAGTAGGCTGATTGCTTGTTGGCTCAGCGAGTGTTTAATGAAGGCATTCATCACTTCACACATCCAAGGTGCCTGCAGGACAGCAAATGCTCCCACTGATAAAGCCCAGCCTCTTTCTAGGAAATTAAAGTCTCTGGTAAGAATGGGCATTAATAACCACCTCCAGGTACTTATGTCCCTCACAAGCCTTTAGATAAGCCAGCTTTTCTTTCCCTTTCTCATGATTAACTCAAACAATTTTTGTGTCTATTTATTTTTGTTATTATAATGTTTATACAAAATACCTATAACATTTTATATTCTTCTTTCCTGGATAGAAATGTGTACTTCTGATCTGTTTCACTAATGACTAATGTTCTGCCACATCCACTATACCCATAATGTCATTTTTTGCATAATGTATAAGTAACACAATTTCACTGCCAGAACTCCTTGCCACAGTACACAAACACCTGTTCTTTCTTACTGAAAATGTCAAGGGATTATTAAATGCAGCACTTTGGGACTCTTGCTCACACCTCCGACAGCACTTTCATTTTCTGTCTCCTACTCGCCGGTATCTCACTGTTATCCTTGTTTACCTGAGGCATTTCTTTTCTCTTGCTGTTCTGTCCCAGCTATGACAATAATCAGCCTTTTTTTCCTCTTTGGTCTTCTACAGCAGGGTTTAAGGGGAAGCTTTCCTTCATCTGTTTTTAGGTGTGCTCACACTAACCTCGTTTGAGTGCAGTTCCATTACGATGCATTGGTGTTTACCTTGATTTTAATCCACAGATGTGTCACAAACTGCCTCTCCCCCAGCAGGACCTTGTGTGGAAGGGATTACCTTCCACAGACCTGTAGCATCAGCTCTCCGTTTAATTTAACATTTAAATTGTGTGAAATAGTAGCATACACTCAGTAGCACCAAGGGAGCCCCTGGCCCAGTGTGGTTATGGTGCCCAAGAGCAGCTGTGAGCTCCTGGTTAACAAAACCTGGCCCCTGCTCCATCACGGCAGAACTGGTCAAACTCTTCACCTCTGCCTTTTCACAGCCCTGCTGCTGTGGCCATTGTTTGATTTCTCTTTCAGTACTGGTTCCTGCAGAGAGGTGCTTAAATTGGGGGTCCCGATGGAACTGGGAAAAACCCAGAGAAGACTCCAAACAGCACTAGAGGGGCAGTCTGGCCTGCAAGTGAATAATGTAGCCTTCAACCCACAGCCCAAATGAGGAGGGCAGCTGCAAAAGCCATATAGAAAAACATTACAGCAGCGTGAGACAGGTTCAGCTGAAGGAAGGAAATACTTGTGCTGCAATATGGTTTTGACTTCATCTTCTCAGCAAAACTCAGCAAAAAGAACTCAGAAATAATGAGGGCTGGACACCCAATTTGCCATCTTTTCAGGGAAACTAGACACAGTCTTTTATAGAAGGCATACATTGTTGTGCAGCATTAGTTGAGAAGTGCTAAGTAAAGGACCCTACACAAAATGTGTCCCCTCTTCACTTGAAATAAGAAAATACATACCAGTACAGTAATTTTACCACCTGCAGCCTGGTGAAAGAAGATGAAAATACTGAAGGAGTGAAAAAATTGGGAGACAATCTCTTGGCAATTTTTATTGGTACACCTTGGAGTACCTGGCTTTATTCTGGGCTCCCAGGAGAAAATATCTAATACACCAAAAAAATAATTGCACCATATTTAGCAAGCTAAAGCTATGTTGGGAGGCAGATGAGCTTTCTGTAGGATAAACTTTACCTAGGGAATGTGGAGCTATGAGGAAGGGTTCATGCATTTATTCAGTGTGAAATGTTGTGGGTGATAAAATCTGTTTCTCCTCCTTTCTTGAAGATAACCAAGCAATGCGTGTTGCAGCTCCAGTCCAGTGATATAATTCCTCATGGGAACCCCTTCTGTGAGGTCCACGTCCTTGTTTTGTAGTGCCTCTGGGAAGTCATAGTCTTGTCCCTTCCTCAAGTACTTTATGGATTTTGTTGACTGATTTCCTGGAGGGGTCTATATACAGCACTGGCACCTTTCAGCAAGTAACTTTCTTCTGTCAGAGGAACAGTAGAAATTTGCTCTTAATGTTCATTTTCCTGCAGCAGGGCAGAGGCTGAGCTGCAACTCAAATTAGCTTTCTGTGGTTTGGCATCTTTTAAGAGTTACTAAAAATAAATTCTCCAAACTCCAAACTTTCAGGCTTAGCAGGGAAAACAGCCTGTGCTGTGGAGGAGCTGGAGGAGCTAGGAGCTCTGCCCTAGGGTCTGTCTTTTCAAAATGCTCCACAGCCTCTATTAGACTTCTGCAAATTTAATGTAGCTGGAGAAGGTGCTTACGTTTGCCAGGAACTGGGGTCAGTACCATTTCAGATGCTTTTTGTACCATCTTTCTGATCCCACAGTGTTGCTTCAAATTTAACTCAGCCTTCAAGAGATTTCTGCAAGTGTTGCAGTCACTCTGCTGGGCATCTTGATGAGCTGAAGCAATGCCCTCTCAAGGCAGCTGCATGGGTTAAAGAGCCAGTTTTATCCAGGAACAATCACCTACATGTCCCCTGGAATGTGGTTGCCAGGCTGAGAGCAAGTGAGTTGCTGACAGACAAAAAATGGTCTCAGTGTCTCATGCTGCAGTTCTGCCTGAAACGTTGCTGTGCTTTTCCTGCTAAACTGTGCTAAATCTTACTGTGTAAACCCTGGACTGCTCTACCCCACCCCAGTAACCCCAGGATCAGGCCTGATCTGGGCAGGCATTCAGCAGAGCAAGAAGGGAGCCAAGTCCTTGGGGGAGAGGGCACCCTGCCACCCACTCCCCTCTTCATAGCTGTCAAAGGCACCTTCATACCGAGGTGTTGGGTACCCAGGAGGTCAGGATCCTGTTGCACAACAGATGGAAGATGAGGTTCCATGTCCCCTCTAATCTTCTTCTTACCCTCCTGATCTGCAATGGTAATAGATCAGCTATTCTGAATATTCCATCTTTTTTACCATTTTCCTTAGGATTAGGAAAAGCACAAAAGGAGAATATGAGAAAGGCTACAGACAGATGTAAGCAGGTGAAGTTTTCGTCTCCGAGAAAGGTCTGGGTTAGGTTAGGATTTACAGTTTTTCCTTTACATAGCTCTTACTCTTGTAGAGCTGTGTGACCCTGCAGCCCTCTTGCTTATTTCTCCCCTGCTTAGATGTGCATTTCCTCTGGACACAATGTGTGCTTTCACCCATGGTGCAGAGTCGTGGTAACACAGGATCATGCTCACACACCTTTCCAGTTCAAGGTGTTCAAATCAGGGTCCCCACTTCCTTCTGATGCAGGTCAGCAAGAGGGCATGGAGATACTGGCAGCCCCTGTGAAGAGCTCTGAAGAAAAGCACACAGAAAACAGATTTCAGTTACATCATGGTTGTTTCACAAATCAACCTTATTTTAAAATTACTCTTTTTTTTTTTTTTTTTTTCCCTCCATTTTGTAGCTGTAAATGGTTCAGGCACAGGTTTGTGCCTGTACCTTTGATCTCCTAATAACAGCTTCAGATCTTACTGTAAAATTTATGAAAATAAATTTCATGCCCAGAATGTTCATCCCGTGGAACAAGAGCCAAGGCTAAAGCATCTTTAACATGCCTCTGGGAGGGTACCTATACAAAAAAAAAATGATAAAGGAGTAGTCTGGGCTATATTTGAACCCAACAGCACTTTCTTTCCCAGAAATCAAGGCATTTCCATGTGTTCAGGCCCTGTTCCCTCATTGGGGAAGATGCTTTGAGGTGGATCTATGAGCCCAAGGTCATTTAGGTGCCTATGAAAAACGAGGCTCCTAAAAATGGGCATAAAAGCTTCGGGTCTGTTCAGATGCTTGCTCCATCTGGAAGCTCTCAGCTGTTTATATTAGCTCTGTAATTTAGCGTTTTGAGGCATTAACTTTCCACTGAAGCTGTTGTTTGAAAAGAGCAGATTTCATGTAGCTCATAAAGAATTTAGTGCAGTTGTATCCCATGCTGAGCAGACACTTAATCACCTATAGACTTCCTGTGCAGGAGCAGTCCTGCGGAGGCCGGCAGAGCTGCTCGCACAAGGAAAGTTAATTGCCCATTTGTTCTGGCATTTGCCAAACCAAGGCTTTGATTCTCAAGTGTTTCACCGTGCTTTCCTGCATCAGTGATAGCCCTGTAAAGTTCACATGTGACAGCCTGCTAGTGGGGAAGCAGCTCACCCTTATAATTCATCTCATTCGAGCTATCAAGCAGTGGTTACAATAGCACAGTTTTTGGAATCAGTTTTACAGATCTTAAAGCTGTTTTAGATCAAGTTTGGGGGTTTGTTTAAATGATCTACCTCCCTCTGTTGTGCTCCCACCGAGGCTGACCTGCTGGATAATGGCTGCAGAGGAAAATGTGACCCCTCTGGTGTCCCCAGGTCTGTCCCTATGCCACCCTCCCTTAGACATTGCTTTCGTCTCATTGCCCAGATTCTGCCCTTGTACATGCTCTAAAGGCCACTGCTTTATCCTCCTGTGCAAGTGTAGCAGCTCCCAGGGCTGGGCAGAGGGATATAGCTGAGCTTGGCAGCATTGCCCAGGAGGGAGCAAGCCATGACCATACAGCCAAGGCACCTGCAAACCCCCCACCAAAATTTATGGGGTCTGTTAAAAAGTTGATGGGAAGAGATACACGATGCAGTCAGGTCAGGGGGGTGGGGCACAACAATGTGAATGATCTCATGTCCCTCAGGTGGGAAATTGGAGCATGTCAGCCCTCTCCCAGAGGGGAGCAGCTGCGAGCAGCACTCACTTAAAGGACAGGAACTGGCTGGCATTCAGGGCTTCTTGTGACGTGGATACCAGCTGGCCAGGCGTGGGCTGGGATCAGCTCTCTCGGAATGGGCAGCAGCAACCACACTGAACTGCAAAAATTTTCCATTGTTGGGTACCTGCTCCATTTCTAACATGGGTGTTAGCCTGGAAACATGAACCTGGGGGTTTGGAGTGTGAATACAAGTGTTTATTTTCTGTGAAAATAACTCTGGAGTGCTCCAACAGCCCTACTGGCTCTGCCCCCAGTGCAGTGAAACGATGGGTCTCCTTCCAGGCTAATGGTGCTGGGTTATTTCTAAATAATCTCATTTGCAGCTATGTGAACATGGAGCTTGAATCACATTTCTAGTGTAAATTGCAGTGTCGATGTAGGTGTTTGGCCAAAAAAAGAATTGCCTCCATCACTCTCTGACTGCCTTTAAGTAGCACCTAAGCTTTTTGTAAGGGCTTGGTGGTTTTGGGTTGCATGTAAATGTCATTAACAACAAGCTCTCAGCCAAAAGAAATAACTTTTCCCCTCTCCTCGCTCACCCGAGGACTTGTAGGAGACCAGATGGCCCCAGTGTTTGGGAGCAGAGTTTGGCAAAGGAGACATTTTCAAAAGCTGGACTTTGCTAAGATGAAACGTAGCTGTTGCTGCTGTCTCGCAGCCAGCTCCTCTGCTTTTTTCTTTTTAAGTGCCGTGTTGCTTTATTACCCACTGAACAGAAAAGATGCACAAACCTATGTATGAAAGGAGTGAAATAGCCCAGTCCAAAGAACATGCTGAATTTTCAGTGCCCCAGGGCTATTGATTTGTTTTTTTAAAGTGCATCTCACTGCTACTTGCTGCAATGTTATGTTCTCATTTCTAAATCTGTAGGCGTGGGAGGCAGCGAGCTGCTCTCTGAAATCTTGCAATAAAAGTTTGGTATGAGGAGGAGGGAATTTATACTGTGGAAAATGCCCAAGATTTGCTGTGAGAAATGTATAGTGCTGATCTTCAGCTGAGAAATGTCGTCTTCTCATCTCAGATGCAGGGCAGGGTTATTTGAAGGTCACATGATCCCCAGCAAGACGTGTTTGTGGGACTGCCAGGCTGCTCTGGGAGTGCTTGTCCCTGCACCTCTGCAGGGACAAGCCGGGAGACACTGCGGGTAAGGAGGGAGCTGCACACCAGGCAGGAGCCCACCCCATCACATCTTCATGCATGAATACTGTTCACATCCCTTCTCGAGAGCAGCAGGAGAGCTTGTTGGGATGGGCTTATGGGAGAAGTGGATGCAGAGGCAGCTGCATAGCAGAGGGGACCTGCCCCCGTTTTGGGTGACCATTGCTGCTCAAGGAGCTCAGCTCCGAGCCCATGGGGAAAATAAGGTGTTAGCAGCTTCCCAGAGGTCGCTGCAGAACTTTTGGGTTTGTGCAGGCATTGCAACAGGAGACCCCAGGGATGCAGAGCAAACAGAGGGAGCAGAAGTTTTTGGCTGTGGTGCCAGTGAGGGTGCTTTTAAGTAAAACTAGAGGTTCAGAATCTGTGTGCACTGCTGAGCAGTGTGGGAGCCACATGGGCAGTAAGAAACCCAGTGCTGTTCATTGGCAGGTCCAAGAACATGTTGGAGCTAGAAACCCAGAAGGCGTCTGTGGCTTGGAAGTTGGGTTCTGGTCAAGATACTGAGCAGGACCATAAATCAGAGCAGCCAGTAAAGGAAGGGAGACATTGAAAAAGTCAAAACAGCTTATAGAGAACTGGACATGCAAAAACAAATAGAAATGTTTCAAGTATGCCAAAACCAAGAAACTTGAGAATGTGTCAGGAGAGGTGTCAGCTTACAAGGGACAAGTGAGGAAGAGGAAACTGTGATGCAGGAACACTGGAACTTCCAAGCAGGAGTCAACATCATTGCAGCTGAAGGTCCCAGTCTCACTCTGCTTATTTAAGGTAACATAGAGAAGATGCTGTCAAGGGCAGGGCTTGGAGAAGAATTTCAGGTGCAGGCTGATGGGTTGGAAAGTGTTCAGTGTCTGCATCCAGATGGTTCACCCAAGAGTTCTGCAGGAGCTGGGCTGAAAGCTGCTAGCAAATGTACGTGTTTCTGCATAAAAACCAGCTGCTGTTTCAAGGAGATGGAGGCTTTGCCCATATTTTAAGAAAAACCTTAGTCTTGGTCTGCACAGTGATGGGTAGAAAGGTGAGGGGGTGCCATTCCTGGCAATTTAATAGGAAAGATAATTAGCAACAGAATAAGAAAGTACCAGGAGGATGCGGGAAATCAGTCGAGCCAAGGACACATTCGCATTTCTATGTTGGAGAACATTGTCTCAACTCTGTTAAGAGTTCCTTTATGCCAATGAAGCTGAGGGTAAGGAAAAGCTGGTATAATGTACACTTCATCCCTGCACAGGAGGCTTTCAAAGAGCTGAACAGATTGACTCACAGCCTGGGTAAAGAGGGAAGGTGGCCCCAGAGAAGAGCCTACATCTACAAATCAGTCTGGACAGCAGCTGCCCTCTTAGGCTGGGCTGCGTGTCCAGCCCTTCTCCTTGGGTTAGCACATTTGGGTGGGTTTGGGTGACAGTGTCTGCTGTGATCTGTGCCTCCCACCAAACCCTGCCCACCTGCCTGCCCACCACGCCAGGGACCCCTCTGAGGATCACCGGGCCAGGTGTCTCACTGCCACTCTGCTTTTCCCCTGCAGGGAAGTCCCACCTGGCCATCGTGCAGCGGGTGAACAATGAAGGAGAAGGAGACCCGTTCTACGAGGTGATGGGCATTGTCACCCTGGAAGATGTCATTGAGGAGATCATCAAGTCCGAGATCCTGGATGAGACGGATCTGTACAGTTAGTGTCCCAGAGCAGATACTGCGGTTGCAGGAGCCAGGGTGGGAGCCTGCACAGACAGACGTGGCTAGGAAATAGGCCAGAGCAAATTGTGGTCCTTCCCCAGAGTAATTTGCTGTCATGATGGGAAAGACAAGAATGATGGAGAGATGCTGGTCAAGTGTCAGGGAGTCTTGAATGCTCAAGATAGAGAAGTACCAGGATCAGTAGCGGGTGGCTGGGCAGGGCCTGACCAAGGAACATCTGTGTTGGGCATGAAATGGGTGGTTCCCAGACTCATTTGCAGCTCTGGGTGATGCATCCAGCCAGGACAACGCAGGGCTTGTTCCTGAGGAGTGTGTTTTACAGTCCTGCTCCCTGCCCCAGGAGCTGCTCCCAAGGCTGGATGCACAGCAGGTTTTGTGCACCCCACTGCTCCATCTGCTGCTCCACAGCAGCCCTGCCATAGGGTGCAGCAAGGCATGCCTGTCCCTACGTGTGCATGTGACATGGGGCCCTGCAGCTGCAGCAGCTTTGTGGCTGCAGCAGGTGAGTGACCACTCTGCTCTGCCTGCAGCTGACAATCGGAAGAAGGAGCGGGTTCCCCACCGGGGACGAAAGCCCCAGGATTTCTCCATCTTCAGGCTCTCGGAGAGTGAGATGAAGGTGAAGATCTCCCCGCAGCTCCTCCTGGCTACCCATCGGTTCATGGCAACAGGTACACTTGCCCTTGCGCAAGCCCTGCACCACCAGCCCCACAGGGCATCCCTAAGCCATTCCTGGGTCGGGCTCCCCCCCACTGAGCAATTTCCACCTGCCTGGACCTACAACCTGGACATTCCACTGCCCTACCAGTGCGGGTCTGCAGTTGGCTCCCCTCTTGGCAGTGGGTGCTTAGGCTGCAGGAGCAGGCCGTGCAGCTCAGAGGATGAGGGGTTCCCAGCAGTCCCAGACCTGCTGAGCATAGCACGTGCATGTTGCCTCCCCTCTAGAAGTGGAGCCTTTCAAGTCCCCCTACCTCTCCGAGAAGATCCTGCTGCGGCTCTTGAAACACCCCAATGTCATCCAGGAGCTCAAGTATGACCGAAAGAACAAGAAGGCAGCGGAGCATTACCTCTACCAGCGCAACCGCCCTGTCGACTACTTTGTCCTCATCCTGCAGGTGCCTGGGACAGCAGCAGGCAGAGGGTGTCAGGGCGTGGCCCTGTTTTCTCCTTGCCACCTTGTTCTAGGCTGCTTCTGTCAGCAAAGATGCCCATCCTCTTGTATGGGATGGCAGGGGTCCTTGCAGCCCTGGGTGGGTCAGGAGCACGGGGTGCCTGTCTGAGAGGGTTTTCCTCCTCCTTCCAGGGGAAAGTGCAGGTGGAGGTCGGCAAGGAAGGACTGCGGTTTGAGAATGGGGCGTTCACCTACTATGGTGTCCCTGCCATCATGGCTGTTGTCTCCTCAGGTGAGGCCTCTGTGGGCTCCCTCTGGCCCTGACTTTGTTTCAGCAGCATCCATGGAGGCTAAACCAGCTGGTGCCAGGAGAAGGGGCTGGCCATGGGGTGGGGTGGCCCTGCTTTGGGGCACGGGGCAGGATCCCTTCCTCTGCTATTCCCACACCTCCAACTGTTGTTTCAGAAAACGATGTGCGAAAAATGGGAAGCCTGGCAGGATCCTCCTTCCTATGTAAGTATTTTGGGACAGGCTGAGGCCCTAAAACCTCTCTGCAGCACTGGCTGGCTGGAGGAGCGATGGCTTTTCTTCCCCTGCAAAACAGCTCAGACTCTGTGCTGAGGTAGACAGAGAAACAACATGCCGAGGGGCTGATGCAGCAAAGACCCCACAGAGTGACTTTGAGGTCCCTTTGAGGTCCCTTTTGAAGTTTCTACCATATGCTGGGTCTCTGCTGGTGGGTCCCAGCACGGCTGGCGCTGCAAGGGGCAGTGCCCACGCGTGGGTGTTATTCTAGGTCTCAGCATAACCCCTCTAGACCCATTTGCCTTCCTGAGGCTCAGGGCACAACCTGAACATGGGCCCTATATTGGGCTGCTTGGGAATTGCAGAGATGGGTTGATTTACCTGTGAGCTATTTGCACGTAGTGGTGGGAAATTAGTCAAGTGCCAATAAATTCCCTGCCTGCAGAGCTGATGGGTTAAGAAGCAGATCCCCTGCTTGCAGGAGTTAAGAGGGAGCTCTGATTAGGCAGACTGAGAGGTACCCCCTTCTTTGCTGTAACCCCTACAAATGTTTAGTCCCGTGTGGCTCAGGAGGTGCTGCCCAATCCCAGTCCGTCACATCTCTCATCCAAACCCCAGATGCTGCAGTCAGATCTGCAGTGCTGATGGTAAGCCGAGATGCTCTACCTGCCTAATCAAAATAGGGACCTACTAAATTCAGTCTTTAGGGAGATGTAAAGAGGAATGTCATCAAGAGAACAGGGGGAGTCTCTTGGGGCAGGTGGCTCACTCTGGTGGTTCCCAGTCTTTCTGCAGCTCTAGGGTTCACCTATTTCCTGCTGCTTGCTCTGCCTCTGTGCAAAAGGCTGGCTCTTGGACTGATGGATTAACCCTTCAGTGCACATTCCTGCTTCGCCTTGTGCCCTCAGTGCAGTCGGTTTGGACAGAGGAAATCAGTGAAGTGGCCAATTTCTGCCAGGGTGTTGCTGCATGGCCCAGTGTCCTGTATCCTAGGTGCCTGACTGGGGCTCAGGCAGTGAGTGCTGCCCACGGGCCTTGGGCCAGGCAGGGCAGAAGCCGCAGTGGAGCTGTGTCAGAACAGCCATGCATGTCTGCAGTGCCGCCTGCTGGGACACTGCTGCTCAGGGTTCCTTTGCTCCCAGTGCTCACACATGACACTGTCATGAGCTGTTTTCTGCCGTGCAGCCAGTCCTGCCTGCAGTGGGACAGACCTGTGTCACACCCCTGGCCAGCAAGGAAGCAGACTAGGAGGCCGAGGTGACAGGGCATCTCCCTTGTGGGGGAGGCTGACATCCTCTTTCCTCCTTGAAGGAAAGCCTAGAAGAAAGGAGTGTGAGTAGAGTATCACAGCTGAGAATTCAGACATCCACCTAGAGCATTTAGCAGTTTGTTATTAATTAACTGTTGTTATGCAACTGTTTTATCACCAGCTGATTTTTGGCATTGGTTCTGTGTGGTGACAAACGCTGTGGGAGGGTCAGGCAGTGGGAGCACCGAGTCAATGCTTGTGGTCACCAACTCATCCTTTGCTCCCATGAGGACAAGGTCATTCCGGGCAGTGCTTCATGCTGGTGCCTTTTTTATTTGCAGAACGTTTTGATTCAGGGGCGGACACAGAACAGGAATTCCTGGGGGAGCAGCAGGGAGATTAGAAAAGGGGACTGCAGGGCAAATATCCTGGGGTTTTTACATTTGAAGCAATTTTAAAACATTAATCACATCAGCAGCAGATAATTCCTCGAGTGTTGCAGCTGTGCTGCGGGCACAGTGGCTGGAGGTAGGGCAGGAGACCTCAGGCAGGAGGGCTGGCAGCTGGGGGAATCATGGCAGTGGCTGGAGTAGGGGGCTGGCAGCCAGCAGGCTCACATCTCCCACTGCCTTCAAGGTGGGCAATGGCAGTGGTGAAAGCAGAGACTGGCAAGTTAAGGAGTGCATCACTCACCCTGTGTGTTGGTCTCTCCGTGCTCCCCCATCCCCTGTGGCACGGCCCAGGAGTGCTGTGGAGGGCAGCAAACACCGCGATGGGGAATGGTCTGCCCTAGAAATTGTCATTGCTGCTGTAACCCATGGCAATAAAGCATGGAAAGTGAGTGTCTATGATTTACCTTCTCTGTGGCAATGGGTCAGGCAGCCCCAGATGTAGAGTCCTGGCTTCTTGCAGTTCCTGCAACTATCAGCCCCCAGTGGGTAGCACTTCTCGGCATCACCCAAAGGCTGTTGAGACATGGGACCTTGCAAGGAACTGCAGGCAGCCTGACATGAATGCCTTTGCTTTGCATCACCCTGAACAGCTTCTGTCAGCCCCTGCCCACAGCTGTGGGGCTGGGGCAGTGACTTTTGCAGAGCATATTCCTTCTCTGTCATGGGCCTGCACACACAGAAGCATCCCAGATGCCAAGTGCAGTGATTTAGCATCCACCCATTTCCCAGGTGGCATAAGCTGACCACAAAGTCCCCTATCCTGGCAGTGGCTGGTAAAGGGCTAGAGCCAGGTGCCAACACTTAACCCATGGGGGAAAGGTGCTTTCTACCCATGCCAGGGCTCTAGAAAGTTGTGTGGCTCTGCAGACAGGCCTGGCAGGAGCAGATCCCCCCTGCCAGCCTCACTTCCCCTTCCCTTATCACAGAGCAACCTGCTGATTTACAACTTTCAAGTCTGTGTCCCTGCCAGTGGCCCTGTACCCAGGACTGGCCTGCAGCTCTCCAGAGCAGAAGCAGGAAATTGTAAAAGGGGTGGGAAGGGATGCTGGACACAGCAATGGGAGCTCAGCCCAGGACTGCTGGCACATGATGCTTTTTCTTATTCTTCCTCTTGGTCTGTATCCCACCCTCACCTCCATCTCTCACCTTTCCCCTGGGTCCCCTCCTTCCTTCTCCCTCCCTCTCTCTGCAGTGCCTGTCTCAGTGTCCCGTACTTTCGCCTTCAGCAGAGGGGACTCCCTGGCTGGCTCTCCAGGTAACAGGGCATGGCTTTGGCCAGGGGCCTCTGCATGTGACAGGCTCTTTCCAGCACCCTGTCCACAGTGCTCCAAGCCCCCTCTACCCTGCATGCTGGGCAGTACCCACGGCACCCCTGGGCAACCCCTCACTGGTTGGAGCATTGGTGGCAGACTGGGGACAGCAGTCCTGCCACAGCCTCCCCAGTATGATGCAAATCCCTGGAAGAATGGGATGGGGACAAGGGGGAGCCATGGGCAGCTTGGGCTTTCTTTGGTGTGCACTCCTGTAATTTCCTGCACTTAGCACTGGGGGTTTTTGCTTGCTGCTTTTGGTGACAGTGACCTGCAGCCCTGCATGCCTGCTGCCCTGGCCCCCCTGCTTTCTAGTGATCCAAGTAATAAAAAGGCATTTTAGCAGCAGAGCAAAGTCAGCACGATGTCACCTATGCAAGGAACAAGCTGCCTTTGTTCCCTAATAAATCACTGACTAGACAAAATCTATCATGCTGTGTGTCAGAGGCCATCAGTCAATGTGAGTGACAGACCAGCTTGCCATGGCAGCCTCTCCTCCTGATCTGTCATAGTCAGGGTGAACAGGAGCATGCCCTTGAGGCAGGCTGAGCAAATACTGACAGGCTGCCCGCTGCAGCCAGGAGAAGTTGTGCCAAATGCGGTGCCGGTATTAACAGGAGAGCTGTCAGTGACAGGCAGCTGCCCTAACCTCTGCTGCTGGCACCGGGTCAGAGTCCTGCCCAGTCTCTTTGGTTTGTGTGGGGCTGACATGGCACAGTCTCCCCACCAGCGTGCACTGAGGAGGACAGGCTGCAGGTCCCCCTCAGGGCCCCTGCCAGCCCCGTGTCCTGGGGAATAGCCGCTGGAGGTGACTGGTCCACCTTGGCCCTACGCCGGCACTGGGAACCCAAGCAACACCACGAGTGAGAGTGAGTGTTTGCCTCTCTGCTGTCCCCTCCTGCAGTGAACAGGTCACCGTCACGCTGCAGTGGCCTCAACCGCTCCGAGTCCCCCAACCGGGAGGACTATGGAGGCAGCAGCACGCAGCTCCACAGCAGCAGCAACAACATCTACACGCCCGACTACTCCGTGCACATCCTCTGCGACGTGCAGTTCGTCAAGGTATGGGCAGAGCTGGCAGGGACTGTCCCACCCTGGCCACCCCTGTGCAGGTGCCCTCTTGCCCCACTGTGCCCCAGGAGCCTGGTGGGTGCCCAGTGGGTGCTGAGAAGTCCTACACTTACTCCTGCTGTCTGGAGGTTTGGAGCCACCAAGTCTCTGCGGGGTCTCTGTGGGGCTTGGTGCTCACTGAGCTGGGTGCACGTCTGTGTGCCCAGGTGACCCGGCAGCAGTACCACAACGCACTGGTGGCCAGCCGCATGGACAGCTCACCTCAGTCCCCTGACATGGAGGCCTTCGACAGGGATTCAACCAAGGCCTCGACTGCACGGGGAACCCCACAGACACCCAAGGAGGACCCTGCCACCCTCCTGAATGAGAGGAACAGCATCATGTGTGAGTCACCCAACAGCATTCCTTCCCTGCCACAGGCCAGTGCTGCATGTCCCCTAGGGGGGTCTGTGCTGGGACCCTCTGGCATGATGCACACACCACCTCTGGGATGCAGTTGCGCATGGAGTGGGGCTCGTATACAGTGCAGGCATTTGCATACACACACCTCTGGATGCCTGCACGTCCACACAGCTGCCAGTGTGCAGGCATGTAATTCCTCATTGCCTTGCACTCGTGTCCCCCGGGATCCCTGGCAGTTGGACCTGCTGCTGTGGCTGGCATCCTGCCACGTCCTGCCCCAGGGCACAGCACCTCCCTGCCCTGTGTCCCTGCAGGCAGCCGCTCTGAGGGGCTGCGCAGTCCCAGCGAGTCAGTGTTCCTGCGCATGGAGGGCATCCCCTTCATCCAGGAGGAGCTGGCTGACAACGAGGAGAACAGCAAGCGGCAGAGTGAGTCTGGCCGGGGGGCACACACGCCTGACCCCGGGGGTGGCGAGGCCTCGGTGCCCTGGGGCGCTGCAGCCATGCTGGGCTTTTGCAGACAGTGAGTGCTGCAGGACCGTCCTGGAAGCGGAGTCCCCGGGTAGAGAGGCCGGGACCAGCTCATCGCCGAGCAGCTCTGAGGAGGCGCAGGGCAAGAGGCTGCTGAGATCCCTCAGTGAGTGACTGACCCAGGGATGGCACACCCAGGGGAGAGCTCTGCCTCGGCACCCCACTGCCCTTGTCAGCTGTTCCCCAGCCCTGTCCTGGGGACACCCTGCATGGGGCTGGTGTGGAAGAGGAGACAACCTAGTTCCCTGTCAGTACCCCAGCAGAAGGCAAAACTGCACCTAGGGCTAGCTCAGGCAGAGCCAGCCACTAGGTCCTGGCCCAACCCTGTGCACCCTTGCCCTGAGCACCCTTGGCTCCAAGCACCCCAGCCCTAAGCACCCTTGCTGCTGCAGGTGGGCGCAAGCAGCGGACATCATCAGAAGGTGAGAAGTCACCAGAGGAAAGCTCCAATCTCGCCCCATTAATCACCTGAGCAGCAGCGTGGCCAGAGCACAGTGCTGGAGGCCCATGCAGACTGGAGGTAGGAACCTGCCTCTTTGTGCAACATTCCTTCCCCAGCAAGTGGGAGGTCACTCATTTTAAATAGTGTAAAATCAAGTTTCAGGCAGCAAAGCCAAATGGGGTGGTTTGGAGCCCATGCAGGTGTGTGTGTTGGTTGGGGCTGGAGCAGGGTCAAGGGATATGGAGCAGGGTCTGCTCTCAACGTCAGACTGGATGTCAGAGACTGGAGCGAGACCTTGGCTCATGTTTTCACTAGAAACCTGTGTCTGCACCAGTGTACCCCGGAGCCTGGCTAGGAACGGTGCTGCAGGCTTGAGCAGCAGCAGGTCAGAGAGAGCAAGCTCTGGCCACCTGCACCAGGCTGTGCTTGTGTCTCCCAGGTCTGCAGCATGGGGGTCTCCTGCCGTGAGGCTCATGTCCAACAGCAGGAGGTCTGCACTCGCTCGCTGCCTGTCCGCCTGCTCGTGCCGCCCCTCCCTGCAGGACTTGTGCAGAGCCCCATCCCCAGGCAAAAAAGGATGTACCCCCGGCAGGGCTGAACCACCCAGGCAGCCTGGACCAGCTAGCTGGAGTCCGAGGGCCCTTGCCCAGCCGCTCCCTGGTAGCATCTGGTCACAAGGAAGAGGTGGAAAAAGGAAAGGTGAAAAAGTGACTGTCACTGCATCCCTGCAAGCAGTGCAGGGAGGGGCAGCCCAGCCCAGAACTGCCCTTTAACATCATTTACCATCCCCATCCCAGCGAGGCCCGGAGCCCCGCGGTGCCGGTGCTGCAAGATGTGGTCTCCACCATGAGGAGAATGTGCTATCTGGGGGGCGCCACGCGCAGCTCAGGGCCCCAGCACACGTCTGTGCCGTGCCTGGTGACACGCCCGCTTGCAGCGCCTCGCTCACGCTGACCGACACAGCCCAGCACGCCCGAAGCCCTGCTAGGCACAGGGCAAGGAGCCCCGCTCACCCCCGAGTGCAGCCCCCTCCCTGGGGAGGGGCCTCTCCGTGCTGCATTGGACCATCCTCCTCTCCACACGCGCCTGCCGGTGTGCGGGAGGCTCGCACCAAGACTTCGGGGTGGGACAGACCAGGCAGTAGTTTTTGTAGAGGCTCAACGCAACGGGGATATCAACATTAAAAGTGATTTTTCCCTGAGCGATGCCCTCTCTGTGTCCATGGGTGTAGGGACAGACGCTAACCCCTCCCACCAGGCCAGGCTGCCCTCACACCCAGGGCCAGAGGGAGAAGGGAGCAAGAGAACGGGTCAGCAAGTGCTGCCCGAAGCTGGGCTCTCTGTCACTCCTGCTGCCAGGAGAGCACTTGGCAAGCAGAGAGATAAGCCCCAGCAGTGCAGACAAGGACTGGGGAAAAACAGGATTTAATATCAGGCCATTGCAAACACAATAGTGGGATACACGTGCTGGAGTACAGCCTGACAGATAACGACAGAAATCTCATAGTCCACCCATGCTGATAAAACTTCAGCTGGAATAACTGCAGCCCTGTCTGGGCACTGCCCTTCTAAGGAAAAACACGGCAATTGAAAAGTGGACAGAGGAAAGCAGGGGCTGGAAAACAACCTACCCCAAAGGCTGAAGGAAATAGAGTCACTTAATCTTAAATGGTGAAGGATGTGAAGGGGAGAGAGGAAGTTTTCAAATACATAAAAAGCTGTTGTGCAGAGGAAGGGAATAATCTGTTCTCTGTTGCCATGGTAAATGGGATAATTGGTAATGAGCTTACACCACAGAAAGGGAGAAATGTAGGTCACCTGCCAGGAAAAACAAGGTTGGTAAGACTAGCAAAACACCAATATAGATCACATGGGGTGGGCCAGCCTTCACACCAGGAGGGCAGAAGTGTAAGCAAGTATCATAAATAACAAAAGCAGAATTGGTTCCTTAACTCCTCCTGAGATCATCCACAGAAGTCACCTTTTAACCACTTCCCCACCATCCCTGTTGTGAATGGATACCAAGAGGAGTAAAAGATCCCCACCTGTAGAGAGAAGGAAAGGCTACTTCTGGCTCACTCTCTTATATGTCATAAATACTAACCCAAAAAGAACAAAAAGAGACCCCAGGTACTCTGCAAACACAACAAGGCAATAAGGCACCATTTTTGCCTTTTCTGTTTAAGCTGCAGCACAAGCAAATCCATCAGGGTAACTGCTACCTGACACAAGGAAAGGAGCTGTCCCCTTTCTTCACAAGATCCTGTCAGGAGGCTGCTCTGTCAGCTCACAAATAGATCTGCAGTAACTGCAGAGAGCAGAAACAGATGGTCCCAGCTCTTTTTCAGTGCCAGAAACACAGGCTGTTGCTGGCAGGCCCTGCTGAAGCCAACGGGAATAGATGGGGCTTCACCAGGAGCCTGCTGAAAAGGATGAACGAAGAGATCTGCTTTTTGGTACCTGAGGGGCAGCCCAGGAGCCCTGGGCCAGCGAGGGATGGCCAAATGGAAACACTTGACCATCCAGAAAGCAACCACAAACAGACAGACAGGGAGGATGAGCTGGGCAGCACAGGGCAGTGGGGCAGAAAGAACACAAGATGAATACAGGAGGAACTGGTTGGCTTCATGTAGTCACAGGGACCTCTCAACAACACTCTCCCAGTAAGACTCCCCCTTTAATAGTGGCTGTGATCATCGGAGATGCAACACACCCTGCGAGAGAAAGGGACAGCCTTGAAACAAACTGAGTAAGTGGACAAACCAGGATGTTGAGGCTTTAACCTCAGCCTGGGGAGAGGTTCATATGGTCTGAAGACACAACATCACACAAGGCAGGGGTAGCGTTCAGACAAAGGTTTAATTTCATGTCAGCAACACAAAGAAGCAATTATCACAATTACAAATATTTGCTCGTATAAGGCTCAGAAATTGGGAAAGGGTAGGACGGGTGGAGAGAAGAAGCTAGCAACAGCTTTACCCCTCCCCAAAATATGAGTGACATTAGTTCACAAGCCATGTGAGATCCCAACCACTGTGCTGTTATCTCACAGTGCATTGCACTGGCACCAGACTTCGCCATGATCAAAATGATCAGTTACACGGAGTTGATTTGGATGTGCTAAAGATGCAGCTCTAAGGGCCTGGAGACCAGGCTGCTATTGTGAAACAAGAGCCAAGGTGGCTCATGCTGCCCCCACCTCCTGAGGGCACTGGCTTACCATACTGCAAGGACCACTTAAAAAATGTCAGAAGACAATTATCCCTGATTGAGCTACTGCTCCCATCTTTATTAAACCCCAAGAGGTGTGGGAAAAGGCAAGCCATGAGCAGAGAAAGACATGGACTACACACTATAGCTTTGGTGACTTCATGTAAGTTTGGTTGTTCATGTACTTCACTGGATTTTTGTGACAGCTTCATGGATGGACTTGGCCACATAGTCCAGGTTCTTGGTAGTTAGACCACACATGTTGATGCGCCCACTAGCCATCAGGTAGATGTGTTTTTCCTTGATCATGTACTCCACCTGCTTAGCTGGGGAAACAATTGGACATCAGGTCAGAGCAGAGACCCACAGCTCAGAACAGCCCAAAGACCTAGTCAGGGATGCTTCAATCTTTCACAACAAGCAGAAAAGTTCAAGCACTGGCCACTAAAATACTGTGTGATGCTTCATCCCTTCCCAGCCACATATGCAGTGATGCCAAAACTCCAGTGAGACCGAGAGATTCCTGCTTGGACTGCTTCAGCCGAGCTGACCCACAGCAAAACTGACCCCACCCAATCCTCCCTTCAACAGGCCACTCGATACTTACGGTTCAACCCTGTGAAGCTGAACATGCCAATCTGCTCCGTGATGTGGTTCCAGGTGCCTGGGGTCCCAAGGGCCTCCAGTCGAGACCGGAGCTCTGACCGCATCAGCAAGACCCGATCTGCCATTGTCTTCACATTGGCCTTCCTGCAGCAGGCAGGAAGCAGAGCATGAGGATGGGCACCCATCTGGTTTGAAGCCACCCGGCCACGCCTGACACTCAGGGAGACAGCTTCCCTCCCTTGCCCTCTCCCACCGGCCCTGGCAACACGTACCACTCATCAAAGAGCTGCGGGGAAGAAAGCGTAGTTGCCACAATGCGCGCTCCCTGGGAGGGAGGGTTGGACCAAGTGGTGCGCACAATCTTCTCCATCTGGGATAGCACACGCTGCACGTTGTCTGCATCCTTCCCCACCACGGTCAGGTTCCCCACCCGTTCATCTGTGGACAAGCCAAGAGATGTGAGCCATTGGTTCCACACGTCGTGGCAAAGCAGAGAATTCCCCACCCCTGAGCATGCCAGCCCCATCTGTCTGGGTATGATGCTACTGGGCCAGCTTACTGCCAGACACTCACTGTAGAGCCCAAAGTTCTTGGAAAACGACTGTGCACAGAAGAGCTCAAAGCCCTCGGAGACAAAGTATCGCACAGCCCAGGCATCCTTGTCCAGGCTGCCAGAGGCAAACCCTTGGTACGCTGAGTCGAAGAATGGAAACAGGCTCCGGCGCTGCAAGGAGGAACAGTGTTAGAGGGAAATCCCCTCCCCATAAGCTCTCTTTTACCCCCCACAGTACCCGTAGGAGGGAAAAACAACCATTGAGTTTCTGTGTGAATTCAAAGGAAACATGGTCCAGCAACACCAGAGTGAAATACTTTCTTTCTACTGGGGTAAAAGAATAGAAAGACTAAAGTGGTCAATAAAAGTCAATGCACGAGAAAACTGCATTTGAGGACACAAGAAGTACACCACTTCATATGCTACTACCCAGCACCTGCCTGCAGATAACGTTTCCAGCAGGAGAAACCTCACTACAGGCCATTCCACAGAGTGTGAAAACAAGAACTTGGAGGCACAACAAGAACTGCAGTGCATCTCTCCTCTGAGCACAGACAACCAGCATTCTATTGTCCACCTCTCCCTTCAACACCTGCCTTGCGGGACTTTTTTCAGCTTCTGCCACATCTCATGCCATTCCCCAAAGCCCATTTCGGATGCAAATGCTCTGGCTGGCTCAAGAGCTATTTGCCCCCTCAGCATTGCTTTAGTCTCAGCAGCAGCCCATACCTTCATGACAGCAGCAATCTGCTTCCACTGCTCGGGAGTAGGGTCTGTGCCTGTTGGGTTGTGCGCACAGGCATGGAGGATGAAAATGGAGAACTCCGGGGCTTGCTGAGGAGAGAACACATCTTGGTCACAATACACACATGGATGAGACTGGGCACCCACAGCACAGGGAGAGGCCTGGAGCTGCTCTAGGCAACAAGAGCCTCTTTTGCAGTGATCCACTTCCAGGCACAGCACACCAGAGCCTAGCCAGCTGCAGATACTGACAGTACAGCACCAAGCTCAGCCCATCCCATGCCAGTTTTACTCACCTCCATGTCACTTAGGAGTCCCTGGAGATCCAGACCCCTCTTGGCAGCATCCCAGTAGTGGTAGGTTCTAATATCTTTGAAGCCAGCATCCATAAACACAGAGTTGTGGTTCTCTGAGGAAAGAATTAACTTTTCAGGAAAGCATGCCCCATCTCCAGCATCTCCCATTACACACATGAGAAGGCTGCTCCTCATTGCCCAGGCCCGTGCAAGGAGCAGGGCTGTGCCTCCCTCACTCGCTGACCCACAGGGCTCCCTGAGAGCAGCACTCACCCCAGGTTGGAGTGGAGACGTAGACTGGGGTGGCCGTGTTGTTGTTGCCATTGTACCAGCGCCTCAGGAAGTCTGCGCCGATCCGCAGAGCGCCCGTCCCACCCAGGGACTGAACGCTTCCGACCTGCAACAGAGACACTTGCCAGCACTGGCCACCCAGGCCAGCACCACTATCAGGGCAGAGAAAGCAGAGGTGCTTGCAAGAGTGAGACAGGATCCCAAATGCATCCCCTGGGGTCAACCCAGTCAGAATGCCATCCCCTTCCAGTGGTCTTCAACCTCCTTCAGTGCTCAGGCCCATCCTGACAACTTCTACCATTATAAATAGACTCCAGCCATTCCTGTTACATTTTGGCACAGAACACATTCTCAGCTAGTAGTTTATTTCAGGAAACGTGGTATATTATCTGACTTGGGTTTCCTGTGGGGAAATTATTAAAAGATGAAGGAAAACACAGATTCCAATCACAGGCCACCTTTAGTTTTCCCCCAAAACCACAACTAGTTGCACAAACAGTTTCAGGTGCATGGGTTCATCAAGTAAGCTACAGTCAAGAAAGACCACGTCTGAAAAACCCTCAAATCCTGCCAAAACTCAGGACCTCTACACATTTGTGCTCTTCTACTCAGTTTGCTGTAGAGACACCCCAGAGACCCCAGTGGTCCCTGTCTACCACATACCCGGTTCTCCTTGATGGCAGGGCTGTCATCACCCAGGGCGATCCGGGAGGCGTTGGCCCGGAACTCGGGCAGGCCCAGGATGGGCAGATACTCGTGGTTCAGGCTGTTGTCGTTGGCGATCATCTGCTCCACCTTCTTCACCACCGGCAGGACCCATGGCTGCCCCTCGTCCGTGCGGTAGGCTGCGGGAAAGGGAGAGCCGTCCTTACTGCACCGGGGAGACGCTGCGCCGCCCGGCTCCCCGAGGGACCTGCCCGGGACACCGAGGACGGCGGCCCGGCTGGCGCCGGGCTGCCCCACGACCTTGACGCCCGCTGGACCTCGCTGCCCGCCCACCCCCCGCGTCCGGCCAGGAGCTTGCCGCAGCCCGGTGACCTCTGGGGCTCGGGGCCCGCCGCCGCCGCCGCCCGGCCGT